>OU015491.1:231173483-231773483 GCA_907164885.2 Dolomedes plantarius | reverse complement strand
GCAACAATTTGGTTACATGTAAACGATAAAAAAAAAGTATTGTTTAGAAATGATGCAAGTTTTTTAATATGACGCGTGGTCTTCTCGAACAGCTAAGACTGCTGCACACCTGTTTTCCATGGATGCGATGATGTTATCGATAAGACTTTGGGGGAATACTGTTACACTCCTCAAGAAGTGCAATCTCCAAGTCTCGGAGAGTAAAAGGAGACCTTGGTCTCGCAGCAATGCGATTGGATTCAGGTCAGGAGAGCACGCTGGCCATTCCATACGCTGTATTGTTTCAGCTTCAAGCATGTTCTCCACAAGACGAGCTGTATGCGGTCTGGCATTATCATGCTGGAAAACAAAGGAATCTCCAATGGCTGCAGCGTAAGGTATGAGGTCTCAGTATCTCGTCTGCATACTTTCGGGCCGTCAAAGTACCATTCCGAATGATATGCAAGTCCATACGTCCACCTATGCTGATTCCATCCCATACCATAAAACCAGCTCGTCTATATTGTGACCTTTCACGAACGAATATGGGGTTATTTCGAGTGCCCCTTTCCCTCCATACCAAAACACGTCGGGTGTCACACTCCAGACTGAATCGGGACTCGTCTGTAAACAGCACTTGGCTCCAATCATGTTTCTCCCAATCTCGATGTTCAGCAGCCCATCTTCTTTGGGCCGCACGGTACCTTGAGGTCAACGGAATGCAGACCATTGGCCTACGTGCATAGAGACCTCCCTGATGAAGCCTATTACGTACTGTTTGGCTGGACACCCTTCGTCCTGTTGCCAAGCGCAACTGTCTTTCCAGCTGAGTAGCATTGTCTGTTCTGTTTCGATGAGGTGTTAACAGTATATACAGGTCATCAGTTGCTGTAGTGGCGCGTGGCCGAACTTGCCCTGGTCGACGTCTAACATTCCCTGTTTCTTGGAATCGATTCCACAGCCTTGCAACGACACTTCTGGCGACTCCAACAGCGTCCGCGACACTACGTTGTGTTTGACCGGATTCAAGTCTGCCTATAATACTCCATGCCATGGATTCCGGTAAATCACGTTGTTGAGACATTTTCGAGTCATCTTTTCTCAAAAAGAATAACTGAGCAATCGAATTTCACAGTTAAGGCAGTGAAACAGGCGTTTCTGCAACATCCCGATTTCCGCCTTTATGTTCTTTTTCTGGTTTTTGACGTCATGAACTTTGGTTTGCATATGAAGTTTTCTTCTTCAGTTTCCTGCTAGGCTTTAAATTATGGATGATTTATTTTATGTTACTTATCGGTGTAAGTATTTGCGTAATTTCGTTAAAACCATGTGCTCCCCTAATTGTTTTGAGCAGTATATATATATATATATATATATATATATATATATATATATATAATATATATATATATATATATATATATATATATATAATATATATACACTGAAGTGCCACTGAATTAGGGATAGCAAAGCCTATGCAAATTGTGTAGCGCTGCGCATCATGTATGCGCAAGTGAGGGCGCTGTGGTAACTGCATATATAGAGCGTACTGTGGTTGTTCTGAATTAGTTGTTGGAATTGCCAGTATGGTTAAACTGCCTGATTTAGACGCCTTCGATCGCGGACAAATCGTAGGTGCGCGACGCATGGGCCATTCAATTTCCGAAATCGTCAGAGAGCTACGATTTTCAAGGTTGACATTGCAAGAGTATACCAAGAATACATGGATGGTGGAAAAAAAACTAGCGATCGGGCAAACTGAAAAGGACAATTAGCCTTGACAGTGCGTGGTGAGAGACGGCTCAGGCGTATTGTACGTAGCCAGCGAAGCCAAAGATTAGCTCAAATTACCACCCAGTTTAATGACGGTGCCAGTCGTACAGTCAGTAAACGGACTGTGCAACGCCCGCTTCACCGTATGGGTTTCGGGAGCCGTCGACCTACGAGAGTACCATTGCTCTATACTCGCCATCGGGCTGCACGTCTTGCCTGGGCAAGAGAGCACAGAGACTGGAGTGTAGAGGACTGGAAACGAGTAGCATGGAGTGATGAGTCTCGATTCCGACTACTTAACGCCGACGGGAGGCTGAAAATATGGCGTCAGGCTCATGAAGCCATGGATCCTGCATGCCTGGCTGGAACTGTACAAGGGCATGGTGACTCAATCATGGTCTGGGGTGTTTATTCGTGGCACAGTTTGGGATCTTTGGTGCGTGTACCAACCTCCCTCAATGCAATTCGGTACGTAGAGTTGCTGGGTGATCACCTCCATCCGTTTATGCTGTTCTGTTATCCGCACGGTAATGGAGTTTTCCAGCAAGACAACTGTACCTCTCACAAGTCCCGGTTGGCTACTGGCTGGTTGGATGAGCATTCCTCTGACTTCTCTGTCATGAATTGGCCACCTAGAAGCCCGGACTTAAATCCCATTGAGCATCTTTGGGATGCTTTGGAACAAGGTGTGAAAGGCCATCACACAGCACCAAAGAACCTTACTGAATTATGGACAGCTTTAGCCAATATTTGGCAAGCCATTCCCGTGGAATGTTTCCAGAAACTTGTTGAATCTATGCCTGGTAGTGTGGCAGCCATTATCAAGACCAGAGGAGACCTAACTCGTTACTAGGTAGGTATCCCTAATTCAGTGGCACTTCAGTATATATATATATATATATATATATATATATATATATATATATATATATATATATATATATATATATATATACAGTTGGTTCTCTGTTTAACGACTTTCAAGGGACCGTGAAAAATCGTCCTTCAGTAGAGATCGTCCTTAAACAGAATTTGTGAAAAAATAACATTTCCCTTCACACTTTACAGGCTTAGGACTGTCAATATATTTCTTAATATATTGGCGTATTTAAAAATGTTATTTTTATTATCATCATTATTTTATTCACAAAAAGTTATTTTAAATTACATTGAAAAAAAAGAGTACAAACAATACAATAAATTACGTTTTAAAAAATTCAAAAAGTGTTGATTGCTTCATTCTCCTTGTTTTCGTTATTTTCTTTTCCAGATTTTCTAAAATGTTAAATGAGTCACCTTCCATTTTCGATGTAATATAGCGTCGGAGAACATCTAGAGCAGAAATTGCATCTATGTAAGACGGTGGCAGTGTCTCGTTTTCCGTGTCTTCAACTTCACCTTCTTCGTCTGACACTGTGTTTTCGATTTCAATATCTTAATAAATTTGTTCTACATTTCTGAAATCTGTTGTTAAATCATATTTATCACAATTGTAGAAATCTTAAATTGAAACATCCTCATCTTCAACAAGACTTCTCCATTCTTCAGGGGTAATGTCATCTTCGTTGATTTCTACATCCGTACTTTGCAGTTCCACTACAAGTTATTTGTGAATTCCAGCAACGCGAAAGCAGTTTTTTATTGTGGATGAAGAAACTTCTTTCCATGCTGATGTTATCATGTGCATTGCTTCCAAGATTGTAAATTTTCTAATTTTTATACTGTCAGCCGAATTGTTTATTAATTTCCTAATTAAAGACTTTCTGTAGTATGCTTTCACACTGCGAATGATACCCAGGTCTAATGGCTACAACTTACTAGTGCAATTAGCTGGTAAGAAATGGATAGTCAAATTTGTAAGTCCAGGGATATTTGAAGTATGTGCAGTGCATCGGTCGATTAAAAGTAAAACTTTTCACTTTTCTCGATGCATTTTTGCATCAAATTTTCTAATCCAGTCAATAAAAATGTGTGATGTCATCCACGCTTTATTGTTATTGCGGTACTCACAAGGTTTCCTGGTGATATTCTTAAAACACCTTGGTTGCTTTGATTTGTCTATAACTAGTGGTGGAAATTTCTCAGATCCATCCGAATTAGTGCACAGTAAAACAGTCAATCGTTCCTTACTGTGTTTTCCACCAAAACACTTTTCGCCCATATACGTTAAGGTTTTATTAGGCACCATATTGTAGAATAAGCCCGTCTCATCTGCATTGAATATGTTCTTCTCATCATATCCATCTAATTTCCCCTTCAGCACTATTTTCCATTCATCCACTATTTTTCATCTACGGAGCCACTTTCGCCTGATATGCTTTTAAATACAAGCCCGTATCTTTCTTTGAACTTTGTTAGCCAACCAGCCGAAGCCTGAAAATTTTGCATTCCAAACTTTTCTGCCAGCATTTTCTTTAAATATCACTCCGGAAATTGGAATGTTAGATGCTCTTGCTTGATGAAACCATTGCAGGACTGCCTTCTCAAACTCTTCTGATCGGCCACATTGAATTTTCTGCCGTTTGGATTTGGATCTCAAACCAAATTTTTGTGCTGCTTTAAGAATTTTCTCTTTGCTTGCTAAAATGCCTTTGAGAGTAGATTCGGGTAGCTGAAATTGTCTTGCGAATTAGACTTTAGTTATTCCAACACTTTCTTCCCAGTTTTCAATAATTTTCCCTTTTTCGTGTAGCGTAAGATGCTTTCGCTTTGATGCCATTTTGCTCTGCTCACCTCGTATTCGTACTGGAATGAGCTCCTACACCATACCATGAATTGAGGCGGAGAAAAGCAAAGTGGTGTAAGTCAGTAAGTAAAGTGGTGTAAGTCAAAAGCGTTTTACTGCAAAAACTACAAAAATTCCACTATAAATTGAACAAATTATTATTCATAATTATTACTATAATATTGCAAACAATAATTATTTGCAATTCCACTATAAATTGAACATGGAGATTACATATTTTCTCTCAAATAAAAAAAGTTGAAAATGTGACTTACACCACTTTGCCTTTCACTGCCTCAATTCTCTAAACATGAACTCGTGCTTCCCAGAAGGAGTGAGAGAGGGGTGCTTTTGGACAGTTCGTAAATCACATGGCAACATGGTAGGTGCAATAGAGTGATTCCACACCCGCACTAAGAAATTCGATCCACCAGGGAAGAATATTCGATCTTCCGAGAAACAGTAATCCCCCCCCCCCCCCCCCGGTTTTTTCCACTGCAACAAGTCTATTGGTGCATATACATTGGCGCAGAGTTCTCTGCCTGTGCCTTGGGGAATCCAGTGATTTATGTTCACTCTGTACTCTGTACTATGCGTGGATCGCCTCCTCTGGCGGTCCATCAAAGAAAGGGCGGTCAAATGGTGTCGAGCGGGGTCGGGGGAGACACCACATCAAAGAAACCTTGGGGGCGGGAATGGGGGTGGTTCTAAATACCGTGTCTAATGTTACCGTGACTAATGTGATGACAGGAGTCGGGGGTCTGCAGGCAGAGAACTCTGTACCAATCTATATGCGTTATTAGATTGCAACAAACATAAAGGAAATTCCGTGTCTGTTTTTGAAACCAAACTCCTCCACAGAAAGTAACCCTCCAGTAGATAAAATGTTGAAGAAAAAGTTTATCATGTAAGAAAAAATCGTCGTTAAATAGAAACAAAATCGTCTTAAAATAGAATTTTTTTTACGTCGGAGGGACAGGGACCGGGAAATATCGTCTTTAAATAGAGATCGTCGTTAAGTAGAGCGTCGTTAAACAGAGAACCAACTGTATATATATATATATATATATACACTCAAGAGCCAAAACGTTATGACCACCTGTCAATAACGAGTTGGCCCACCTTTGGCGCGCAACACAGCTTCAACCCGCCTTGGCATGGATGCCACAAGTCCTTGGTAGATGGCCGGAGACAGATTGTACCAGATGTTTAAGCAACGGTCACGCAAATCCGAGATATTGCGAATTGGTGGTCTTTGAACTCTGAGCTGCCGTCCCATGACATCCCAAATGTGTTCTATCGGATTGAGATCCGGTGAGTTAGGCGGCCAGGACATTAACTGGAATTCAGCATCATGTTCCTGGAACCACTCCAACACAATTTTGGCCTTGTGACACGGGGAGTTGTCCTGTTGGAACATTCCATTTCCAGCTGGAAAAACAGATGCCATGTAAGGGTGCAACTGGTCCGCAATGATATTCAGATACCCTGTAGCATTCATGGTCTGCTCTACCACAACCACGGGTCCCAGAGACGCCCAAGAGAACGTCCCCAAAGCATAATACCGCCACCACCGGCCTGTGTATGACCTACTGTACATTGAGGGAGCAACAGTTCGCCTGGAAGACGGCGTATCCTGAAACGGCCATCGGCGTGATGAATGACAAACCGTGATTCATGTGACCAGGCAACTCTTTCCCACTGATCCATGGACCAGTCGCGATGTTCCCGGGCCCAGCGCAGGCGCAGTTGGCGATGGCGCTTGGTCAGCAAAGGCACACTAGTGGGACGTTTGCTGCGTAGCCCCATATCCAACAGTGCCCGCCTAACAGTGTGCTGCGATACTATCCTACTTGGCCCTGCATTGTATTGGGCTGTCAGCTGAGCCACTGTCTGGCTCCGGTTTTGCTTCACCATGCGAGACAGTCTCCGACGACCTTTTTCTTTGATAGCGTGTGGACGTCCAACACCATGTCGTCTACTGCTGGTTTCACCGTCATTCATCCACTTTGCATAAGTACTAACAACTGTAGGTCGCGAACAACCCACGAGTCGTGCAGTTTCGGAAATACTTGTTCCGAGCCTTCGAGCCATTACAATGTGAGTCATTCCATGTCAAATCAATACAGTGATCCGGAATGACCCCCTCAGAATTTGATGATTTTTGGCACACTTGCAGGTTTCATAGACATATGAAAAAATGTCAATTCTTAGTGGTCTTACTCTATCGGTTCAAAAGTTATTAAATATTAAAATTTCAATTTTTTGCATAAAAACACCACATACACAGTGCGTCAAATAAGTTTTAAGACTGGGTCTGTAAAAAGAAATGGAAACAAGAAATTAATACCTGTTTTAAAAATAGGAAAAATTTGAACTTGTGAACAATTTATTTCCCTCCGGCTTCAATGCACTTTTTACAGCGATTTAATAATGAATAGAAAGTCTGTTGTAAATCACTTTGTGGAATGGCCTGCAAAGCACGCGTCGAAGCTTCTTGTATGGTCGAAATATCCTCAAAATACCACCCTTTTAACTTCATTTTAAGTTTTGGGAATAAGGAGTAGTCACAGGTTGCTAAATCAGGTGAATACGGTGGATGGTTCAACACACAGACATTATTTTTTGCCAAAAATCGACTAACAATAAGGCAGGTGTGACTGGTTGCATTGTCGTGTAACAAACACCAACTGCTTTCAGTCCTATAGTCTGGACGAATGCGACGATTTCTGGCCATCAAACGCTTTAAAACAACTAAGTAGTATTGACCTGTAATTTTTTGTCCAGTTGGAACAAATTCTTTGTGGATAATACCTTTACTATCGAAGAATGTAATGAGCATTGTTTTGATTTTGGATGGAAGTTTTCTTGTTTTTTTGGCTTGTGGTGAATTTGGTGACTTCCATTCCGCACTTTTTCGTTTTGTTTCAGGATCATATTGGAAACACCAGGTTTCATCATCTGTAACAATGGACTTCAAGAAGTTTGGATCGTTTTCAGCGGCTGAAATAATGTCTCCGCAATGTGCACTTCTCATTGCTTTTTGTTCAGGGGTTAAAGTGTGTGGAACAAATTTAGCACACACTTTTGTTTTGCCAAATCTTCATGCAGGATGGTTCGAATCGTATCTTTTTTGATGTTTAAAGAGTCTTCCATCATTCTCAGTGATGCACAGCGATCGTTTGTTACGAAATTTCGTACTTTCTCAATAACTTTAGGTCTCCTAGATGAAATTGGTCTTCCACTACGCTGATCATCTTCTAAGGTATCTCTTCCGTCCAAAAAACGTTTGTGCCACACAAAAACATTTCATCTACTTAAACAACAGTCACCGTATACTTGTTTCATGAGTTGGTATGATTTCGAAGTACTTTTACCAAGTTTTGCGTTAAATTTAATTACAGCTCTTTGATCCATCTTAAAAAATCAACATGAAAAATATTCACTTCTGCAATAAACGCTCGCCTTCTCTCAACTACTTAACGAAATGCGCACAACTTGTTAGCAGTGTGCCACCAGACGATGGATGTTATGACGCATGCGGATTTACACTCACAGCGCCTTTACAACCTGCGCTCTGGGACAAGTCTTAAAACTTATTTGACGCACTGTGTATGTCAGTCTTAAAATGGCTGTAAAACAGTAACCATTTGAGGTACACACCTGAACTTAGGCTCATTTTAAAGCTCTTTTCCAGGGCTTTCACATGATATGCAACATGATAGCATGTATAAAAAATAATTTTTAAAAATCAATTTGAAATTTTAAAATTTAAATTTCTCAAAAAGCGACAATTTTAAAATTTTGAAAAAATTCTCAAAATAAGTTTATATCATCATCTAACAGCACCCAAAATCTTATTTTGGGATCTCTATGGGATCCTGAGATATAGGAGGTATAAAGTATGTATGGTTAGAGGGAAAATGCCAAATCTACCATATTATAGTTATATACAAAGAAATATAATCTATACTAATATATAAAGAGAGAGCAGATTTTGTACGTGGAGGGTAATCTCCGGAACCACTGCACCTATTTGAAAAATTCTTTCACTGTTTGAAAGGTACATTATTCCAGATGGACATAGGCTATATATTATGTATATCTGATCAGTAGAAATAAAGTTAGGGGGGATACTCTAGATTTGTGTGCACGGCCGCCATCTTGGATTTTCCCGCCAGGGTTTGGTTCATTTCGCATGCAAAAATTTCACGTGCAAAAATTTTTTGCACGTGAATAATTTGCATGATATTTTAATCTGATTTTATTTATATATTTTATTTTTGTTTAATATATTTATACATAGCCTATTTATACATATATATAGCATAATACATGATTATATAAAATATTTATATTAAATTGAAATAGATTGAATTAGCAGTATTGTTTCTAAATATCTGGCTGCATTAGTTAGACTGTACAAGTCGGATTTTAAAATCAGCTGCAAGCATGCTTTTTTTTTCCAAGAACGTTTTTTTTAATTATAAACTTCAAGATTTTTAAAAAAAAACCTCACTGTAATAATTTTTAGTAAAGCATTCTATTGCGATGATAGTGTATCTTTTAAGGTGACTGCCTACTTTGAAAATGTCATTTTTTGACTATTTTGGTCAATTTTATTTTTTCTAGGAATCGTGCAATTCAATCTTTTCTCTTTTCAAAACCATTTTTATTTTCATTCTACATCAATTAGAAGCAGAGTGATAGCTATTTTAAAAAATGTCTGCTACAAAATTGAAGTGGCAAACAACTTGAACTGAGTTTTTCTCAGAATTATGTTTTTAGCACAAATCTTTACCGTTATCATGATATTTCACACAATACATATAATTTGATAAAATTTTCGGGAAATGTTTTAGATGCTATTGTTAATGAAATGATGCTCAATAATTGATGCATAATAATAAATAGTTAAATAGTTTTTGTTTGGGCAGCACCATACGCCGAAATTTTCAAAAGTGGGGGGGGGGGGGTTACTATGAAAAAGTAGTTTTGAGCAATCAGTGCAGAGCTTGAACCTATTTAAGTAATATATGTAATCAGAAAAAATGGGGGGGGGTTAACCCCCATCAACCCCTCCCCTGCATACGCCACTGTGTTTGGGGCTGTTTTTATAAGGAGAGGAATGATGAATCGGGGGGAAATTTTCATATTGCAACATTTTTGCATTTTAAAATTTCTCTTAGGTTGTGGGTCATTTAAGATAACTGTCATATGTGTCACATTTTAGCTAATTTTCATTGAAAATTACTTCAAATTGACCAATTTATAAAAAAGTATGGTATTTACTGGCAAGTTTTTATTTATTTTTTAATTATCAGGTGCTATTTTACCATAAAAAACAAAAAAAATTTTAAAAAATGATTTTTTAAAAAAATTGGCTCCAAATGTAGGCAGTCACCTTAAAACAATATTTCAGATGATTATAAGGGGACATTTTATTATTTTGTTTTGTGCCACTTTCTCGAATTATATTACTTCTATATACATCTGAAGCACTGCAAATTGTTATCAATAGCAATGAATCCAGATGAAACACCAATTCAAAGAAGGCGTCGCTTGACTGCTGTACGGAAAAGAAGGTGGTTGCAAAGGCAAAGCCAGGAGTCATTGAACAGGATTCAAGAAGCTAATGCTATAGCTCATAGGCAATATCGGGAGCTACAAACACCAAAAAAAAAAGGTCAACACATGCCGTGTAGAACCTCCTAAATATTTGAACTTACTTCACTAAAACTTGAAGTTAAAATATTTTAAGGTCATGTGGAATGCTATACAGGGCCCATAGAAAGAAAGAAAAAATGCTGTAATTCCCTAATCAGAAGGCCTAGGAATTCGAAACTTAGCACATAGCATATTTCTTTTCATAATTATTTTTCAGATCTAATAAAAAAACTATTAAAAAATTTCACCTTCAAATTAGAAAACAATTTAAAATTAACAAATCAGACAGCAAACATTCAAGTAAATTTCAATGTTCTAAATTGCAACACATCAGGTTGCAAAACAGTAATATTCTGTAAAAATTTCTTATATTTTAACAAGGTTATGAATCTTTTTTTTATTGAAACTGTTCAATTACTTACCATCAAGTTTTGACAGGTACTATCTACGGTATGTACTGTATAGTAGTGTGCTTTTCAAAGCGAATACCTAACATAACGGCAAAATTTTCTTAAATTTTTAAAAGTCTGTAAATTTTCCAATACCTTTCACGTTTTTATAGCGTTTCAATTAAATTAATAACAAGTATTCATTTTATTTTATATATTCGGGACTTGAAAATGTAAACATGAAGTTAGTCATTCATTCATCACGTTTTTACATGTACTATCTACGGTATGTACTGTATAGTAGTGTGCTTTTCAGAGCGAATACCTAACATAACGGCAAAATTTTCTTAAATTTTTAAAAGTCTGTAATTTTCCGATACCTTTCACGTTTTCATAGCGTTTCAATTAAATTAATAACAAGTATTCATTTTATATATTCGGGACATGAAAATGTAAACATGAAGATAGTCATTCATTCTTCTTTTTTTTTTTTTTATATATATAGCTATATATATTTATATTTTAACCATACTAGCCGCTGCGTGACCAGCATGGTCACTTTTAGTTTTAAATTTCCTTTTGCAAAACAACGCAACTGAAAGTGACATATGTAAGGAATGTTACAATTACCTGTCATCATAAATATATGTTGTTAAGGGGTATTCTCTATTAAGCTGATTCTAAAACATCGTGATCAAAAAATGTGAATTTCCATTACCTTAGAACAGAGTTAAATATAAGACTGAGAAAGCCCACATCAATGATTTTAAAAATTACATCCCTCTTTGTATGTACTATTTTTCAAAATTAAGATATCTATACTTTATCATTACAACAAATAAGAAATTGCAGGGGGAAAATTTGAAATATAGTGTTGATTACATCACTCTCTGTATGAATTACTGTTAACAATTCAGATATCTACACTTAATCATATTAAATAATAAATTGCTGGGAAAATTTCTTCATTTATAAAATGGAGCAAAAATTCAGCAATTTTTCAAAATTAAGATATCTACACTTTACCATTACAAGAAATAAGAAATTGTTGGGGGGAAATTTTAAATACAGTGTTGATTACATCACTCTCTGTATGTATTACTGTTCACAATTCAGATATCTACACTTAATCATATTAAATAATAAATTGTTGGGAAAATTTCCTCACTTATAAAATGGCGCAAAAATTCAGCAAGTACTAAAATATAGTGTGGATTTCAACTATGATATTCATAAAACTTCTTGATATACAGATTTGAGTATTTCAAAAGTAAGAGATACTAAAGCGACAGAATCAAAAGAATGGATTCTAGATAAACCTACATACAACTGTCCATGGTTAAACACTGGATTTGATAGGTCTAAACATGTATTGTCAAAAGATTAACGGTTGTAACTTACGCCGCCACTACACACACGCGGTTTTAAATTGCGGACAGCCGCTGTTTACATCCGGTAGTTGCAGCCGTTGCCATTCGAAGTGTAGAAATATCGTAGATTTTTGTGCCGCATACCTACGCGTTTTATATATAGGGATTATTTTAACCAGATATTACAATAATATCAAATTTTGTATTTTCGGAAAGTTGCAAACTCGGCGCATGGATAGTGATATGTTCAAAAGTGTCTGTACGGTAGCGTGCTTTTCAAAGCGAATACCTAATATAACCGCAAAATATTCTTACATTTTTTTGAAGTGTTTTATTGAATATTTCTAAATTACCAGCACACGTGGCTTTCATATGAATTTCTAATATTTTAATAAGGTTATGAACCCTTTTTTTATTGGAATGTTTACTTAATAACCGTCAAGTTTTGACGGGTACCATCTAGTTAACAATATATTGGCATAATATTTTGGTGATTCATTGCTATTAGTCAAAGAGTTAGGGCAAACTGAATAGATGGCATTGAAATTTTATCTGTAAGTAAAATTCATTTGACCAAATTTTTCATATGGATCATAATTTGAAAAGGTAGTTTTTAATTAAAAATGACAAAAAAAAATCTCAGTCCAACGATTAAATGATTTTTCAAAAATATTTCTAAGTTTCACAATTTAAAAAGGTCGTTTTTATTAAAAAAGCTAAAAGAAAAACCCAAAATTTCCAATATTTGAGAATGATTTTTTCAGAAAAAAGTGGTTTTTATCAAAAACCCAAAAATAAATCTAAGTCAAACGTTTAAATGATTTTTCAAAAATTTTTCTAAGTTTCATAATTTAAACAGGTGGTTTTTATTAAAAAAGGTAAAAAAATTCAAAGTCCAGCGTTTTGAAAACACCGCTTAAAACACATTGGCGAGAATTTTTCCACTCCTCGAAACACGGTAAAATCGCCAAGTTGGCGCAAAAAAATCCAAGATGGCGGACGTGCACACAATTATTAAGTAACGTAATATTAATTTGAATATTATTTTAGGTGCTTAAAATAATTAAAAAAACAT
This sequence comes from Dolomedes plantarius, assembly GCA_907164885.2. Classification (NCBI taxonomy): domain Eukaryota; kingdom Metazoa; phylum Arthropoda; class Arachnida; order Araneae; family Dolomedidae; genus Dolomedes; species Dolomedes plantarius. The sequence continues at coordinate 231,760,502 of OU015491.1, read as the reverse complement.
TCTTTACTTAAAATCCTTTTTTTATTTTTGTATTTTTATTTCATCTCTTACTCTAATTTTGAGATACCAATGTGTATCTATAAACGTTTGTCAATTGTAATCGTTTATATTGTAAACGTCTATATTGTAAACGTTTTGTCAATTAAACGTTTCTCCAAGTGACAAACGTTTAATCTATATCTATCTATATATATAAAACAGTTCCGTAACTGACTCATTCATTCACTGACTGACTGACTGACATAAAACGCACAGACCAAACCGCTGGACCTAAAGGGCTGAAATTTTGCATGGCGATTCTTCTAATAGTGTAGGGGTGCATTAAGAAAGATTTTTCAAAAATTCTTCTTAGATTTTTTAAATTAAATTTTTAAGCTGTTTTTTAAACTTTTTTTACGGTTGCATTTAAAATAATACATTGAGGGTTATAAAATTTATATCACGAGAAAGATCATAAAAAATCCTTCAAAATGAAATTTTTTTCGAATTTTTACCTCCATTTCCTGATTTTTCGTGAATTTTTAAAGATTAATTTTTAGAATTTAATTTATTAAATGCTGATCACGTGATTTCTTTTTCTGGTACTTTCAATAAATTTATCGTCACGTGCGTAACAACTAAATAGACAAAAAAAATATTTTTTTCTCTTTCTAATGCAGCAGACGATTGGATATTATCCAAAAAAAAATGCATATCCCTTACGATTTTTTTATAAATATATATATATAGATAGATATTTTACATCAATTGTATACATTGATCATCGCATTTATTATAAATATATATATTTATTTTTTTGGCATAAATTGCATACGTTGACCGTTGTATTTAATTTGAATGTACTCCGTAGCGAAGCGCGGGTTTTCAGCTAGTTATAATATATAATTATACAATCATATGTAATTGCATAGTAATATGTGATTAAAAATATATATAAATATAATAATTACATTTATAATCATGTATAATTTTATTATTTAATTCTTAATTTCATCTCCTTTACACTACTAAAAAGTGAAAAAATATCAAACAGATTTTAAAAAATCTTTCCCTAAATTATAAGATACAATATATAACAATCTGAGAATGGAGGAAGCTGATTAGTGATTGACCTCTGGTGTATTTCAGTGAAAGACATCACAGGTGCTAAAGTAAGTTTCCAAGAGACTGATGCTGAGTAATTTAAAGGAAGTATACAAATGCTTCCAGGAAAAGTTTCCAGGTATAAAAGTTGGGTTCTCCAAATTTGCAGAATTACGGCCCAAACACTGTATTCTGCCTGGTCAGAGTAGCACCCACTCAGTTTGTGTATGTACTACTCACCAAAATGTGAAACTTACGGTTGAAAACAGCAAAATGAAATTAATCACAGACAGCCAGATAAAAACATACCAGGACTGTTTGCAAATGATGGTCTGTAACCCACCGTCAATTTACTGTTTCTTCTCTAATTGTGTGTTATGTCCAGGAACAGAAGGAATCCGGATGATTCTGGAAAGAAGGTTTGAAGAAAATGCAATTGAGACTATTACTTTTCGCCAGTGGATCTCTGTTGATCTCTGTAACTTGGAAACAATCCAAAAATCAGTAGATGACTTCGTTGAAATTTTTTGTGAGAAACTCTCTGTTCTGCTTCGTCATGACTTCATAGCAAAACAGCAAAATTCTTTTATGAGTGAGACTAAGGAAAATTTCTTAGATTCTGAGGTGGTGGTCCTTTGTGATTTTTCTGAGAATTATTCCTTCGTATTACAGGACGAAGCACAATCTTACCACTGGACACGTAACCAGGCAACAGTGCATCCGTTTGTAGTGTATTTTAAAAAAGAAGATTAAAAAGAGCATTTCAGTTTCGTAATAATATCAGACTGCCTTGAGCACAACACTACTGCAGTCTATCTGTTTCAAACAAAACTAATCCAGTATCTGAAATCAATGTTTGAAACATTTCCAAAAAAATATACTATTTTTCAGATGGGTCAGCAGCCCAATACAAGAATAAAAAGAACTTTTTAAACCTGTGCCTTCACTACAAAGATTTTAGGGTTGAAGCTGAATGGCATTTTTCAGCCACTGCACATGGAAAAGGACCATGTGATGGAGTGGGGGTACAGTAAAAAGATTGGCAGCCAGGGCTAGCCTGCAGCGACCTTATGAAGACCAAATACAGACTCCAAGACAACTCTTGTGAAAAGTTGTCTTGGAATGGGCAAATCAGAATATTTCTAACAGATTTCACATATGTAAACCATGAAGAGTATATTCAAACAGAAAAACAATTGGCACACCAGTACAGCAAAACTGTAGCTATCCCAGGGACACAAAAGCTCCATGTCTTTGGACCCTCAAAGTATACAACAAAAGTAACTGTAAAATCCTTTTCTTCTGCATCTACATCAACCATCTTTCCTGTAGCAAGTTATGGAAATAGGTTGGGCTTCAGTGACATGGGTGGATATGTGGTTGCAGTCTATGATGGCAAATGGTACCTAAGCTATGTTTTAGCTAAAAATGAAGATGTAAATGAAGTAAAGGCAAAATTTCTCCATCCCCAAGGGCCATCTCCTTCATTTTCATACCCTTCAAGACCTGATGTACTGTGAATTCCCTCTTCAAATGTGATCTGCAAGGTGAACCCCATCACACCAACTGGTTGAACATACAGTTTACAAGGCAACGATGTGAGAAAGATTGAGGATATTGTACAAGAGTTCATGGCCTTCCAGAAATGAAGATGTAATCGCTGTACATATGCTACTTCCATGTCTCTAAACTGGTAAACTCTATGCATGATTCCATAAATAAAATTATGATTTTGAGATAGACTGGATTTTCTAGAAAAGTGTTATATATATATATATTATATATGTATATAATTATATATATACTTATATATATACTTATATAATTATGAATGTAGTTATAATTATATATGATTGTATAATTATACATTATAATTATATTTATTTGTATATGTATATGGAAGATTTGGCATTTTTCCTCTACCCATGCATACTTTATACCTTCTATATCTCAGGATCCCATAGAGATCCCAAAATAAGATTTTGGGTGCTGTTAGATGATGATATAAACTTATTTTGAGAATTTTTTCAAAATTTTAAAATTGTCGCTTTTTGAGAAATTTAAATTTTAAAATTTCAAATTTATTTTAAAAAATTATTTTTTTATAAATGCTATCATGTTGCATATCATGTGAAAGCCCTAAAATAGAGCTTTAAAATGACCCTAAGTTCAGGTCTGAACCTCAAATGGTCACTGTTTTACAGCCATTTTAAGACCGACATATGTGGTGTTTTTTTGCAAAAAAATTGAAATTTTAATGTTTAATAACTTTTGAACCGATAAAGTAAGACCACTAAGAATTGACATTTTTTCATATGTCCATGAAACCTGCAAGTGTACCAAAAATCGTCAAAATCTGGGAGGGTCATTCCGGATTTTGCAAAAAATTCTGTTGATTTGACATGGAATGACCCATCTGCCCTCTATCAAAGTCTCTTAGATCCGCAGCCTTTCCCATCACACACAGAAGTAAGTGAAAGAATGATTCTTCAGACTGTCCAGCAGCACTTAAATACCACTTCCACCTGATCACATGCCTTCCACGTCATCCAGGCGAATTCATTGCAAAATGTAGGGGTGGTCATAATGTTTTGGCTCTTGAGTGTATATATATATATATATATATATATATATATATATATATATATATTTGATGTAAATAACAAGTAGGTTGTTTAAAATTTATTTTTTTTAAATCAATACAAAATTACAATGTTGAAAGAATGAAAATAAAATTTTGATTTTAATCAAGCTGATTTAATTCGGGGTACCCTGGCCTGAATAAAAATAATTTTAATTTAATGTATTTAATATTTGTTTTTTCATAATTAAATAATAATGAGAATGATTGTTTGGGATGGAATTAGAATAATGAAATTATAATAAAATTTCTTAATAAATGCAACCAGAATAAATATTAATTTTATTTTTTAATGTAGTAAAATTATTAAAAAATAAAATTCATATTATCTTTTTTTTAAATTTTAAATGCAGTTACGTGCAAATGAAAAGATTGACAAAAAAATCAAAACTTAGCATTTGCTAAGTTTTTGTTATACAAATAGTTCATATTTCAAGTGTAGATGGCAGAAGCAGCTACGGCAATTGTGATATCAGTTTGCACCCATTGCGCATGAGCTAACATAAGAGGTGGTGCTAATAGCTTTTAGGTTAAAGACACCGATGGTGCCTTTAGTCGCGGCCATTCCTAATTCAAGGTCCGTGATGGTGTTGTACGATCCTGCAAGGCCTCCCTGACACCATGTCTGTCCTCTCCGGTGTTAGTGGCGGGAGGCGTTCAGTATGACCCTCCTGAACCCATCCATTCCATATTCGCACGACAGTCACCAATGCGAGTAGCAATATCACGGAACGAAAAACTCGCTATCAATAGGCTACGATCCTGCTGCCATCGAATTCCGACACGTGCTGGTAGCCATTTCTCCTCCTTATACAAGACAGAGCATGATCCTCTCACAAACAACAAACATTCAAATGCGATTTCCGAATGAGAATCCCGCTGCGTAACTTTCCTTTTATACAGAGTTCGAGATGCCGTTTCTCCCTCCTGCGTCGTTCGATTTCGCTTAAATGCATATCCATTTGCATATCCCAGCATCTTCTTCCTTCCATGCGAATTTGACGTTTGTATCACCCCTCTTTCATGGTGTTGAAATTTTAGTGGCAAGCGGTGTAGAATATTAAAATAATACAGAGATTTAAAAACGTCATGCATTCTATAGATTACGTAGGCATTTTACAGAATGACTGCATTTTCAAGCATTGCCGGTAACATATATAAATTCGTCAGTCATTCAATCCATCATTTCTGCAAGTGGCCACTTATTTAGCAAATAAAAAATTAAATTATGTGAAAAAAATTCATCAATGCCTAAGAAAAGACCGCCTTTTGAATATCCCATTGCCGAAAAAAAAACCGTTGTTTTTGGTACTGTCCCATTTGGCTGAGAAAGCGATGTTGCCAGTGCGGAAGGATGGCTAACTTCAAACCCTGGGATTTGCATGAAACAGATGGCGTATCGATAGCTCTATTTTTGGCCAATCGGAAACGGAAAAAAAAAACGGTCCTGTGGCGTGCTTTACTTTTTGAGGGACATTATTGGCATCTCGGTTTCCTTAAAAGCGATGTCATACGCATTTATTTTCGAAATAAATATATGAATGCGTCAATTTTTGGGCACTTTTTGGTTTTTCGATAGATCCCATACGAAGAACACAGAGGTTTAAATTCGTCAGAAAAGTTAGATACCAAGACCCAAGAAAATTCTCTGTCTTTTCCTCTGTTTATTCATTAAAATATCCTCTGTTTATTCATTAAAAATTTTTATTCATTAAAATATCTTTTCCTTCTCAAACCGATCACTATATCATCTTCCAGCAGTCAAGATTATGCTTGAAAATAGACCTACATATGCGATTTAGCGTATCGAGAAACGATTTTCAAGAGCGCATCCTACAAACACGGTCAAGACTGGTTACTGTTCAACACACAAAGGAAAGGACCAGAAGTTATAGCTAGATTGATGAAATTGCACTGTAGATGGGTCAAATGCTTTTAACTATAATATCATGTCAAAATACGGCACAGTCCAAAGAGAAGTAGAAAAAAGAGTGATTCAGTTTTTTTTTATTGTCCTTCATATATCAAGACACAGATCTCTTGACAATAATCTATCAATTTGGTGAATCAGATGAATTTATTGACAAGTCCTTCAGCTATTTCCTCCTTCTGGCTCTTTATATTAGGCTACAGAAATATTTTACGGAAAAGGGACATTGCCTGAAAAAAAAGGTAAAATGCTCACATTAGTAAATTAGTCTAAGGACTTAATATAATAAATGATTTTATAAGCGAGATTTATAGCTTATTATTTCAGATCAGTTTGTGGGCAAAATTTTCAAATTAGAATGCCATCATATAGCAAATTTGACCCATTTCTAGAATTCCCATTTTCAGAGGGCGGACAAGTAAACAGTAGAAATCCAGTCTCTATCATTTTACAAGGATTTAGTAAAAACTTACCAAATATATTTAAATTTTATTTAAATCGTGTTTGAAAAATTACAAATATTTTCCTGAGAAATATTTTATCTCCCTTAAAAGAAATCTGGATATAATATTCCTCAGAATAAGGAATTCCATTGTCGTTCCATAACATTTGGTAATATAAATGGAACCTGTTATTGTGTAAACAGAGCAAACTATTGTGTCAGTATTCATTTAAGTGTTGTTATGACGAAAATATTTCTCTGACTATCAAACAACGCATGTGGAAAGAAATTTATTTATCTGCACAGTAATATAATATCAAACAAAGTTAATTCTAATAGGACTTCAACTTCAAAATAGGAAAGTTGTTCTCAAATCAGTATTTTTTTTTTCAAGCAACTAGGGGCTTCACCCCTAGGCTTGCTACGCTCGCTCCTCTGTTATGGCTAATAGCGAGATACATAGGAGTGATTCTCGGGCAATGTAACAGCTTCCATCCATTTACTGTTGTCACCCTTAATGCGAAGGGCGTTTCATCACTGTTGAATTATCAGCGAAAATGTAAGATATAGACTTGAAATTAGGCTTATATGAATAAGAAAGCTTTCAGCTTCCAGATTATGTAAATATTTTCTTTGTAAGATAAAAACTCGAGGAGCATCGATATTACATCCACATAGGGGACGATATTTCTTGAAAAACCGTGTTTCATTTTTTGATGAAAATATTAGTCTGCTTTAAAATAGTTTTAAACAAATGAGGTCTAGTTTGAAAGAGAAATGTCTGTTGTCTTAGATTGTAAAAAGATCAAAATTCTACGATCATTTTTCGGCGAGTTATCGTAATCTGAAGATGAAAAAGTCAATATTTTCCCACAAAACATAAAATTTAAAAAAAACTTAAAGTCCGGTGAAGATGAGACATGTTTTACTTTGGTCCCCCCATTTTTCTGTATCCATTGGTATCGCTCTCGACCCCATATCCCCAGCGGTTTCGGAGGAGATGGCGTGACAAGCTTTTGACAGCGGCAGCGGGAGTTACTTTTTTTTTAGAATAGAGAGATTCAAATCAATGTACAGTCAGTAATAAGAGTCACTATCTATAATGTCGTCGTGATCCGAAGTATAAATGTCTCATCTATTTATGTATCAATTAAATACGTTGCTTGAATGTACATCTAGTTTAATTGTTATTTACAATAGTCGTAATGTACAGTAAATCGAATCATCGTCACCAGTTTAGGAAGAGTGAGGTTGATAATACAGTTCAAATATTGACGTCCATCTATTGATTCTCAGCTCTCCCCGTTCGTAGCTCATAACCTAGTCGAAAATCAGTCTCTCCCCTTTTTCGTACCGTCTCCTTCATTTTATAACCTTCCTTGGAAAGTTCTCGTAAGTTCTACCAACCACCTGTAGTATCCATCATGCTTACCGTGAGTCACCTTTTCAGTCCTTTGTCGGCAGTCTGCTTCTTTGCTGGTTTTTACAAAATTCGGATTGAGCCTGTTTCACACCATATGAGAGTCTCGCACTGTCTAATGTAAATTTCACGAAGTTAAGAGAAAATGTTTATTATTAATTTTAAAAAAAGCCTACTTAACTACTAGCAAATCGCTAAAAGAAAATAACATATAAGAAGCCTTGGGGGGGCTGCAGAACACACACAGATTTATCTGATCTTCAAAGAGATAATAATCCATGCTCGGCAGAACGTCACAGGATCTTTAACTCATTCATCGACATAAGAAAAAATAGGTCTGCTTAATATGTAGGTGTATCCTTCATCCGATGTTCATAGCTATTTGATCAAGCTGAGTATTCTTTTAAGAGTTCTGTTAAATCTTCTGTGTGCGTTTGTTAAGGCAACTCTTTTTCATTGATACGTACCCAAGAAGGTGTACTCGTGCGCATTGGGGATTCCTTTCACGGCACACGCGGCCAAGGCACTCCGGTTCAGATTGAGCTCTGTTATTGCAAGCCAAATATTCTTCTGGTGGTCGTAGCATTCGACATTGGAGATCGTCGCTAATCCTGGGGAAGACAGTAAGATTATGAGAGCCCTTATGTAGTTAATTAAGACAATATATTCTTATTGAAGAAAAAAAAGTCGGTCAGTTGCCGGAATAAGTGGGTTGTGCAACCCACTTCGCATGGGTTATCATGAGAGGTGAGTTCCGCAAACCACTACTCGTGTTTTTGAACGCGGATGTGAGTTGAAATACTACTGAGTTATAGTCACTTAGTTATCGAAACAAGTGTGTTAAACAACTCGAATATCGTGAGTTTTTTATAGTGAGTTTACTGAATTGAAGAACTAACTTTAAGTATTAGAACGTAAATATTATGTGACTTCAAAGGTTGAAATAGAATTAATTTGGAATGAAAATATTTTGCTGTACTAAAAATTTTATCCATTTTTTATAGGGAAACAAGTTAAATTTTGGTATACAATGTTTACATTTTTAACGAGAATAACAAAAATTCTTGTGTCGCATTCAAAATCAATTTTTTGTTTATAATTTTTTTTGCCTATCGACAAATTGTTCTCAACATAGAAAATTTTTCCTTCGTGTAGAATTTTTTTCATTTAATACAGAAATATTTAAATCCAAGTTTAAAAAAAAATGTAAAATTTTTAATAATGTCATAAACGCACAAAGCAATTACAAGTTCCAAAGAAACTTTGTATCAAAAGTAATAATTTTTTCTTTAAAGAAAATATGCTAATGTTCTTGTTAGTATGTTATTAATGTTTTATGCCTCGATCTGCTGTGCAGACGCTTACAGGTCCAACCTTAAAAGACTGGGATGCACAAGTTTGCGTTTTCATATTTTGCTCCTTGATTTTCGAATGGTTAGCTTATCAGCTTACTTACGATTCGCCCGCATCGAAACAAATACTATTGATAATAGTTAAAAATAAATGAAGTCATACTTATTATGGGACAATGCTAATTAAAAATCATGTAAAATTTATTAGTATAGAATAAATCTCCATTGCACAGCTACAAAAGTTATATTTATACACACACACACACGTATATTGTATATAACCCTTATTCTTACACTACAAACTTGGCGAAACTGAAACTGATTATGGTAAAGAAATATAGGTTTCACAAATATATATATATATATATATATATATATATATATATATATATATATATATATATATATATATATATATATATATATATATATATATATATATATATATATATATATATATACACAGTGGTACCTCGACTTACGTGTGTCTCGACTTACGAGTTTTTCGAGATACGAGCATTCTCTCGGTAGATTTTTTGCTTCGAGTTACGAGCTAAAATTCGGGTAACGAGCAAGCTTCATATATCCCACCTCCAGTTTGAGCAGCGAATGCCATGTTACGTGCTCATCAAATGAGAACACAAGAAGCATATAATATTTACAACCTTTATGTACAATAATTATACAATTGTATACATATTATTCTGAGACTACTATCCAGTCTTAAACCGAGATTTTAACACTGAACAATTACCACCCGGGGCAGCTTGCTCTGCCCAAACTTGAGTCGCCTTCAGAAACCGAACAGCCCCCAACCCTTCTACGGATTATGAGAAAATGGTCTTCGAATTCTCAGAAAGAAAAATCTGGACATTGCGGCCACAGTGAACGATGCAACAATCGCCCAGCTTCCGTGTCTCGTTCACTTTAAGAGAGTAGCTGGTAATAAAAGCGAAAGTGAGGAAAGCGGGGAGAAACAGTCAAAAATCAACGAATAAGATTTAATTTTTCAGTTCAGCCTTTCTCCTCCTCTTCCATCAGCATCTTCAAGTCTGATCTCCAAGGTAAATGTTGTACTTTACATTTAATAAAACAACTTTATTGCAGTACATTCTATTGTATTGCGTTTTTATACAATGTTTGTCGTTTATAAGCACATTTTTCTTATTTAAAAACATGTAACAAAAAATTTTGGTTTTTTGGGGGAGCCCGGAACGAATTAATGGCGTTTCCATTCATTTCAATGGGGAAAATTGATTCGAGATACGAGTATTTCGAGTTACGAGCTCCGTCATGGAACGAATTAAACTCGTAAGTCGAGGTACCACTTACGAGTACTGTATATGTAATATAAAAATAATTTTTATATTAATAATCTGACTTCTCCACGTTCCTGGAAAATATAATTTATTCGATTTCTAAAGATGATGTAATTCTCATAAAGATTGCAGTACTTAATCCCTTCGTTTCCCTGTAGACAGAGAAAGATCCTTATATACTTAGGACAGCCTTTGTCTAGGGATACTGAGCCGATAAGAATCATTGGACACGCCCTAGCCCATGACGTAACATAACGTCATAGGGAATAACCTTTGCATCATCTCTTCTGTATTTTCCCGATATAAAAATGAGAACACGGCTAAAAGCCGCGACTTTTATCTGATAGCGTTTGTACATTTCATATGTCACTCGGTCTAGCTCCCTCCCTATGGGGAACTGCATATGAACGACAATAAAACTGTATTAACGAAATCGCCTATTTACTGTGTCCCAATAACGAACTCTTTTCCAGCTGTTCCAGTATCCGATTTTCCAGCTGCGTCTACAAGCCAAGATGTATATATGTCATATATATATATATCCTCTTTTTTTGTGTGTGACACTTTTCTTTTTATTATTGTTTTCAGGCTAAAATCTGGCAACTGATAGCGTCGTTCACCAAAAAGTTCGACGTTTGTGGCTAGTAACAGTTTAAAATGTATTTCTCTGTTTGTTTGTTTTTAAATCTGCAGTTTACAACTCTGGTAATAATTAGTTTATCAGCTCGTAACAAATACAGTTAGAAAATCGCTATTATATCGTAAGTTTTTATTCTATCGCTTGAGTTCGAAAAAATATTTTACAATGGAGGGCTCGTCCTATGGATTGTACTTCCTACTATACTGTTTGAACTGGAAGAAAAGTATTTCACATATGCTCGCATTTAACCAAAGTCGTTACAGGAAATGGTCATGTCCCGTGTTCACGCCCAAACAGTTTCCGTTAACTCGAACATGGCGCTCGCCATGTTTATGTTTGGAAACCACATATAGAAAGATATAGAGACATGGAGATCAAATGATTCACATGTACGTGTTTTTCTTGTACAAACACACTCAGCTTCGTATTAAACGTAGTGTGCCACATATACAGAAAGTATACGTGAATCACTTTGGCATAGAGTAGAAAATAGGATTACTTTACTAAATAATATTTATTGCAGGATTTCATAACATGGAGAACACTGTTGCCACTCGGGCAAATACAAACATTGGGAGGATTCTCCCACAACACAAAGATGCCGACGGACGCTTCAACTGGCCATCTCTTTACTTAGTTTCCATATGGTGAGCACAGTTTTGATATTTAAAACTTTTACGAAAGAAACTTCCTCTATGTCAATGAGTCTGAACTATACCTTCTTTCAATTTAACTTTTATTTGTGACAGTAGAAAAAAAAACTTAAGTTTTCATGCTTACTGGGCATGTATAATTAGTATTAGGTTTTATCTATCAATAATTTATCTAGTGTTACAAGTGTTTTGGGACTTTAAAATTACTGTACATCCCAGATGTCAATTTCGATTCTCATAATCTTGTTTAAAATTGTGCTCTTCTTACATACATATAGTCGCATTCTACATTTATTTCTTATTTTTCTTTAATTGGGATGCTATTGGTCAGATATCAATCCTGTTAAAAATTGTGAAAAGATAACACATACCTAACGTTTAAATCTCAAGACAAAAGCATCTTCTCTCCTCTATTATTTATTTTAAAAAGTATTTGATTTATCATATTCAATCAATAAATAAAAATTGTACCACCAGTTATACAGAAATGTTATTCCTGATATAGAAATATATTTATTTTATTAGATGCAACGTTTATTTCCTTATTATTAATGCGAACAATGATATTGAAAATTAATTTTAACTATACGCAGGTAGATAGTAAGTATGCCTCGCATACTGGTGCGCGAACAACATGCACAGATGTCAGCATTGGAGAGAGGACGTGTAGTTGGGCTCAAAGAAGCCGGTTGGTCTAATCGCTGGACAATTGGATAGGAGCGACGCCACTATTAGACGATGTTGGCAGGAATGGGTGAACCATGGCCAAACACAGCGTCAAGAAGGAAGCGGTCGGTCTGGAGAAACGACAGAGCGTGAGGACTGAACAATCGTCAGAGCTGCACTCACAGTCCCAGATTCACCATTATCATCTATCGTACGTGAAACTGGTGCTTCAGTGACCGTAAGGACCATTCATAGGCGGCTTAGAGAAAGGGGGCTGAGCTCAAGGCGCCCCTTTCGCCGACTACAATTGACCTCTGAACACCGACAAGCCCGTTTGCAGTGGTGTCGGGCACATTCGACCTGAAATGTTACTGGCTGGAGTAGAATTGTCTTCAGTGATGAGTCCCGCTTCGAAATGAGCCCCAATGACCAGCGAATACGTGTCTGGGGACGCCCTGGACAGGTGGGATACCAAGCTGACTGTCTTCCACCATACGGGCCGACAACCAGGAGTGATGGTCTGGGTTGACATTTCATGTCATAGCAGGACCCCTTTGGTTGTCATTCACGGCAACCTTACAGCACAGCGGTACGTCGACTATATTCTACGCCCCGTTGTGTTGGCCTTCATATCACGTCATCCTGGGCTTACATTTCAGCAAGACCCGCCCGTACATGACGAGAGTTCCTACTGCTTGTCTTAGAGCTTGCCCAACGCTACCTTGGCCAGCAAGGTCGCCGGATCTCTTCCCCCATTGAGAACGCTTGGAGCGTTATGGGCAGGGCCCTCCAACCAGCTCGGGATTTTAAAGATCTAACGTGCCAATTGGACAGAATTTGGCACGATATCCCGCAAGAGGACATCCGCCACTTCTATCAATCAATGCCAAGACGAATAACTGCTTGCATAAGGGCTAGAGTTGGACCAACGCGTTATTGACTTTTTCACTTTGTGAAGCTCTTTCTCTTGAATAAATCATCCAATTTTTCTCAAATTGTACTCGTTTATTTTTCTGTGCATGTACATCACATCTGCCAATTTTCGTCCCATTCGGATAACTCCTTCTTGGTGCGTCTTTTTTTTTTGGGGGGGGGGGGAGAGGGGTCTAAGAGTGTATTTTTATTTCATCATTGAATGAGAATGACATGAATAATATTATATCCTCTATTTTAAAAATGAGATTTAGTTGTCATATTTTCAAATTGTTTTAAATCTCCTCAATTGTGCTTCTAGGAATGTAAGTTTCCCCTTGGATGCATTAACCATTTCAGTTAATGTTTCGTTCTGTCCTTGAAGTTGCAAATTTAATTCATTTAGCTTTCCTGTAATGTCAGAGAGAAAAGCAAGATTACGCATACGTTTATCATCTTCCAATGAGGATATCATGTATTAACGGTTGCCATAAATTCTTTTATTTTAGGCAAAAGATCCAAGAATCTTTTTAAATATTTATCACGGCTTAGCCATCTTACGTCAGTGTGTAATAGTAGTTCCCCGAAATCAGATTCACATTCCTCTAGTAATCACATCATCTGAATTCAATATTTTTGAGCACAATGCCTGCTGATGGATAATGCAATGGTAGTTTGTAAAACCTCGAATATCATCATTACTTTTATAAAGAGTAATAAATCCATTATCATTCCCAACCATAGAAGGAGTAATCGATACCAGTTTATGTATGGGAAATTCTGTTTTAGTAATAAAAGACTTAAACGAATTATAGATATCTTGACCTCTCGTTTGTCCTTACATCGGTAAAATTGTTAGCAGTTCTTCTCTATCTTGGTGAATAAATGTAAATATTAGTGCGGTATTAGTGACATCCGTTGATTCGTCGAACCTACATTCATTAATATTTTCTTTCAGAATCTCTTCTAAATTGTTACTCATTGTTTCTGTTCTACGCATAACGGTGTTTCTCGAGAGCGACATTTCTTTAACTGAAGCAATTATTTCAGATTTATTGTTAAATTTTTGAAATAATAGTTCCTCTCTTTAATAAAACTCTCCTTCCATATTTCGCCGTCTTCAAAAGGCTTCTTATGTTTTAATAAAATTTCAGCTACCTTGAATAAGGCCATGGTGGCTGTTTTCGACTTCGTACTTAATCTCGCAAAAAATGATTGTTGCATTTTTAATTGTATCATTAATTGTTGTACTTCTGCTTTCCATAACTCGGTGCCAAGTGGATAATTATTCTCATATTGTTTATGCACTGTTCTGAAGTGCATAAACAATGTCTTTCAACATTGGCCCTTTTTGGAACTGCTGCGCTTGAAAGACAAATAATGCAAACACATTTATCCTTTTTCATCGTGAAAAAACTCCTATTCCCATTCATCACTATAATGATATATTTTCGACTTCTTGGAACTTGTGGTCGGGGTAAAAATAAATAAATATATAAATAAATAAATTATTAAAAATAAAATAGAAGAGCATGGTAAAATAGGAATACCATGAAATGATGGCGACTTTCGTTATGATCGATACAAACACGTCGAAACTAAGCGGTATTAAGGTGATGAGTCGGAGATAGCCGATTATAGTGAAATGTGACTCTAAAACCTAAAATGCCCATACACACGTACGCCACTCGAGTATATATAACCTACAAGTCAACGCTTGTTTTACCCGTCGGGTTTTAGAGATATAAAAATCGGCTAACTTCGAGATTGTCGTCTCTGTCAGGCGATTTGTCTCGCATGAGTCGAGGAACTGAGACAGGCAGGCAACTAGGAATAGTTACGGATCAGTCGACCGCGGTCGCCGCTTTGGCCATGAATATAAATAAGTAAGGAAGGAGGGATTTGACAGTATGTAATATTTGAAAAAATATGCAATTTTTGTATTCAGCTAATAAAATTTAGAGCAGAATATAAATGTTTTATTTCATACCTAAGTAGAATCTATAATTAAAATTTTCATAGGCTATAACTAATCCAAAAGTAATTCACGGTAATTTTAGAATTCAAACTTGAGAATGCTGAAAATTAAACTTCAGAGATTACTTTGTTGGAGACATGGTTATTTAATTTTTGGTACAAAATGTTTTTCTTGTTTCAGTTGAAATAGATAAGGGAACCCGGAGCACAACGGGGTACCGGGGCGGAATGAAGTTTTCGGTGTCAAGGAGGTACTTCCAACGAGTGGCAATAAGTAGAACTAGACCAATCAGTTGCTGCGCAACTACGGCAGCCATGTTAGTCTAGTTTTCTCGAGCGTTAGAGCGGGAATTTTTAGTTGTGTGATTTTTTTCTCCCGTATTGTAACTTCTGAGGATTTTGTAAGCAAGGTAACGTATACATACTTGTTTACATTACAACTATATTTAGTACATGCTTGAAGTACGGTTAATTGTTTTTAGTTTCGCGTAATTAAACTTTCATTTACGTATCTTTATCGAGTGACCTTACTTGCCTAACCTAAACCTGAGGCGGAACGGGGTACCATTCCGCCCCGCAACTAAGAGATCGTTTTTAGTACGCCCCAAATTTTTTTTTTCATTCGATTTCAGATGGTTCGAGACTATAAGAAAAAACAATTATCCACTGAGGCAATTAACAATGCTGTCGAGGTGGTTATTTCTGGCCAATCTGGGTATTTGGAACCAATTTGATGTTCCCCAGTCGGAAAGATACGTTAAAAAAAGAAAGGAAAACCCCGACTACGAGACTGATAAAATGACCGGAAAATTTAAAGACGTATTTACGGAAGAGCAGGAATTTGTGCTCGTTAACTATTTAAAAACTATGGAGGCGCGGTTATTCGGTCTAACAATGAAAGACTTGCTGTAAGAAATGGCCTTGGTCATAGATTTCAAAAGGGAACCGCAGGCCAATCAATGGATTCCTTATTACTTCATCTGTTCGCAAACCCGAAGCAACATTTGGTGCAATGACAGAGTTGGCGAGGTTTCAGCCAACTCTAATGATAGCTCGCCGGTTAAGAAGGTCCGATATAATGAGGCTAATTGTGGTGCTCTTGGATGACAACAGGGCCTCTTCATTTCATGTTTCACCTGCAATTCTAATGCCTATTCCAAAAGTTAAAGAAAGCGCGAAAAGGACGAATCAGAAGACCGCTGTCTTACCATATAAGGCTGTTTTAACGTGTAAATTATCTGAATAGGCTTAAGTAAAGGACACAATCAATGAAAACATTCATTGTCACTAAAAACTAAATAAATATAGAGCAAACTTATTTCTTCTGCATTTCCACCAGTTTTATATATTTATATAACTAGCCGGGCTTCGCCCGGCTATGCTCGGGCTCCACAAAAGAAAAAAAGGCCCTTTTCAGGGCCATACAAATGTTCCCGTCAATTCTCAGTTAAATTCCCTTCAATTTTCATTCCCGTCGCTGCCAACAGATGGCTGCACCATACGGGAGATATGTCGGCCATGTTTTCTCAGGATGAGTGAAGCGGTGAAGTACTTTTAGAATTGAAATACCTTTAAAACTATTTTAAAGCTTCCAAACTAATCTTAGAATTATCTCCAGGCTTCAAAACATAAGTATACGAAGTTTCAACCAGATTCGTCAAGAAATGTAGATTTGTATACGTTACATACATACATACATACATAGAGACACTCTGCTTTATTTATATAGATTACTTGTCCTTACCACCCCGTTCTGCCCCGGGTATGGGGTAGAACGGGGTAAAATTTTCTGTTTTTGCAAAAAAAAATATTGTACTTTTGTTTTCTTACAATATGATTGTATTTGTGTGAATATAACATTATAATGTGTTGATAGAAAATTTTTCAGATCTCTTAATTAACCCTTTTGTATTTTTAAAACATAGTATTTTCAACTTGGTTCTGTCCCGGGTTCCCCTACTGGTAGCATACTCTTTTTTTAAAATTTCAAGTGTTGTAATTAGTATGACTGTCTGTCAAATAGGTTAATGAATTTTAATTCGGATGTATCTATGGCATACTATTCGTATTTTTGTTTAATTTGGCAGTATCTGAAAAAAGGTCCTGCCTTCTTAAAAGAATAAAAAAAATACAAATCTTGCCTCAAGTTTATTAGGATTTCTAACTATTGGGAATATTAATGTGTTAAACAAAGTTCCCTCTTTTATTTGAAAAAAAAATGTCAATACAGGTTAAGAATAACATTTATATCATATTTATTTTAGACATAATTGAATATTTGTTAAAACTTAACTTTTTACTTTTGCAAAGCAAGTTTGCATGCGTGAATGCATTAAGCACTTGAACATCCTTTTTTAAACAATTTTTAAATACTTTATCATAAGCATTGGATAAATCGGAGCTTGAATAAATTGTTACTAAATATTAATTAATTTTTAAGATTAATTAAAGGATTTTTTCTGTTAATTTAACCGCTTAGTCTAGAATCAATTAGCAAATTTCTTCATCACAACTGCATGCTCTCTATTTTTAGATATTAAAATCAAAGGAGCTCCATTAGACCTGCCTGAGATTAAAATAGCTGTTGACCCAAGAGGATCTTGAAATGAGGATCTTTTACTTATTTTTTTGGTGCATTTGAAACATATGTTCAAGTATTTGTATTTTGCATCTTTTTCTAATTCTAATTCGTGCATTGAAATAAGTTTATATTTAACATAAATAATTCTAAAGTTTAGACAATACAAATTTTGAAATAAATGTATTAGTAGTACCTGTAAGCGATTGATCCTTAAAATAATGATAGTAATAATGCAGACATTAAGATTTATACTGGAACAATAATTTTCCTGCAACATGGAGAACCGGTTCTCTGTACTGCAATAGCAGTTAAAATTTTGTTATGGAAAGATAATGACAAAAGGCAATTTCTCGCTAGCTGTTATTTCAAAGTTTAAAATCCTAATGTCGTGATTTTTCAAATATTGCTGTAAAAATTGGGCAAAACAATATCCATTAATGTAGAAGCTATTAGTGAGCACTTCAACGAAATAAAAATTAAAATCAACTTTGATACTGAAATGCACATTTATGAATTTTATTTTATATTTCAGGTGAATAATCCTCCATATTTATATTACAGCCGAAAGAAAGCTACAGTAAAAGCTTAATTACCTCAACTGTTACGAAGATTTTGGTCGCAGTATACACATGATCTGAACAAAACTAAATTTTTACAGCCTAAGATTAAGGATATCATATAGATTAATTCAGCCTTTATTTTGAAAGTTATAGGTTAATGTTGCTATTGTAACAATGTGAAGCTGAGCCTAGGTTCTTTACACAGGAAAATATGTACAGTGGCTCCCAAAAGTGTTCGTACACTTACGATTTTCAATGAAATAGGTGTCTATCCATTAATTAAAATGAATATTTCAGAATGGGTATTTAATAATAAGATCTATAATCTATTCTTAACAAAACTACATGAAATATTTTGAAAACATAGTAAAACTTTATTTTTAAGAAACCAGTAATCAAAAAGTAACAAAATCTTTATGTCACAAAAGTCATCGTACACTGAAATATTTTCGGATAAATTTGTAATTAAAATTATCGTCTGGCGCTTTATTTTTATTTTTGAACTGTGGAGGCATTTAAAATATTGTTTGGCTTTAATTTTTGCTTGCCTACTCTGTAATATTCTATTTATTATTTAAAAATGGCTCGTAGTCGTAAAGAAACAACAAACAGCATTCGAAAATTTATTATTTTTCATCATAGTAGTGGTAAATCAGTTCGGAATATTGCTAAATTACTTAATTTATGCCATTCTAATGTGCAGTATGTGATAAAACACTTTAAAGAAGAAAATCGGATCGAAAACAAGGTAAAAAAAGGTCGTCCGGCAAAGTTAACAAAACGTGATCAGGGATTTATAATTAGAAAATTTGTAAAAAATCCACGTTTGAGTGCTGTAAAAGTTTCTGCAGAATTTAATGAAACATTTTCTATTTTAATTTCACCTCAAACTGTTCGACGAGTTCTCAGAGCAGCTGGATTACATGGGCGTTCTGCCCGTAGAAAATGTTTTGTGAGTGAGAAAAACAGAAAGCTTAGGCTTTCATTCGCACTATCAATGATAAATAAGCCCCAAACGTATTTGAATAATGTCTTATTTGCCGATGAAAGCAAGTTTAACATTTTTGGTTCCGATAATTGTATGGAGAAGAAAAAATGAGGAACTTAATCCCAAGAACTTAGTAGGAACAGTTAAGCATGGCGGTGGAGGTGTCCTTGTGTGGGGTGCATGTCAGCATCAGGACTAGGTAATTTGGTATTTATTAATGAATCATGTTGTTTATATAAATATTTTAAGAGGCAATTTAAAATTATCAGCCCGAAATTTGGGTATTGGAAACAACTTTTTTTTATTTTTTTATCAAGATAACGATCCTAAGCCCACGGCTCTCAACGTTCACCTGTGGTGCCTCTATAATTGTCCACAAATTTTGAAAACACCACCTCAGTCACCAGATTTAAACCCAATAGAATATATTTGGAGAGAACTTGAGGTTCGAGTACGAAAACACGACATTCACACGAAAAGCGAACTAAAAACAATTATGATGGAAGAATGGATGAAGATTGATACAGAAATTACAAAAGAACTGGTGAAATATATTCTCAGACGTTTAAAAGCTGCTGTAGATGCTAAAGGATATCCTACTAAATATTAATTTAGCGAAAAATTGGAATTTTAACTAATATGTAGAGATTTTTTACAAGTGTACGATGACTTGTGTGAGATAAAGTTTTTGTTACTTTTTCATTATTGGTTTCTTAAAAATAAAGTTTTACTATGTTTTTAAAATATTTCATGTAGTTTTTTTAAGAATAGATTATAGATCTTATTATTAAATACCCATTCTGAAATATTCATTTTAATTGATGGATAGACCCCTATTTCGTTGAAAATCGTAAATGTACGACCACTTTTGAGAGCCACTGTGTATATATGTAAATAAAGTTTCTCTGTATTTGTAATTTTGTTTACTGGGATTTTTTTTTATTGAAATGTGAGATCATATTCTTTCTCATTAAAGTGTTCACTTGAAATCGTCAGATTTAGCAGGAAAGGTGAATGCATTATGCATGAATTATTCAATTTCTACGTAGAAAGTATATTTATAGTAAATATACTAAGCACTTTAAAAAATTTCCAGATCATGTGCTTGGGGATGTTTTGTTTAGAGCAACTGGGTAAGTATATTAACATATAATTAAGAAGTTTACAAACCAAGTAAGTACTATTAGAGGTTTTGGTCGAATATACCTGAAAAACTTGTGTATTAGAAAATAATTTATATTTCCCGAAAATCTTAGTTGTTACAATTTGAGATATTGTTTTTCGTTTAGGAGTGTGGGGTATCTTTGCCAATTAGAAATATATTTTACTAAAATCAGTGTAATTAATTTTTTGTCTCAGTTTTAAAAAAATTTATTTTGTGAATATCTTTTTTTGTGTTAAAGCTAAGATCTGAAACTTTCTTGACAAAATATCTGCGTCTAAGTTTATTGAAACTAAAAGTTGTAAAGAAAAACTTTTTAACTAACGAAATTTTAAGGTTTTATACATTACTAGCGGCCCGAGACGGGCCGCTAGTAAGCTTTGTCCGGGTTGAACAAAATATTATACCAATAAATTTCCAGTTGATAGCCAATAAATTGTAAATCTTTTTTTACCTTAATAATAACCTAAATAATACCTTAAATTAATTTTATGTTAGTTAATAATTAAAATAAATTTTTTAAAAGAAAAAGGCGTGCCGGAGAACGGATAGGTTGCGTCAGAACAGAAGCCCACCGCGATAGCACCACGATAAGGATCGTTGAAATCTTCGGAACAAAATGCGGTAGAGGACAGTAGCGGTAACAATGGAGATTGTTAGGATTAAGCCCCTAAATTTATTTCTACTGATCAGATATACATAATATATAGCCTATGTCCATCTGGAATAATGTACCTTTCAAACAGTGAAAGAATTTTTCAAATAGGTACAGTGGTTCTGAAGATTACTCTCCACGCATAAAATCGCTCTCTCTTTATATACAGGGTGTCCCAAAACGATCGCATAAACTTTGCACAGCTAGATTCCTCGTTGGGAGTACATAAAAACTGCCCAAAGAAGCGTTCCTGTACGATCCATAGTTTACGAGAAAAATACGAAAAACAAAGTATGACGTCACTGCCAGTGCAAGAAAAAACACTTTATTGAACATATCAACAGCATGCACAATTTAAAGCAGATGCTCAAAGTGTCCGCCGTGCATGTCGAGGCAGGCTTGAGCACGCCGTGGAATGGCTGTCATCACACGTTGCAGCATCGCGGGGCCCACCGAAGTACAAGCAGCATGCAGACGAGCAACTAAGTCCATTTGTGTTGTCACTACGTCTCGATACACCAGTTCCTTGAGATGGCCCCATAGGAAAAAATCCAACGGTGTAAGATCTGGCGAACGTGACGCCCATAGAACCGGACCCCCACGTCCGATCCAGCGGCCGGGGTATTCCATATCCAGCCAACCACGTACAGGAGCACAGAAATGCGTCGGATCCCCATCATGCTGGAACCAAAGTCCCTGTATTGCCGCTAATGGTATGTCATCGATGAACTCGGTTAAGACCTCATTGAGAAACACCAAGTACGACTGTCCCGAGAGCCGTTCGGGCAACAGATATGGTCCAAGCAGGCGATCCCCGAGTATGCCGGACCACACCTTAAGAGACCAACGTTCCTGATGTTTCTGCGGCCGGATTGCATGCAGATTGACCTGGGACCATATATGGCTGTTGTGATGGTTGAATACCCCATCACGAGTGAAACATGATTCATCAGTTCACAGGATATGTGCAATGAAACCATTATCTGTGTTCTGTTGCTGCAACAGCCATTCACAGAAGGCCACGCATTTCTGAAAATCATGTGGTTTCAGACCTTGCACGGTTGTGTACCGAAATGGGTGTAGCCTCTCAGACCGTAAAAGCCTGTGCACAGTACTTTTACTAAAAGTCATCTCACGAGCTAATGCGCGTGTGCTTACCTCGGGCGTCTCTTCTACCCGCTGCAGTATTGCATCCGCCTGTGCTACCGTCAGGCCGCTCCGCGGTCTTCCAGTATCGTGAAGATTGGCTGTTGGTAAGACGCTTCCCGTATTTCGCAGTCTGTCGTCCAGCCTACGGATGACGTTGACATCGGGAGGACGGCGGGACGGATATCGACGGGCATACTCCCTAGCAGTTCGTAAGGCATTTCCATTACATCGGCCGTACATCAAGTACATGTCGCAGTAGTCACGAACGGAGTACATGGCCACCATACGAAGACTACCGGTAGCTGCAAGATGCAGCCTTTTAAATACCAGTTCAACGGCAGCTTAACGTCATTCCATGGCGCGCGCGTATGCATGACGCGATATGCGCGGCGAACGTTTGAAACATTATCGTCTGGAAAGATATGCAAATATTGTTGTTGATATGTCCAATAAAGTTTTTCTTTTCTTGCACCGGCAGTGACGTCATACTTTGTTTTTCGTAATTTTCTCGTAAACTATGGATTGTACGGGAACGCTTTTTTGGGCAGTTTTTATGTACTCCCAACGAGGAATCTAGCTGTGCAGAGTTTATGCGGTCGTTTTGGGACACCCTGTATAAGTATAGATAGCACCACGCTAAGGATCGTTGAAGACTTCGGCACAAAAAGCGGTAGAGGACAGTAGCGGTAACAATGGAGATTGTTAGGATTAAGCCCCTAACTTTATTTCTACTGATCAGATATACATAATATATAGCCTATGTCCATCTGGAATAATGTACCTTTCAAACAGTGAAAGAATTTTTCAAATAGGTACAGTGGTTCTGAAGATTACCCTCCACGTATAAAATCGCTCTCTCTTTATATATAAGTATAGATAACATTCATAAGTTTTCTGTAAATTTTATTTTACTGGTCTATAGAAGCACCACTACTAAATCTCAAAATAAAATTCAATTATAAGTTGTTGTTTTTCATTATTTTACTTGGAGCTCCCTTTTCCTCTCTACCTCCTGTGAACGAAACTGGTTTACAAAAAAAAAAGTAATGGATGTTTGATTAACAATTTAAATATCTGATATTCTTACAACTTTTAGATTGCCAATCATCACTTATGATTTAAGTTTACAAGACTTTATAACAAATATTTCGCTTTGTTTTTATGAAACTTAAACTTTCAAATAATATCCTGAAATTTTAATATTAATTATATTCCAAACATGGGTATATAGCGCAGGATTTTTTTTTTCCATTAGAAAGGATATGAGGGAATTGACATTATAACAATACAAAACAATAAATAATGAATTACTTGCATAAAATTAGTTAATGCAAAGTCGGGGGCGGGGAGAAATAAGATCCTTTCGATGACTATAGCGTAACTCATTTTCTGGCGGTTAAAATAACTCATATTAGTCGGGGTTTTATTACCCAAAATAAACATATCGAACACGAATTAAGTATCTTATAAAATACATTTAGTTTATCTACTCATGTTGGCAACACACTTTAAAGTGAATATATAACTGATTTAGTGAGTTGGTAAGCTCGCACTGGCGGTTAAACGAACCAGCTTGGAGATCTGGATTCTAGAACCCACTTGGGTTGTACGACTCACCAAAGCAAGTTCCCCTGTGCAAATGGATTTGACCTTGGAGAAGTGGGTTCACCGACCAACTTTTTTTTCTCTGTGCGGAATCATTTCAGTATCTGAGAGGGCTAAAATAATTAGAATTTCACAGAATCGTCAAAAAAATTGTTGCGTATGTTCGTTTGGTTGGCTGTATTATATGAAGAGATTTTGTGTCTGTCGTTTCTTTTGGCTCTTTATTTTATTTATTTTTTCATTACGACATCCTCCTCTGTATACGTCATTCGATATATGTCGGTCTTCGATGCTGCCCTTTATTCTAATATTTACGAGAATGGGCCTAAGAAGCAGTTTTTCGACACGATATGAGTGGCATTTACACAACGTGTCCTTCGAGTCTGAAATGGAAGCAGAAACGCCATTCCGTCTTACCGATGAGAGATCCGGCCATTGTCCTGCATCATCTGGAAATTCCTAAAGGAGCAGTTAAAAAAAAACCGCCAGTCTAACTGCTTACCAACAAACTTATACCTCTGGTGTGACTTGCATGTTAGCCTGGCAATTTTTTATCCTTCTGATTTGAAAAATTAGCATTTTGTGAAAAAATTACTTTTGCGCCAATCAAATTACTGGTATCCTCTGAGGAGAAGATCCCTGGAAGACCAGTCACCCAAGAAGGGTTCATTTTTGATGAGGGATGGAAAGTGACAAAAA
This sequence comes from Dolomedes plantarius, assembly GCA_907164885.2. Taxonomy (NCBI): domain Eukaryota; kingdom Metazoa; phylum Arthropoda; class Arachnida; order Araneae; family Dolomedidae; genus Dolomedes; species Dolomedes plantarius. The sequence continues at coordinate 231,736,068 of OU015491.1, read as the reverse complement.
GTGAGAGTCAGCGGGAAAATCATTCCCTTCCCTTGGCCATAGCCCAGGATGTAGTGAGGAGGGGGTCATCGCCAAACGACACTTACCCCAAGTAACAGCTGTCAATTCAACAACAGGTGTCTTTTTCTGCCGGTTGTTAATGGTTCATGTCTAAAGAGCGATTAATACTTCTCATGACTACTACTCGTGGGGTATTAATTATTCCCGACCCCTCATTCCGAAAATCGACTTCCCCGTGGCAGCAATCTTAAAACCGGTCCCAGGTCTCTTCTCTCCAGAGGTAGACAGTAGTTGATCTTTTTGGGGATATATTATTCCAGTGACTCCTCCATTCATTTTAATCACACCTGATGAAACTCTCTTTCAATGAATCCATCTGAAAACTGAGAACCTTCTGCAGTCAGAGAAAGGTACAGTACCGTTAAATCCTCCAATGACATAAAGACAGTCACAAAGAACTGCCGTTGCGAAGTTGCTGCGAGGTCCACGCATGCTCGAAACTGGAGTCCACAACTTCGTTTTGGGATCAAATTTTTCTACTGAAATAGAGAAAAACAGCATAACACAACCTTCAAAATTATTTTTTACAGCAGAGAACGCTCTCACGACGTTACCAACCGCATGTGGTATTACCTGTTGCAAGCCTGTTGTTTCCGTTAAAACCCCCAATGATGTAGAGTTGGTCCAAGTACGCCACCAGCTTTACTCCGCTTCTAGGTGAGTTCATGCTGGGGATGGCCGTCCACTCGTCTGTCAGCGGGTCATAGCACTCGGCCGAGTTCAGGACTTGCTGGCCGTTGAAACCACCTGCTATGTACACCTTACCTGGAACGATATTAAACATTTCCTTTGAAGTTTGTAAAGGCACGTCATCAGTGGATCTCGTGCATATTGGAACTTTATGTTAAGCGATGGAGAATATTTCTAATGCTATGACTCTAAAAGGTCATCTTTCTAACTTCATTTTTTCCACCCGAGAGTAGATGTGCTAGTTTTCAAACATTTAAATTCAGGAGAAGTTAATCTGTCGGCGAAAGAAACACGAAAAAGAGCATGACATCTCAAAAAACATTTGAAAACAGAGGGCTTAGCGATCTTGTTCCACATGCGGCTACTTACAATTTTAGATTAGGCAAGTTCTGACGTGTCTTTTGAAAATATTCCTTCAGTCTTACAATCAGGTTAAAGATCTGGTTGATCAATGGTGCGCAAACTGTTTTCGACCCACTCTCTTTAAGTAAAAAATTACTCGACCCCCTAATGAAAATTTTTTGATTGTAGCAAAAAAAAATTTATTAGGGAAAGGTTGAAAATAAAATAGGAAAAGGAAATAAGCAATGCAGATTTTGATTAAATATTTTAAAAATCAATGCACTATAAATTTTGCATCATAACAATAAAAAAATTGCTTTGTTTATGGCAAATCCTACGTGACTAAAACTTGATATTTAAATAATAATATATATTTGTATTTCACTTAGGTAAAAATAAACAAAAATTAAACTTTAAAAAGATCATGATACAGCACGGAAGCTTATAAACTTGATTTACTTACAGTGGCTCCTAAAATTGAGGGTACACTTATTTTTGATATGAAAAGTCACGTTTGAGTGCAGAAAACGTCATGAAATAGGGGAAAACAGTCAGACTCTATTAGCATAGACGCGATAAGACATTCCTCGTCAATAAAAACATACAATCACTGTTAATTATACAGCTTGCGAAGTTGACTTGACAAACGAGCAAGAGTTTTCTCGCATACAAAATAAGAAAACGAAGAATCAATATTTAGTAGCATATCCTTTTGCTGTAATGACTGCATCCCTAAATCTCAGAGACTACGACTTATCAATTTACTCTATTCATCGGTGACAGTCGCCTTGTCAACCAAATGTTGGTTTTCCCGAGTCGCCTGCTGGACACTTAAGAGGCAGTCACCTTTAGAAATCCCCCCCCTGCTTACAGACAAAGCCGGTCCACGGATAATCACCTAGCCAGTTAGCGGAAGTCGCGGGGGTGACTTTCGCGGCGGATTTTGAAAGAGTTCAAAGGGAGCACGCCTCGACCCCCCACGGAGATGAGCGAGGATATACTCGTCACCTCGAGCTGAAGAAAGGCAGTTGTCGTTTTTCTGGAGAGGTGTGAGGCGATCTGCTGCGAACACCGAGACGGTCGCGTGCCAGAGAACGAGAATCGAGCCGTTTTCCTCACAATGACATCCTGAACCCACTAGTTTTTTTTTGTAAATAATGTTTAATTTTAATCTTTGTAAATTAGCCTATATTTATTCTAGAATGCCAATAAAGCATTATGCAAATATTAAAGGCTGTCAGTCTTGTTTTAGGCGAAGTCCTTATAGTGCTATTGCTCTCTATCATTGATTCTCTCGGGATGCATTCAAGATAATAAATTGTCACTTATAGAACTTTTGCTAAAATTTCTTGCAGAGAAAAGCATACCCTACAAGGGCCTGTTCACACTGTTACGTAGCGTCTGCGTTAATAATTTTAACCAATCACAGAGCTCAATTGAGTGATATGTCTCACCCTTGAGTGCGTCGGCGCTGGCGTCGCTCCGCACGTGTACCATGCTGGCAACCATCTTCCACTGGTTAGTCCCCGGGTCGTACCGCTCGCAGGACTTGTTCCTCCGGTGGCCATCGTAGCCGCCCATGGCGTAGATCAGGTCACCGACTGCGGCCACGCTCACGTAGCATCGCTGGGCGTACATGCAGCCTTTCTCCTCCCACGTGTGCAGCACCGGGTCGAACCGGCGCACGCTGTTGAAGCACTGGTTGCCATCGAAACCGCCGATCACGTACACGAACCCCTTGTGCCACAGCATACCGTGGTAAGCCCTGCACAGTTCACGACCATTAAACAAAGGTCATGTTTTTTTAATTTAAAGAAAGAACTCAAGAAGCAAAGAAAATAAAGTAACAAGTAATTACAAGATAAAAAGAACTTTTTATACACCATGTTTTAAATTTTTTGTTGAATCATATAAACTTGCCAATTCTATGTATTAATAAATACTTTTTAAAAATTATTTTGATGAATTAAAGTACCACATCCACTTGAAATAAAATGTTCAAATGCGTAATAAAGAGGTATCAATTGCGTTTAACTTTTTGTTCCCGTCCCGGTCGATAGATGGCTGCACCATTCTATAAAACAAAATGAACTGAAAATGAATTCAATTATGCTTAAAGATGTCTAAAAGTATCAAAAGAATGCATTGTCATCGTGTTCTGAGCTATTCTAAAAGTTTCAAATGTCTAGCTAGTCGGGAAATTAGTTAAAAATCGATTGCAAGATTTGTACTGGACAAACACACACACACAAACAAACAAGAAAGCGAGTTAATAAAAACATGGTAAAATAATAAGGAGTACAAAGTTGCTTGTCGCTTAGCAGTGCGCCAGTGCAGCGCATTTCGCTTCTTAAAGAAATAAGGTACCCACCACCAGTCCCTGCCGTCGCACGGCATGAGTGACACAGGTTCAGAGTTTGTTGACTTGTGGTCACCGGGAATGTTTGCAAAGTGCGTGTGTGTGTTGTTCAGACTATCCTTTGCTGAGTTTGATGGTACCCTACTACCCTTGCACTAAAATGCTGAGAACGATTGTTTTTAAATGCTTTTCTTTAGCAAGTTTGTCGTGTGGTGGAATCTTGCAACCTTTCATGTGGTGGATTCCAGAAAACCCGTTGAAGCTTTTGAACAAGAACAAGACTTAACTTATTTAAGTGAACCATCCTTGACTGGTCAAGTGATAGGAAGTACTGTGCTTGGATTAATTAAAAAAAACAATTTGGACCCAGAAAACTGTGTAAGAATAGCCACTGATGGATGTAGTACTATGGTGTCTGAGGTAAAGGGAGCAGTAAATGCTGTGAAACGTTGTGCTGTCAACGCCACCCATTGCCCGTGCTTAAACCATGCTTTGAATTTGACACTGGCAAAGGCTTCTAAGATTCAAGAGGTCAGAAGTGCAGTTGACACCATGAAAACAGTTATTTCTTTTTTTATAGCAAGCCCAAAGAGAAACTCTGCCTTAAAACAGTAATTACAAGATAAAAAGAACTTTTTATGTACCATGTTTTTAAATTTTCTGTTGAATCATATAAACTTGACAATTCTATGTTTTAATAAATACTTTTTTAAAATTTTTTGATGAATTTTCCCATCAACTTGAAAGAAATTGAAGTTAATTGGAAGTTAACTTGCGTTTAACTTTTCGTTCCCGTCCCAGCCGATAGATGGCTGCACCAGTCTACAAAACAAAATAAACTGAAAATAAATTCAAATCTGCTTAAAGATGGCTAAAATTATTAAAATAATGCATTGTCATCGTGTTCTGAGCTATTCTAAAAGTTTCAAATGTCTAGCTAGTTGGGAAGTTAGTTAAAAATCGATTGCAAGATTTGTACTGGACAAACACACCCACAAACAAGAAAGCGAGTTAATAAAAGCATGGTAAAAATTAGGCAGACAGCATATAGGGCTCTGCCGAACAAGATGTGTGGAACGCTACGATAGTATTCATTTGCTTTGTTCAAGCCTTCCAAAAATTCACGAAGTGTTTGAAGTTGTAACTTGGAAAGAAACCGAAGCAGCTACCAAAGCACTGTCTCCTTTAAATAATATAAGCCCTAGTTATTTCCGAGTTTCCATAGCGTCTCTAGTAGACATGTTAGACCTATTCCATAAAAAGAGCATTGACTAAAAAGAAGACAGCGAAGCCCTTCAATCCACTTGTTCTACCTTGTAACAGAGAAGATCAGAGTAGATGTCGCCACCTCAAAAGGGAAGGCCCAGATTCAGACCTTTACAAACTCGGATTATTTAACGAGTATGATTGAAAAAATAATTTCAATTTCGGGAAGGGAAAGGGAAATTTCATTTTACGTCAACTTTTTAAATTATTTATAAGATTCATTATTATTCGATTGACGATTTTTAATTATTTATTAGACTAGCCGGGCCTCGTCCGCCTAGGTCTAGCCGTTCGGTTTAGGGACCCGCTCCCTACAGCAATTATCGTCAGAGAATGGAAGAAAAGAATAAAGGTATTTCAACCTTTTTGTTTTAAATAAGGGATATATAATCCTGTTTTTTAATTCATTCTTTTCCCGAGGTCACTTTTTTATTTTCGACCAATTCCGGACACCAAAGAACCATTTCTTCCCACTTACGCGGGGAGGGGAAGGGAACTACTCGAAGAAAGAATTTTTTGTCCATACGCGGAGGAGTGGCGGGAAGGGAACTTCTCGCCGGGGGGAGGAAAATAATTTTTGTTCTGTCTGCGACTGTTTGCAGGACGTGGGATGCGTAACCACACAATTGAAATACCTTTATTTGTTGTTTTTTGGTGTTTCCATTCTCTGACGATGATTGCTGAAGGGAGCGTGTCCCTCTAGTAGTAAATGAAGTCCCTAATTCAGATGCTTCTCTTTAAATGGATTGGATGCAAAATCCTAGCAGCTATTTGTCAAAGCCAAGTGTGATTGTCTGTCTTCCTTTTCCAGCCCCGATTGAAAGGAATATCTGTAGGTAGTAGAGTAAGTTATTCCTAAAACAGAATCCCTGATTACTTTCCCTGAGGTTCTGAAATTCCTCTTCGGATGAGTCGAAGATTTCCCGCTTCCGTCACTTATACATACAGCGAACGAAATGGTATACGCAGCAACGAACACCACCGAACGCATTTGTTCAAAGAAAGTTCGTAATCCATTCACTACACGAAACCAGAGAATCATTTTGAGGGGAGCCGAGTGATACATTTTTTATCCAAATTCAATAAAATTCATGAGGTAATTATGAAAATTTATTTAAAGAGTAATTTCTAGTTTTCTTTTCATTTTATTAAAAGCTCTTGAGCCGTGGTAACATTAATCTGTGTGCAAAGCAGTCGTACCGTGATTGTGTCCCGGTGAAGGGCACTAAACCAAAAGGTAGAAACTGCATCAATGTCATCTCACAAACTCACCTGGGGACGGAGTCGGATGCCAGCGAAAGGAACCATCGTCCGCTCTTCACGTCGAAGGTCTCGATGACGTTGGTTGCCGAGCCAGCGCTCCAGCCTCCCATGACGAAGATGATCTCGGTGGGGGTGCGCGGCCTCAGGAATGGATGCTTCATGTCCAGTAGGTTGGAGGCGCCGTTGCTGGAAGGCAGGTCGTCGAACAGATGCGACGCCTGCACGATGATGGACTGGCACTCCTCACTGCCGGACACCCACGGATTCGGCCAGATGTTGCGCCGGTAGAATCTAAACACGGGGCTTTTTTTAACACACACAGTGTCGTAACTAGGCAGGACCCTGATCCCACTTGGCCAAAATGCCGTTCAACAAGAAATTATATTTTGAAATTCTTCTGCCTTTCTACTGCGCGATTAGATGTTTGCCTTACCTCGACCCTAAATGGCTCTGCTCACCAACATGAACATTCGAATGAATGGCGGAACTGACCCATATTTTCTACGTGTCTGCGTTTACTTGTCTAGCTTAGGTTAGGTTAGAGTGTGAGTACAGCAACGTAGTCACTATACTTGAGTTTTCGCGTATATGTGTTTATGAAAACAGGTAAGAGTGCAAATAATAAGATTATTTGACTGGAATACTTCCAAGATTTCATTCGAAGATACGCGACACATTTCGAAGACACGTGACCAACGTGTTTCGGTGATCCTGTCAGTTTCGTTATGTTCGGTTTTTTGTTATTGCTGTAGATAATTTTGTACTTTTGTATTTGTATAGTGAAGTGATTTGTAATGTTAAGTTTTTATGTACTTGTAGACTATTTCGTTTAGTACTTTTTAATATACCATTTGAGTTTTATAGTAAAATTTTAATAATTAATTTCATGTGCAACAGATTTTTAGGTTGTTATTATTTTCTGTAAAATGTTTGATTGTAAAAAACATAGGGATATGGGATACGAGGGCAAATGGTATTTCGTCATTCGCTCTCTAAATAATTATTTATAAACTATTTTAATAGTTAGTATGCTGTTTACGGTACCTTATAACAGTTTTATACTTATACAGGCAGCATGTTAAAAATAATATTTTTCTTTAGTTCTAGCTTTAAAATGTCTAAGCAACTCTAGGGTGCACTAAAGAGAATTAGAAGAATGCAAGTCAAACAATTTGTTAAATGGCTAAGAACAGAGAACGGAGGAATCCCCTTCAATGAACGACAATTCTCAGAGAAGAAGAAGAAAAATCAATTGATTCATAAGATATTTTACTATAATAATTTAAAAGAGCCTGCACAAAGTACTGTCTCACTAATACCTACTCTACTGTTTCAGAAGAAATACTGGCCTGCTGTTACAAATAAATTAATATATTCCCTTGTTCCAGATCAAGGTGACAACATTAACGTTAACACGTTGCGTTGAAAGCAGATGATTCAGGGCGAAAATTTACAAACAACTGGTTTTATGTTAAAGGGAGAAACTGTTCAAAGAAAATGGATTCCATTAATCAAAATACAGTATTTGCATGCTTTTTAGATACAAATTGCACAATCTTTCAGACCCACAAAAAAGATTTCATGATAGGAAACATTTTCATCAATTTGTTCCGGAAGCTGTATCAGATGCAAACAGTTTGATTTTTCCAAATTAAACAAGGAGAGTCTTGGTTTCGACCAGTTGTATTAGGTAAAGAGGTGGATATGTTTTTTTACAGCGAAGGGTAGATCGTTTTCAGATGTGCCTGATCCAAAAGATTCCCAGTAGGAAAATAAAGGTAAATATGTACCACCTCATGAAAGGCGCGAGCCCTGTAACTTGAAACAAAACGAAAGATCTAACAAAAACTCGAATGTTACGTTTGTGGCGGGAATCATTGGGTCCGGAATTGTAATAGATCTCCGGTAACCAAAGTCGAAAGTAAAGAAGATGCCGTCGACGCGAAAATTAATGCTAATTATTTTAACCATTCAGCCTTTGACCTCCAACCGTTTACACAAGTTACCGTTTATGTCAACGTCCAAAAACTAGACTGATTCCGGTGCCCAGATTTTCGTCGTTAATTTCGATTCCGTTCCCAACACAAATGGGGGGGGGGAATTTGGGAAAGTCATTTTAAGCTCTGCTTTTGGAGAAAGAGCGCAAGCTAAGCTGGTGAAGACATCAGCTACTTTAAAAAATTAGTCATCCCTCACCCACCGCTAAGTTTGTCCCCCCCCCCCCCATGTATACGACCTCCTACGTGCCGCGGGAAGGTAGAAGTTTGTTGACCTCTGTATCGAGGGTGGGTTTGGAGAAAATAGCAGTTGTCTCGGAGCAGCAGATAAATAAATATGAAAGAAGTTTCCGATCAGGAGAAGGAAGGGGATGGTAATGAAATAGAATGCGAAAAGGAGTCAGACGCTATAATATCAAAACCCGAACAACTTAAATGTGAGCCATTAGCAAGTGCGCGCACTAATTTAAAATGAAATGACGGGAATTGGCGCTTAGTAACAGTTTGGTTCATAAGGAGGATGTAGTTCTGGACGAAACTTCTACCGCAATGTAGCGGTAAGGAGAGGATTAAGTATTGTTCTTATTTACATAATATATCAAAAGAATATGTCCAGACATACACGAGTTGCCAACTTAGAAAAGGGAGGAGATTACTCATCGTATACCCACTGCGACCACTGTCCGGTCAGGGATACCTTTTGGAACTATAGATATCAATGTCAGTGGGTGCGAAAACGTTCTGTGGCTAATACACACGCTGGCTAGAAGTGCTGCCACTATTTTCGGTTAAGGCAGCATGCGGCTATACTCCTGGACTGAGGTCACCTTCCCAAAACTGAATGAAGTGCTCCATCGCTCTATGCTCCACCCCCATGCAGACACTTCACAGGCAGGGGTAGCTGATTGCCTATTTCAAAGGTTACCTGGTGGCGTCCACTACTGAATGTGAGGCCAACGCCATAATGTGGAGACTGAAGAATGGAAGTCGAATTTTTCATCGACCATAATCCATTACCATATCTGACAAAAAGTGCCCCAGAATCGGCGAGGTTACAGATATGGACCTTTACCATGCAACATCACCATCAAGCATTACCCTGGGGGCAAAAATGCCTCATGCGGATGCATTATCCCGTTTTGTGTGACTGTGGATTTTTGTGAAAATCGATGCTACAAACTTTTGAATCATTTGCGAGCATATGTGTCTTATTTTGTTTTCTAGGAATCTGAGTTTCATTTGGTGTTTTCAGTTGTTTGTGCATTTTTTTTATCTTATTGCAGTACTGAATAATTGTGTTATTAGAACTTTCTGAGTTGGAAAAGTTACTAATGATATGTTGGTGACAAAAGGTTTTGTGCTATTTTGCAAAAATGCTTATTGTTTTGAATCATTATTATTTAGTATTACTGGTATTCATTGATCGTCAAATTTTAGTATTTTTCAGTATTTTGAGTTTTTTTATTACCATTATTGCCAGTTCTGTGTTATTTTTATTCATAATTTTCTTTTATTGTTTTATGAATTACTAGCTGAAAACCCGCACTTCGCTACGGAGTACATTCAAATTAAATACAACAGTCAATGTATGCAATTAATGCCAAAAAAAATAAATATATATATTTATAATAAATACGACGATCAATGTATACAATTGATGTAATATATATATATATATATATATATATAAAAATCGTAAGGGATATTTTTTTTTATAATATCCAATCGTCTGCTGCATTAAAAAGAAAAAAAATATTTTTTTTTGTCTATTTCTTTGTTATACACGTGACGATAAATTTATTTAAAGTACCAGAAAAAGAAATCACGTGATCAGCATTTAATAAATTAAATTCTAAAAATGAATCTTTAAAAATTCACCAAAAATCAGAAAATGAAGGTAAAGATTCGAAAAAGATCTCATTTTAAAGAAATTTTTATGATCTTTCTCATGATATAAATTTTATAACCCTCAAATTATTATTTTAAATGCAAACTTAAAAAAGAGTTACAAAAACAGCTTAAAAATTTAATTTAAAGAAATCTAAGAAGAATTTTTCAAAAATCTTTCTTAGTGCACCCCTACACCATAAGAAGAATCGCCCTGCAAAATTTCAGCCCTTTAGGTCTAGCGGTTTGGTCTGTGCGTTGTATGTCAGTCAGTCAGTCAGTCAGTTACGGAACTGTTTTATATATATAGATGATCATGGTTTTGATTTCTCTAGAGAGGAAAAATTGAGATTTTTTAGTTTTCAAAGGTGTTGAATATTGGTAGAGAAGCACATTGATCTTACATGGGGCATGAGGTATCAGGTGCCTTATCTAGATGCTGTGCCTGATACTAGGGGGGAATTCCCGAGCACATCCCAAACGGCCTCGAGGGGAAGTCGAGAACTGGAGCAGCCCAAGCGCGGGCTTTGGGCACCGCATTTACTCAGTCGCGATTGCTGGGGGCGAACGTGTCAAAGGGGCGAATGGCGCCAGATGTCAGACGACTGGCTGACGCGCGAATGTGAGAACGCTCATTCGCGACGATGCAGGAGCGTGAATGCGGCATAACGATCCCTCTGTTTCATTCTCAGTCAGCTGGTAACGCTCTTAGCGAGTCGGCTGAGAGTATCATAACAAAGCTCCGTAGAGCTTCTGCCGTAAGCGGATCATATTTTATTCTTTGTGTGTGTGTGTCAGGTAAATAAACGTCTTTCGTCCGAATGGTGCCTCTTCATTGAGAGAAAGAACTGAAACGACCACTTGAACCACGACTGCTATTACAGTGTTCTTGACACTCTCAAATAGTTATCAAAAAACGTGTTTGCTTTCTCTTTATAATACATGAGGGTTGCTGAATTAAAAGTAACGACTGCAGATCTCGCTAATAAATATAGCAAAAAAGTACGAATTCACATGTGAAATTGAAAGTTTGAAGTAACGACTCTTATACAAAATATGGAAACTGCATCGCCGTTTAATATTCTACAAGCTCTTCGTGATTTTGGTTTAGTTGAGACTTATTCAAACATCAATGTCGCTTTTCGAATATTTCGAACGCTTCCTGTTTTTACTGCTTCATGCGAAAGAAGTTATAGCAAGTTGAAAAAGTTCAACTATCGGACAAGAACTGTTATCCAATCTTTCTATTATTTCAATAGAATACAATATCGTTAAAAATATTAATTAGGAGGATGTAATTAATGAATTTGGAGAAATGAATGCCAGAAAAAATCAATTAAAACAAATCTTATTAAAATTCCATTGTAATGCATTTGTTTTATTATTTTCCCAAACGTAATTAATTAAGGAGCCAAAATGCAAAGTCTTGCCCATGGCACATGAATGGCTTGTTACGGCACTATATATATATATATATATATATATATATATATCTATATCTATAAAGGAAGAAGTCCTGACTTATATATATATATATATATATACACGTATCAACGCTCAGCAAAAACTATTGGAGATACAGATATCAAATTTTAGGAGCTTATTGCTTTTGTGCTGAAGGCGTCATTTAAGAAGCGATTTTTCAAAATTCGCCCCCCAAGGGGGGGGAGGGGGGCAAAACGTGTTTTTTACATATTCCTTTATATCTCAAAGAAGAAAATCGATATCCACAAGATTCTTGCTTTAAAATGTAAGAAACATGAATACCTAAAAACCAATTTCAGGATTTTTCAAAATTCGTCTCCCAAGGGGGAGAGGGGGGCTAAACGTGTTCTTACTTGTTTTATCTATATATATAAAGGAATCAACACCCAGCAAAAACTATTGGAGATACAGATATCAAATTTTAAGAGCTTATTACTTTTGTGCTGAAGGCGTCATTTAAGAAGCGATTTTTCAAAAATCGCCCGCCAAGGGGGGGAGGGGGGCAAAACGTGTTTCTTACATATTCCTTTATATCTCAAAGAAGAAAATCGATATCCACAAGATTCTTGCTTTAAAATGTAAGAAACATGAATACCTAAAAACTAATTTCAGGATTTTTCAAAATTCGTCTCCCAAGGGGGAGAGGGGGGCTAAACGTGTTCTTACGTGTTTTATCTATATATATAAAGGAATCAACACCCAGCAAAAACTATTGGAGATACAGATATCAAATTTTAAGAGCTTATTACTTTTGTGCTGAAGGCGTCATTTAAGAAGCGATTTTTCAAAAATCGCCCGCCAAGGGGGGGAGGGGGGCAAAACGTTTTTTTTACATATTCCTTTATATCTCAAAGAAGAAAATCGATATCCACAAGATTCTTGCTTTAAAATGTAAGAAACATGAATACCTAAAAACCAATTTCAGGATTTTTCAAAATTCGTCTCCCAAGGGGGAGAGGGGGGGGCTAAACGTGTTCTTACGTGTTTTATCTATATATATAAAGGAATCAACACCCAGCAAAAACTATTGGAGATACAGATATCAAATTTTAAGAGCTTATTACTTTTGTGCTGAAGGCGTCATTTAAGAAGCGATTTTTCAAAAATCGCCCCCCAAGGGGGGGGAGGGGGGCAAAACGTGTTTTTTACATATTCTTTCGTATCTCAAAGAAGGAAATTGATGTCCATAAAATTCTTACTTTAAAATGTAAGGAACACGAATACCTTAAATCCAATTTCAGGATTTTTTAAAATTTGGCCCCAGGAACGGGGAGGGGGGCTTAACGTGTTTTTCACGTATTCCTTCATATCTCAAAGAAAGAAACAGATATCCATAAGATTCTTGCTTTAAAATGTAAGGAACACGAATACCTTAAATCCAATATCAGGATTTTTAAAATTTGGCCCCATTGGGGGGGGGGGGGGGGGGGGAGGGGGCAAAACGTATTTTTTACATATTACCTCATATCTCAAAGAAAGAAACAGATATCCATAAGATTCTTGCTTTAAAATGTAAGGAATATGAATACCTAAAAACCAATTTAAGGATTTTTCAAAATTCGGCCCCCAAGGGGGTTAGGGGGGCTAAACGTGTTTTTACGTGTTTTTTACATATTCCGTCATATCTCAAAGAAGGAAACAGATATCCATAAGATTCTTGATTTAAAATGTAAGAAACACGATTAAATGTAACAAACACGATCAATGTCACGATTTTTCGACATTCGCTGTAGATTTTGAAAAAATTGCTAGAAACAATCCAATAATTTATATTTCCTATATATCACCATTTTGAACACCAAATTGGTGGTAGGAGAAAAGAGAGAGATCAACCTTAATTAAATGAAGTGTGGAAAGGTGTGTGTGTGTGAATTGTATATATTTCGGTTGTTAGTACGTATACATCTAGAGCTCAGGTTAACTCCATTCATTTTTATTATCCTGGGCAACGTCAGGAAATTCTTTGTTTATGAAACCGGCGATTTTCACAAGGGTTTACGGGGAAGCCCTCAAACTCCTCGAAGGTCCGGGATCCAGTGGGTTATCAAAATTGAAAGAAACATTTTAATGCTGACATTAGCATGGGGGGGGGGGGTTATTATAATATGCTGATGGGATGATGACCAGTGGAGAGGGGTATAGATTGCCATAAAATACAAATATACATATCATACAAGTAAGCTTTATTAAGGGTTCACCCGTGCAACGCCGGGTATATAAAGCTAGTATATATATATACTAGCTGAAAACCCGCGCTTCGCTACGGAGTACATTCAAATTAAATACAACGGTCAACGTATGCAATTTATGCCAGAAAATAAATATATATATCTATCTATACTTATATATAAAGAGAGAGCGATTTTGTACGTGGAGGGTAATCTTCAGAACCACTGTACCTATTTGAAAAATTCTTTCACTGTTTGAAAGGTATATTATTCCAGATGGTCATAGGCTATATATTATGTATATTTAATCAGTAGAAATAAAGTTAGGGGCTTAATCCTAACAATCTCCATTGTTACCGCTACTGTCCTCTACCGCTTTTTGTGCCGAAGTCTTCAACGATCCTTAGCGTGGTGCTATCTATCTATACTAATATATAAAGAGAGAGCGGATTTTGTACGTGGAGGGTAATCTCCGGAACCACTGCACCTATTTGAAAAATTCTTTCACTGTTTGAAAGGTATATTATTCCAGATGGACATAGGCTATATATTATGTATATCTAATCAGTAGAAATAAAGTTAGGGGCTTAATCCTAACAATCTCCATTGTTACCGCTACTGTCCTCTACCGCTTTTTGTGCCGAAGTCTTCAACGATCCTTAGCGTGGTGCTATCTATCTATACTAATATATAAAGAGAGAGCGGATTTTGTACGTGGAGGGTAATCTCCGGAACCACTGCACCTATTTGAAATATTCTTTCACTGTTTGAAAGGTACATTATTCCAGATGGACATAGGCTATATATTATGCATATCTGATCAGTAGAAATAAAGTTAGAGGGGATACTCTAGATTTGTGTGCACGGCCGCCATCTGGGATTTTTTCCGCCAGGGTTTGGCGCATTTCGCATGGCGATAATTATTGCGTTCTGGTAAAAATAACTCAATGTCAAATTCTCTAATTTTAAGATCAAACAGTTATTTCTGATGTGATCTTTTAATTACAGTATAATAATTTTAGGTCAGATCTTGGCCTTGACCTGGAAATCTGAGTCAAATTGACTATACTCAAAAGAGTAAATTATTTTTAAAACTAAGAGTCTTTTTGTTGAAAATTTTTTAATCCATTATCAGTTTTTCGTTAACTTATTAAATTTAAGTTGCTTTTAATTTTGTTTATCGATTGTCAATTAGTATACTATAATGATACACCATTTCATTTATTTGAAGTAAAAATTATCTGCCATCATTTTTTCGTAAAATGTAAAATACAGTATACATTTTAAATACAATATATTTTAAAATATTTTATAATTCCAAGTTGTAGTGGATTACAAATAAATTTAAATAACTGAAGTTCAACTTCTCTCTACCCAGGAACCTAAGTTAAAAAGTTAGTTAAGGTTAAGTTATTGGTTTAGGAAAAGGTTTTTTTTTTCTTATTTCCAACACAGCAGGATAAATGGTCAAATAATCCTTGTCCCGATTTTATTGTATGCACAAAATATTTGGTTAAGGTCAATGGTTACTCACCATAAATTTATGGATTCATAATTATTTTACATTTTTCAAAGCAGAATTTTAGATAATTTTTAAATTGCAAGTTATTTAGGTGGTACGAAAATGCTGTATTTTTTTTCTAATTAACAATATATTGGCATAATATTTTGGTGATTCATTGCTATTAGTCAAAGAGTTAGGGCAAACTGAATAGATGGCATTGAAATTTTATCTGTAAGTAAAATTCATTTGACCAAATTTTTCATATGGATCATAATTTGAAAAGGTAGTTTTTAATTAAAAATGACAAAAAAAAAATCTCAGTCCAACGATTAAATGATTTTTCAAAAATATTTCTAAGTTTCACAATTTAAAAAGGTTGTTTTTATTAAAAAATCTAAAAGAAAAACCCAAAATTTCCAATATTTGAGAATGATTTTTTCAAAAAAGTGGTTTTTATCAAAAACCCAAAAATAAATCTAAGTCCAACGTTTAAATGATTTTTCAAAAAATTTTCTAAGTTTCATAATTTAAACAGGTGGTTTTTATTAAAAAAGCTAAAAAAATTCAAAGTCCAGCGTTTTGAAAACACCGCTTAAAACACATTGGCGAGAATTTTTCCACTCCTCAAAACACGGTAAAATCGCCAAGTTGGCGCAAAAAAATCCAAGATGGCGGCCATGCACACAATTATTAAGTAACGTAATATTAATTTAAATATTATTTTAGGTGCTTAAAATAATTATAAAAACATTCTTTACTTAAAATCCTTTTTTTATTTTTGTATTTTTATTTCATCTCTTACTCTAATTTTGAGATACCAATGTGTATCTATACTTCTATAATCTATCTATATCTATACTTATATATAAAGAGAGAGCGATTTTGTACGTGGAGGGTAATTTTCAGAACCACTGCACCTATTTGAAAAATTCTTTCACTGTTTGAAAGGTACATTATTCCAGATGGACATAGGCTATATATTATGTATATCTGATCAGTAGAAATAAAGTTAGGGGCTTAATCCTAACAATCTCCATTGTTACCGCTACTGTCCTCTACCGCTTTTTGTGCCGAAGTCATCAACGATCCTTAGCGTGGTGCTATCTATCTATACTTATATATAAAGAGAGAGAGAGATTTTGTACGTGGAGGGTAATCTCCGGAACCACTGCACCTATTTGAAAAATTCTTTCACTGTTTGAAAGGTGCATTATTCCAGATGGACATAGGCTATATATTATGTATATCTGATCAGTAGAAATAAAGTTAGGGGGGGATACTCTAGATTTGTGTGCACGGCCATCATCTTGGATTTTTCCGCCAGGGTTTGGCGCATTTCGCATGGCGATAATTATTGCGTTCTGGTAAAAATAACCCAATGTCAAATTCTCTAATTTTAAGATCAAACCGTTATTTCTGATGTGATCTTTTAATTGCAGTATAATAATTTTAGTTCAGATCTTGGCCTGTAAATCTGAGTCAAATTGACTATACTCAAAAGAGTAAATTATTTTTAAAACTAAGTCTTTTTGTTGAAAATTTTTGAATCCATTATCAGTTTTTCGTTAACTTATTAAATTTAAGCTACTTTTAATTTTGTTTATCGATTGTCAATTAGTATACTATAATGATACACCATTTCATTTATTTGAAGTAAAAATTATCTGCCATCATTTTTTCGTAAAATGTAAAATACAGTATACATTTTAAATACAATATATTTTAAAATATTTTATAATTCCAAGTTGTAGTGGATTACAAATAAATTTAAATAACTGAAGTTCAACTTCTCTTTCCCCAGTTTAAAAGTTAGTTAAGGTTAAGATGCCCTAACCCACCCCCCCCCAAAAAAAAAAAAAGAAAAAAAAAAAGGATCTGGGTACTCACCATAAATTTATGGGTTCATAATTATTTTACATTTTTCAAAGCTGAATTTCAGATAATTTTTCAATTGCAAGTTATTTAGGTGGTATGAAAATGCTGTATTTTTTTCTAATTAACAATATATTGGCATAATATTTTGGTGATTCATTGCTATTAGTCAAAGAGTTAGGGCAAACTGAATAGATGGCATTGAAATTTTATCTGTAAGTAAATTCATTTGACCAAATTTTTCATATGGATCATAATTTGAAAAGGTAGTTTTTAATTAAAAATGACAAAAAAAAATCTCAGTCCAACGATTAAATGATTTTTCAAAAATATTTCTAAGTTTCACAATTTAAAAAGGTCGTTTTTATTAAAAAAGCTAAAAGAAAAACCCAAAATTTCCAATATTTGAGAATGATTTTTTAAAAAAAGTGGTTTTTATCAAAAACCCAAAAATAAATCTAAGTCCAAAGTTTAAATGATTTTTCAAAATTTTTTCTAAGTTTCATAATTTAAACAGGTGGTTTTTATTAAAAAAGCTAAGAAAATTCAAAGTCCAGCGTTTTGAAAACACCGCTTAAAACACATTGGCGAGAAATTTTCCACTCCTCAAAACACGGTAAAATCGCCAATTTGGCGCAATAAAATCAAAGATGGCGGCCGTGCACACAATTATTAAGTAACGTAATATTAATTTGAATATTATTTTAGGTGCTTAAAATAATTAAAAAAACATTCTTTACTTAAAATCCTTTTTTTATTTTTGTATTTTTATTTCACCTCTTACTCTTATTTTGAGATACCAATGTGTATCTATACTTCTATAATCTATATATATAAAACAGTTCCGTAACTGACTCATTCATTCATTCATTCATTCATTCACTGACTGACTGACATACAACGCACAGACCAAACCGCTGGACCTAAAGGGCTGAAATTTAGCATGGCGATTCTTCTAATAGTGTAGGGGTGCACTAAGAAAGATTTTTCAAAAATTCTTCTTAGATTTTTTTAAATTAAATTTTTAAGCTGTTTTAAAACTTTTTTTACGTTTGCATTTAAAATAATACATTGAGGGTTATAAAATTTATATCACGAGAAAGATCATAAAAATTCCTTCAAAATGAAATGTTTTTTGAATTTTTACCTCCATTTCCTGATTTTTGGTGAATTTTTAAAGATTAATTTTTAGAATTAAATTTATTAAATGCTGATCACGTGATTTCTTTTTCTGGTACTCTCAATAAATTTATCGTCACGTGCGTAACAACTAAATAGACAAAAAAAAATATTTTTTTCTCTTTCTAATGCAGCAGACGATTGGATATTATCCAAAAAAAATTCATATCCCTTACGATTTTTTTATAAATATATATATATATAGATAGATATATATTTTACATCAATTGTATACATTGATCATCGCATTTATCTATACTAATATATAAAGAGAGAGCAAATTTTGTACGTGGAGGGTAATCTCCGGAACCACTGCACCTATTTGAAAAATTCTTTCACTGTTTGAAAGGTACATTATTCCAGATGGACATAGGCTATATATTATGTATATCTGATCAGTAGAAATAAAGTTAGGGGGGATACTCTAGATTTGTGTGCATGTCCGCCATCTTTGATTTTTCCGCCAGGGTTTGGCGCATTTCGCATGGCGATAATTATTGCGTTCTGGTAAAAATAACCCAATGTCAAATTCTCTAATTTTAAGATCAAACAGTTATTTCTGATGTGATCTTTTAATTCCAGTATAATAATTTTAGGCTAGATCTTGGCCTTGACCTGGAAATCTGAGTCAAAATGACTATACTCAAAAGAGTAAATTATTTTTCAAACTAAGAGTCTTTTTGTTGAAAATTTTTGAATCCATTATCAGTTTTTCGTTAACTTATTAAATTTAAGTTGCTTTTAATTTTGTTTATCGTTTGTCAATTAGTATACTATAATGATACACCATTTCATTTATTTGAAGTAAAAATTATCTGCCATCATTTTTTCGTAAAATGTAAATACAGTATACATTTTAAATACAATATATTTTAAAATATTTTATAATTCCAAGTTGTAGTGGATTACAAATAAATTTAAATAACTGAAGTTCAACTTCTCTCTCCCCAGGAACCTAAGTTAAAAAGTTAGTTAAGGTTAAGTTATTGGTTTAGGAAAAGGTTTTTTTTTTTCTTATTTCCAACACAGCAGGATAAATGGTCAAATAATCCTTGTCCCGATTTTATTGTATGCACCAAATATTTGGTTAAGGTCAAATCTGAAGTAAAATTTCATTACCACAATGCCCTTAAAAAAAAAAGAAAAAAAAAGAGAGAGGATCTGGTTACTCACCGTAAATTTATGGGTTCATAATTATTTTACATTTTTCAAAGCTGAATTTTAGATAATTTTTAAATTGCAAGTTATTTAGGTGGTACGAAAATGCTGTATTTTTTTTCTAATTAACAATATATTGGCATAATATTTTGGTGATTCATTGCTATTAGTCACAGAGTTAGGGCAAACTGAATAGATGGCATTGAAATTTTATCTGTAAGTAAAATTCATTTGACCAAATTTTTCATATGGATCATAATTTGAAAAGGTAGTTTTTAATTAAAAATGACAAAAAAAATCTCAGTCCAACGATTAAATGATTTTTCAAAAATATTTCTAAGTTTCACAATTTAAAAAGGTCGTTTTTATTAAAAAAGCTAAAAGAAAAACCCAAAATTTCCAATATTTGATTTTTTCAGAAAAAAGTGGTTTTTATCAAAAACCCAAAAATAAATCTAAGTCCAACGTTTAAATGATTTTTCAAAAATTTTTCTAAGTTTCATAATTTAAACAGGTGTTTTTTATTAAAAAGGCTAAAAAAATTCAAAGTCCAGCGTTTTGAAAACACCGCTTAAAACACATTGGCGAGAATTTTTCCACTCCTCAAAACACGGTAAAATCGCCAAGTTGGCGCAAAAAAATCCAAGATGGCGGCCGTGCACACAATTATTAAGTAACGTAATATTAATTTGAATATTATTTTAGGTGCTTAAAATAATTAAAAAAACATTCTTTACTTAAAATCCTTTTTTTATTTTTGTATTTTTATTTCATCTCTTACTCTAATTTTGAGATACCAATGTGTATCTATAAACGTTTGTCAATTGTAAACGTTCATATTGTAAACGTCTATATTGTAAACGTTTTGTCAATTAAACGTTTCTCCAAGTGACAAGCGTTTAATCTATATCTATCTATATATATAAAACAGTTCCGTAACTGACACATTCATTCACTGACTGACTGACTGACTGACTGACATACAACGCACAGACCAAACCGCTGGACCTAAAGGGCTGAAATTTTGCATGGCGATTCTTCTAATAGTGTAGGGGTGCATTAAGAAAGATTTTTCAAAAATTCTTCTTAGATTTTTTTAAATTAAATTTTTAAGCTGTTTTAAAACTTTTTTTACGTTTGCATTTAAAATAATACATTGAGGGTTATAAAATTTATATCACGAGAAAGATCATAAAAATTCCTTCAAAATGAAATGTTTTTTGAATTTTTACCTCCATTTCCTGATTTTTGGTGAATTTTTAAAGATTAATTTTTAGAATTAAATTTATTAAATGCTGATCACGTGATTTCTTTTTCTGGTACTCTCAATAAATTTATCGTCACGTGCGTAACAACTAAATAGACAAAAAAAAATATTTTTTTCTCTTTCTAATGCAGCAGACGATTGGATATTATCCAAAAAAAATTCATATCCCTTACGATTTTTTTATAAATATATATATATATAGATAGATATATATTTTACATCAATTGTATACATTGATCATCGCATTTATCTATACTAATATATAAAGAGAGAGCAAATTTTGTACGTGGAGGGTAATCTCCGGAACCACTGCACCTATTTGAAAAATTCTTTCACTGTTTGAAAGGTACATTATTCCAGATGGACATAGGCTATATATTATGTATATCTGATCAGTAGAAATAAAGTTAGGGGGGATACTCTAGATTTGTGTGCATGTCCGCCATCTTTGATTTTTCCGCCAGGGTTTGGCGCATTTCGCATGGCGATAATTATTGCGTTCTGGTAAAAATAACCCAATGTCAAATTCTCTAATTTTAAGATCAAACAGTTATTTCTGATGTGATCTTTTAATTCCAGTATAATAATTTTAGGCTAGATCTTGGCCTTGACCTGGAAATCTGAGTCAAAATGACTATACTCAAAAGAGTAAATTATTTTTCAAACTAAGAGTCTTTTTGTTGAAAATTTTTGAATCCATTATCAGTTTTTCGTTAACTTATTAAATTTAAGTTGCTTTTAATTTTGTTTATCGTTTGTCAATTAGTATACTATAATGATACACCATTTCATTTATTTGAAGTAAAAATTATCTGCCATCATTTTTTCGTAAAATGTAAAATACAGTATACATTTTAAATACAATATATTTTAAAATATTTTATAATTCCAAGTTGTAGTGGATTACAAATAAATTTAAATAACTGAAGTTCAACTTCTCTCTCCCCAGGAACCTAAGTTAAAAAGTTAGTTAAGGTTAAGTTATTGGTTTAGGAAAAGGTTTTTTTTTTCTTATTTCCAACACAGCAGGATAAATGGTCAAATAATCCTTGTCCCGATTTTATTGTATGCACCAAATATTTGGTTAAGGTCAAATCTGAAGTAAAATTTCATTACCACAATGCCCTTAAAAAAAAAAGAAAAAAAAAAGAGAGAGGATCTGGTTACTCACCATAAATTTATGGGTTCATAATTATTTTACATTTTTCAAAGCTGAATTTTAGATAATTTTTAAATTGCAAGTTATTTAGGTGGTACGAAAATGCTGTATTTTTTTTCTAATTAACAATATATTGGCATAATATTTTGGTGATTCATTGCTATTAGTCACAGAGTTAGGGCAAACTGAATAGATGGCATTGAAATTTTATCTCTAAGTAAAATTCATTTGACCAAATTTTTCATATGGATCATAATTTGAAAAGGTAGTTTTTAATTAAAAATGACAAAAAAAATCTCAGTCCAACGATTAAATGATTTTTCAAAAATATTTCTAAGTTTCACAATTTAAAAAGGTCGTTTTTATTAAAAAAGCTAAAAGAAAAACCCAAAATTTCCAATATTTGATTTTTTCAGAAAAAAGTGGTTTTTATCAAAAACCCAAAAATAAATCTAAGTCCAACGTTTAAATGATTTTTCAAAAATTTTTCTAAGTTTCATAATTTAAACAGGTGTTTTTTATTAAAAAGGCTAAAAAAATTCAAAGTCCAGCGTTTTGAAAACACCGCTTAAAACACATTGGCGAGAATTTTTCCACTCCTCAAAACACGGTAAAATCGCCAAGTTGGCGCAAAAAAATCCAAGATGGCGGCCGTGCACACAATTATTAAGTAACGTAATATTAATTTGAATATTATTTTAGGTGCTTAAAATAATTAAAAAAACATTCTTTACTTAAAATCCTTTTTTTATTTTTGTATTTTTATTTCATCTCTTACTCTAATTTTGAGATACCAATGTGTATCTATAAACGTTTGTCAATTGTAAACGTTCATATTGTAAACGTCTATATTGTAAACGTTTTGTCAATTAAACGTTTCTCCAAGTGACAAACGTTTAATCTATATCTATCTATATATATAAAACAGTTCCGTAACTGACACATTCATTCACTGACTGACTGACTGACTGACTGACATACAACGCACAGACCAAACCGCTGGACCTAAAGGGCTGAAATTTTGCATGGCGATTCTTCTAATAGTGTAGGGGTGCATTAAGAAAGATTTTTCAAAAATTCTTCTTAGATTTTTTTAAATTAAATTTTTAAGCTGTTTTTTAAACTTTTTTACGTTTGCATTTAAAATAATACATTGAGGGTTATAAAATTTATATCACGAGAAAGATCATAAAAATTTCTTCAAAATGAAATTTTTTTCAAATTTTTACCTCCATTTCCTGATTTTTGGTGAATTTTTAAATATTAAATTTTAGAATTTAATTTATTAAATGCTGATCACGTGATTCCTTTTTCTGGTACTTTCAATAAATTTATCGTCACGTGCGTAACAACTAAATAGACAAAAAAAATATTTTTTTCTCTTTCTAATGCAGCAGACGATTTGATATTATCCAAAAAAAATGCATATCCCTTAAGATTTTATATATATATATATATATAGATAGATAGATATATATTTTACATCAATTGTATACATTGATCATCGCATTTATTATAAATATATATATTTATTTTTTGGCATAAATTGCATACATTGTCCGTTGTAATTAATTTGAATGTACTCCGTAGCGAAGCGCGGGTTTTCAGCTAGTATATATATATTTGGCATGAATTGCACACATTGACCGTTGTATTTAATTTGAATGTACTCCGTAGCGAAGTACGGGTTTTCAGCTAGTCTATACTTATATATAAAGAGAGAGCGATTTTGTACGTGGAGGGTAATCTCCAGAACCACTGCACCTATTTTAAAAATTCTTTCACTGTTTGAAAGGTACATTATTCCAGATGGACATAGGCTATATATTATGTATATCTGATCAGTAGAAATGAAGTTAGGGGCTTAATCCTAACAATCTCCATTGTTACCGCTACTGTCTTACCGCTACTGTCCTCTACCGCTTTTTGTGCGGAAGTTTTCAACAATCCTTAGCGTGGTGCTATCGCGGTGGGCTTCTGTTCTGACGATAGTGGTTCGAACCTAGCCGTTCTCCGGCACGCCTTTTTCTTTTAAAAATTAACTTTAATTATTAACTAAAGTAATGTTAATTTGAATATTATTTTAAGAATATTATTTTTAAAAAAATTGAATATTTAAAAAAACATTCTTTACTTAAAATCCATTTTTATTTTTGTATTTTTATTTCAACTCTTAACCTCTTTCTATTATCTATCTATACTTATATATAAAGAGAGAGCGATTTTGTACGTGGAGGGTAATCTCCAGAACCACTGCACCTATTTGAAAAATTCTTTCACTGTTTGAAAGGTACATTATTCCAGATGGACATAGGCTATATATTATGTATATCTGATCAGTAGAAATAAAGTTAGGGGCTTAATCCTAACAATCTCCATTGTTACCGCTACTGTCCTCTACCGCTTTTTGTGCCGAAGTCTTCAACGATCCTTATCGTGGTGCTATCGCGATGGGCTTCTGTTCTGACGATAGTGGTTTGAACCTAGCCGTTCTCCGGCACGCCTTTTTCTTTTAAAAAATTAACTTTAATTATTTACTAACGTAATATTAATTTGAATATTATTTTAGGAATATTATTTGAAAAAAAAATTTAATATTATTTTTAAAAAAACATTCTTTACTTAAAATCCTTTTTTATTTTTGTACTTTTATTTCATCTCTTAACTTCTCTCTTTTAAAAAAATTAACTTTAATTAATAACTAACGTAATATTAATTTGAATACTATTTTAGGTGCTTAAAATAATTTAAAAAGCATTCTTTACTTAAAATCCTTTTTATATTTTTGAATAAAACTACGGTCTCAAGCACACCTCTTTTATAAAATTAACTTTAATTAATAAATAACGTAATATTACTTTGAATATTATTTTAGGTGCTTAAAATAATTAAAAAAAATATTCTTTACTTAAAATCCTTTTTATCTTTGTATTTTTATTTCATCTCTTATTCTAATTTTGGGATACCAATGTGTATCTATACTTCTATAATAATATATAAAAAGAGAGAGCAGATTTTGTACGTGGAGGGTAATGTACAACTTTTGTACATTAAAATGTACCTTACATATTTTCCTTTGTCAACCGCAGTCAAGTAACCATAGCAACACCCTTTAGCTTACGGGGTCCGTTTTTCGAAATCGCTCTTTACAACGGGAAAATGTTATCTACTTCCTACCTGCATTTTATGTGGAGGACATTCAGCGTGGGGGGGGGGTCAGGGGAAAGAGTGGTTAATTGCTGTCTTATTGCTTTCTTACTGTTAAAGAAGAATTTCAATAGTAGATCATCGGCACTCCGTGCCTCTTTCATCTCTCAAAAGGCTGAAAATGGATGAACCGCGGGTGAACCACCCATCTCATGTCTCTCGCCTGAAAAGAAATAGCCTCTAGCTAGAACGACAAAAGATTATTATTCAGTCCTTTTCGGCAAGATTCACCCTCCAGAATGTCACCCAATTGTTCTTTGAGGGCAAAGACGTTAGGAAAATCACAACGAAGTGGAATTCTAGACAATATCTCTGCCGACATCAAACCGTATTTTTCGAGAGTATGTGCTTCGGATATATGCTATCCCACCCCATAAGGAAAAGGTTTAATATTTTTAAGATTCACGTAGAGGAGGTATTGATAAATACAAAAGGGATTTTTGAAACTGGCAACGTTAAAGGGTTTATTGAAGAAAACTACATTTGGAAGTAAGCTTTTTATTGGACATTTAAGGTAAAAAATTATTTACAATTTATTGGCTATCAACTGGAAATTTATTGGTATAATATTTTGTTCAACCCGGACAAAGTCGGGACGGGCCGCTAGTACTTATATATAAATAGAGAGCGATTTTGTACGTGGAGGGTAATCTTCAGAACCACTGTACCTATTTGAAAAATTCTTTCACTGTTTGAAAGGTACATTATTCCAGATGGTCATAGGCTATATATTATGTATATCTAATCAGTAGAAATAAAGTTAGGGGCTTAATCCTAACAATCTCCATTGTTACCGCTACTGTCCTCTACCGCTTT
This sequence comes from Dolomedes plantarius, assembly GCA_907164885.2. NCBI lineage: Eukaryota > Metazoa > Arthropoda > Arachnida > Araneae > Dolomedidae > Dolomedes > Dolomedes plantarius. Next base: position 231,710,389 of record OU015491.1, on the reverse strand, counting down.
TTGTGCCGAAGTCTTCAACGATCCTTAGCGTGGTGCTATCTATACTTATATATAAATAGAGAGCGATTTTGTACGTGGAGGGTAATCTTCAGAACCACTGTACCTATTTGAAAAATTCTTTCAGTGTTTGAAAGGTACATTATTCCAGATGGACATAGGCTATATATTATGTATGTCTTATCAGTAGAAATAAAGTTAGGGGCTTAATACTAACAATCTCCATTGTCTCCGCTACTGTCTTCTCCCGTTTTTTGTTCCGAAGATTTCAACGATCCTTATCGTGGTGCTATCGCGGTGGGCTTCTGTTCTGACGCTAGCGGTTTGAACCTTGCCGTTCTCCGGCATGCCATTTTCTTTTAAAAAATTTATTTTAATTATTAACTATCATACAATTAATTTAAGGTATTATTTAGGTTATTATTAAGATAAAAAAAAGATTTACAATTTATTGGCTATCAACTGGAAATTTATTGGTATAATATTTTGTTCAACCCGGACAAAGTCGGGACGGGCCGCTAGTACTTACAATATAAAGAGAGAGCGATTTTGTACGTGGAGCGTAATCTTCAGAACCACTGTACCTATTTGAAAAATTCTTTCACTGTTTGAAAGGTATATTATTCCAGATGGACATAGGCTATATATTATGTATATCTGATCAGTAGAAATAAAGTTAGGGGCTTAATCCTAGCAATCTCCATTGTTTCCGCTACTGTCCTCTACCGCTTTTTGTTCCGAAGATTTCAACGATCCTTATCGTGGTGCTATCGCGGTGGGCTTCTGTTCTGACGATAGCGGTTCGAACCTAGCCATTCTCCGGCACGCCTTTTTCTTTTAAAAAAATTATTTTAATTATTAACTAACATAAAATTAATTTAAGGTATTACTTAGGTTATTATTAAGGTAAAAAAGATTTTCAATTTATTGGCTATCAACTGCAAATTTATTGGTATAATATTTTGTTCAACCCGGACAAAGTCGGGACGGGCCGCTAGTTTATAATAAATGCGATGATCAATGTATACAATTGATGTAAAATATCTATCTATCTATATATATATATTTATAAAAAAATCGTAAGGGATATGCATTTTTTTTTGATAATATCCAAATTTCTGCTGCATTAGAAAGAGAAAAAAATATTTTTTTTGTCTATTTAGTTGTTATGCACGTGACGATAAATTTACTGAAAGTACCAGAAAAAGAAATCACGTGATCAGCATTTAATAAATTAAATTCTAAAAATTAATCTTTAAAAATTCACCAAAAGTCAGGAAATGGAGGTAAAAATTCGAAAAAAATTTTCATTTTGAAGGAATTTTTATGATCTTTCTCGTGATATAAATTTTATAACCCTCAATGTATTATTTTAAATGCAAACGTAAAAAAAGTTTAAAAAACAGCTTAAAAATTTAATTTAAAAAAATCTAAGAAGAATTTTTGAAAAATCTTTCTTAGTGCACCCCTACACTATTAGAAGAATTGCCATGCAAAATTTCAGCCCTTTAGGTCCAGCGGTTTGGTCTGTGCGTTGTATGTCAGCCAGTCAGTCAGTCAGTCAGTCAGTGAATGAATGAGTCAGTTGCGGAACTGTTTTATATATATATATATATATATATATATATATATATATATGTGTGTGTGTGTGTGTGTGTGTGTGTGTGTGTGTGTGATGCTAGAAGCATAAACTATATTTAATTATATTAATAAGCTTTAAACGGTAATTTTCTATTAAAGTCCTAGTATGTTTTCCAATTCAGGAAGTAGATTGTTTTTCTCAGCGAAGAGTTCAGGGTCATCGAATTGCTCGCACGCGCTCAGGAATTTGTTAACAAAATACAGGCGGGCAGTGCCTGACTATGATATCATGTGATGATGCAATCGCCAGAATGTTCGAGAGAAGGCGCTCGAGATGATAGCCCACGCTGTTGTATAACGCGCGAGAAAGAAAAAGTAATTACAGTAATGACAGTTACAGCAAGAGTTTTTAGAACGCCGATCTCAAGGTTCGATCCTCGCTCCTGATACATTGTCGTTTAACACATTTGTCCATATTTGTTGACTCTTTGGCCCAGAACCAATACAAGCAATCGCTACTTTGGAATAAATGTGCGCATGCCTTTATACCAAATGCATTAGCATTTGTGACAAAGACGTTGTTTCAGGTTTCGTACTCGAATACAAAGCTTGCATGCTCAGTTATTAATATGTGTCCCTTTACAATACGCAAAATCATGTAATATAAATATGCTTTTATACATTTGCGGACACTGTGTTCATTCACAAAATGGTGAGATTCCTACGTTTTGTGCGATACTGAGTATTCATATCGATGCCAATAAGTTCATTTATATGACTTGAAGTTGCCCCAAACGTACAATTTGAGCCAGGTTTAAGAATTTGCAACAGTTTACTTCTCTGAAAAGTCCCCTGAAAGCCCCGATCTGAAAAGTGACAAATGAGGACACTTACTGGGGACTGCAGAGTCCGAATCGAACGCACCGCAGTAAGTGGGGCAGATGCATTAACCGCGTTCCGGGATCTTTTTCCACCCATCTCATAACTGCCCAGAAGACATACTCCTCGCCTTTCACGTTGAGCGAGTCGCTACTGAGAATGGCCATAAGGTCGTCCACTTGCAGACTTAGATAGTCGTTGGACACGGGGAAGATCTACAAGAAAAACATAATTTCGTGTTATGGTGCCAAGAGTAAATGTAATTCGGGACAGCTCCTTCATGCAAGATTGAAAAAGACACGCGCCTTCAGTCGTTAGAGGATAAATTTTGGAACTGGTACTTAAAAACTGGATGACACAAATCTTTACCCTGAGATTTATTATTGTTGGAGATATCCAACTATGAGATGGAATGTGATGTAGAAAGAGAGTAAGTTCCCCATTTTCCAAAACGGGACAGAATAATTGCTTAGGAAGTTTGAAATTTTTTATAGGCATTATTAACAATTGTGCCATCGACAGGGAGAGCGAAAATTGAAACTCAACAGTTTATTCTTGCTAACATAACGTAAGTATCAATAACTAAGTACAGTTGAACAACTTGAGCAACGAAAACAAACAGAAACACTCTCCGAGAGTACTTCGAAGTAGCAGGCGGAACTGTGATGACGACGAGACGGGGCAGAGGCTCATATTCAAATTGCAAGATGCGCTGAACGAAAATGGAGGCCAATCGCATAGTGAGCTGCAAGACTCCGCACAATAAATAACGTGCAAAAGTAGCCAGTTATGTTTGTAATTTTCATTTTTGAAAAAACTTCCACTGTTATTCAATAAGACTATGGCTAACTGTTTTTAGTGAATCTCAGACGTATTGCGCAAACTGACTAGTAGATTGATGACCATCGTAGCCAATGGTTGGCCTAGTCATCGTCAATTAGTGAAACATCAGTTTTCTCTGAACCGCGTATATCCCACAGCCAGTAGACTGTTCTACTCATATGCATATAATTATTTGGGATATTTAATGCATTTTAAACGGATCTGTAAATTTAGCATTGAATGGAAGTGCGTAATTTTCCTTTCCAAAAGGAGATTTGGTAGCACGTTAAACATTTGGTAGATTCAACCGCAGATTAAGTTTCCTTTCCATGTGGGCAGTTAATGCCAGTTAGAGTCTGGTCGTTGGGACTGATCCATGATCTAGTGAGAATTTTAGGTAAAAATTTAAACTCTAAAATTTTAGGTCTGAGTTTTCTTTCAGTCAAAAGCAATGAAAACTCGACATCTGATGGTAAATTACTTAGTGATTCGATTTTCTAAAGGAGTGCGTGGAGTAATCAGCTCCTCTTTTCGGTCCTACCAATAAAAGTTTGAGAACACGCTGGATTTGTTTATCTACTAATGCTAATAGATAATAACAACTATTTTATCACCATAAAGCACCTGGCGATAAAGTTCATTTTGGCTCGGATGCAGAATACAACCACAAAATACATGAAAGCAGCCAAAATCCGTTTCCTTGGCATCATTTGCAGTTTAAAGCATTCATTGAACAAGTATCGGAATAGATGTGTTATACGCACCCCACTTGGCGCGAACTTGTCACCAACAGGGTTTCTGCAGACATGATAGGCTTAAAGTGCGAAATGTAAACAAAATATGGAACAGATGTAGTGAACGGAATAAATTGGAAAACAGATTTACTGCTGACTTTAATAAAGACGTAGGCGCACACGGGATCTTAAAAACACATAAATAAAAAAAATAAAAGCTTAAAAATAAGTAGAAATTTGTTAGTTGGGGGGGCTGCCCCCCAACAACACCCCCCCCCCCCCCGCTAAAAAAAGTCAGTATAATGCAACTAATAATAACCCATGTAGGTACTTACGGAAAATCCAGTCGATCATTTTCGCCAAACGAAGGCAATAGCGCTAAGAGGCGATTTTTAGCCAATGATAGTAAAATCTACCACACGTTATTCAAAGTTACCTAATAAGAGTTTCTATTTCTAGCTCTAGCAGTAAAGCTGTCGTTGTTTTAAGTTTTATTGTAGCTCTGCGTTGCAAAAAAATATATAAAATTTGGGATTTACCAACTACAGAACAATAAACAGTAGAATTCTTTCAAAGGTATGGAATCTTACAGTCATCCAAAAAATGCTTTAATGGCCACGATATGGCGCTTTATTTAAAAACACAGATTCAATGGCGCTGTAATATTAGGAGTTGTCAGAAGCGAATATCCATTCGGAGACATGGTTCGAGAGTTCAGTTATTTCATTTGTGACTGCACTAATATTTATTTACAGCTGGCGCAGAGAATTGACTACTATTGAATGGGAAACGAAGAATTAGACGAAGAGTGACAAGACTGTTATTGATTGGAATAATTACTTATGAGAAGTTGGTATACACAGTCTTTTAAGAAGGTCAAAGAAAAAATCGAAGGGGCCAACCTCATTGTCGAAATTGATGAGAGCCTTTTCTCAAAACGTAAAAACCATGCAGGGAGCATAATCCTCGAGCAATCGTTTTTTGGAGGGATTTGCAAGGAGACCAACGAGTGTTTTAACGTAAAAGTCCCAGATAGGAAGGCGATAACGCTTATTCAAGCGATAAAAGATAACATCGAAAAAGGTTCTAGTACAATATACTCGGACTCATGGAAAGCTTATAAAACCAACAAAATAAAAGCTGCTAATTTCGGACATTTCAAAGTTAATCATAAGTATAACTTTGTAGATCCGGATACCGGCGTACATACACAAATCATTGATTGTGGGGTTCGGCCAAGTGTCGGAACAAAAGACAACGTGGGACAGCGGGACACCACTTAGATTCCTATATGGCTGCATTCACGTGGCGTCGTCTTCACAAAGAAGAGGACATATTTGTTTCTATTTTGGGCGCAATTTTAGATTTTATGCCGCCAAAATGATTGGCGGCGGAAGCGGCCGGGAGGTTTGGCGGATTTGCGCCAAATTTTATGGTCGACTGAATTTTTCGTAAGTACCCTCATTTAAATAAACATAAAATACACCTTGGTTAAATATATATTTCTTCATTAAACATAAATTACAGCACAAATTCAATTGAAAAAATACGTGCTGACAATAGAATATAAAGAAAGATCTATTTACATTAGTAGGGGCTTTGCCCCTAGGCTCGCTACGCTCGCTCCTCTGTTATGGCTAATAGCGAGATACATAGGGGTGATTCTCGGGCAATGTAACAGCCATTTACTGTTGTCAGTCACCCTTATGCGAAGGGGAATCACTGTTGAATCACTGTTTCAGCTTTAAAATTCAATTAAAACTCGAAATTTTAAGATAGAGACTTGAAATGAGGTTTATATGAATGAGAAAGCTTTCAGCTTCCAGATGATGTTCTTTGTAAGATAAAAACTCGAGGAGCATCGATATTACATCCACATATGTGACGATATTTCTCGAAAAAGTGGGTTTAATATTTTGATGAAAATATTAGTCTGTTTTAAATTATTTTTAAACAAATGAGGTCTTGTTTGAAGGAGAAATGTCTGTAGTCTTAGATTGTAAAAAGATCAAAATTCTACGATTAATTTTTGGCGAGTTGTCGTAATCTGAACATGAAAAAGTCAATATTTTTCCACAAAACATAAAATTTTAAAAAAACTTAAAGTCCGACGAAGATGAGACATGTCTTACTTTGGTACTTACGGAAAATCCAGTCGACCATAAAAGTTGGCGCAAATCCGCCAAACCTCGCGGCAGCTTCCGCCGCCAATCATTTTGGCGGCATAAAATCTGCAATTGTACGCAAAATAGAAACAAATATGTCCTCTTCTTTGTGAAGACGAAGCCACATGAATGCAGCCATATAAGAATATAAGTGGTGTCGCGCTGTCCCACGTTGTCTTTTGTTCCGACACTTGGCCGAACCCCACAATCACTCATTGTTTTGTGTATGTACGCCGGTATCCGGATCTACAAAGTTATACTTATGATTAACTTTGAAATGTCCGAAATTAGCAGCTCTTATTTTGTTGGTTTTATAAGCTTTCCATGAGTCCGAGTCTATTGTACTAGAACCCTTTTCGATGTTATCTTTTATCACTTGAATAAGCGTTATCGCCTTCCTATCTGGGACTTTTACGTTAAAACACTCGTTGGTCTCCTTGCAAATCCCTCCAAACAACGATTGTCCGAGGGTTATGCTCCCTGCATGGTTTTTACGTTTTGAGAAAAGACTCTCATCAATTTCGACAATGAGGTTGGCCCCTTCGATTTTTTCTTTGGCCTTCTTAAAAGACTGTGTGTACCAACTTCTCATAAGTAATTATTCCAATCAATAACAGTCTTGTCACTCTTCGTCTAATTCCTCGTTTCCCATTCAATAGTAGTCAGTTCTCTGCGCCAGCAGTAAATAAATCTTAGTGCACTCACAAATGAAATGATTGAACTCTCGAACCATGTCTCCGAATGGATATTCGCTTCTGACAACTCCTAATATTACAGCGCCATTGAATCTGTGTTTTTAAATAAAGCGCCATATCGTGGCCATTAACGCATTTTTTGGATGACGGTTAGATTCCATACCTTTAAAAGAATTCTACTGCTTATTGTTCTGCAGTTGGTAAATCCCAAATTTTATATATTTTTTTACAACGCAGAGCTACAATAAAACTTAAAACAACGACAACTTTACTGCTAGAGCTAGAAATAGAAACTCTTATTAAGGTAACTTTGAATCACGTGGTAGATTTTACTATTATTGGCTAAAAATCGCCTCTTGGCGCTATTGCCTTCTTTTGGCGAAAATGGTTGACTGGATTTTCCGTAAGTACCAAACCATGCAGGGAGAATACCCCCCGAGCAATGGTTGTTCAGAAGCATTTGCAAAAAGACCAACGAGTGTTTTATCGTAAAAGTTCCAGCTAGGAAGGCGATAACGCTTATGGAGGCGATAAAAGATAACATCGAAGATGGTTCTAAAATATACTCGGACTCATGGAAAGTTTATAAAACCGATAAAATAAGAGCTGCTAATTTCGAACATTTCAAAGTTAATCATAAGTATAACTTTGTAGATCCGGATACCGGTGTACATACACAAAACATTGAGCGATTGTGGGGTTCGGCCAAGTGGCGGAACAAAGGACAACGTGGGACAGCGGGACGGCACTTAGATTCCTATATGGCTGCATTCATGTGGCGTCGTCTTCACAAAGAAGACGACATATTTGTTTCTATTTTGCTTGCAATTGCAGATTTTACGCCGCCAATCATTTTGGCGGCGGAAGCGGCCGCGAGGTTTGGCGGATTTGCGCCAACTTTTATGGTCGACTGGATTTTCCGTAAGTACCCATGGTTTTTACGCTTTGAGGAAAGGCTCTCTTCAATTTCGACAATGAGGTAGGCCACTCCCATTTTTTTCTTTGGCCTTGTAAAGACTGTGTGTACAAACTTCTCTTAAGTAATTATTCCAACCGATAACAGTCTTGTCACTCAACTCTAATTCTTCTTTTCCCCATTCAATAGTAGTCAATTCTCAGTACCAGATGTAAATAAATCTTAGTACAGACACAAATGAAATGGTTGAACTCTCGAACCATATTTATCTCCGAATGGATATTCGCTTCTGACAAGTCTTAATATTACAACGCCATTGAATCTGCGTTTTTAAATAAAGCTCCATATCGTGGCCATTAAAGCATTTTTTGGATGACGGTAAGATTCCATACCTTTGAAAGAATTCTACTGCTTCTTGTTCTGTAGTCGGTAAATCCCAAATTTTAAACATTTTTTTCAACGCAGAAATACAACGAAACTTAAAACAGCGACAGCTTTACTGCAAGAGCTAGAAACTCTTATAAGGTCACATTGAATCAGGTGTTGTTGGTTTTACCATCATTGGCTAAAAATCGCCTCTTAGTGCCATTGCCTTCATTTGGCGAAAATGGTCGACTGGATTTTCCGTAAGTACCCTTACTTTCTTCCCCGCATTTTTCTGCATCTACTGGTATCGGTCTCGACCCCATACCCCCAGCGGTTTCGGAGGATATAGCGTGACAAGCTTTTGATAGCGGCGGCGGCGCCAGTTACTTTTTTTTAGAATAGAGAGATATCGCCTCTATGTTAGACACAAAAATTCCCTGATATTTCTCAATTACACTAAATACTGCAGGCATAATGTATAAAAGAACAAAAATAACTAATACTATCCAAAATATGTCACTCATATTTCGCAACAACATGGCCACCATATTATATCACGTAAACAAACGCACACGGCTAGCCATTCAAACTGGATTGCCACAAAATAAAATCTTGCCAAAATCGCATGGTTACCACGCCAAACACAAAATCGTCAAACTTGGCAGGGAGGTGCATATAACACATCTGTACCCAAGTATCTTTCCAACATACCTGCTGAAAGTTCCCGAGTATATGAGCTCTGGCTTCCTCTTTTAGATCACTGTACTGGGAATATTTGGCAAAGGAGTATATTATAATGCAGTTATCATTGTTCAAGTTGGATATCAAGAATTTCCGGCACAACTTGATTATGTTGGGGATTCCTAGCAACTCGGCAGTCTTTGTTAAGGCATTCACCTTATCCAACGTCAAGTTTAACTCGCCAGTGTACATATAGTTGATGATGTTGGCGATCACCTCTTTTGAGGTTCCAGGAATTAGAATGCTCTCCCAAGGTGTGTCTTTGGTCGCGCTAATGATACGCCTGAAATACGGACTCGTGGCAGCCAATATTTCCAAGTGAACCCGGAAAGCGCCGCCATCTTCAGTTAGAATTGTCCCATTAACCAGTTCCTCGTTGTCACGAAGCTCTTTCAAGACGGCTCTTCGGTTTTGGAAGTCACTCATAGGAGAAACCATTTAATTTGGTTTTTTTTTTAAATTAAAAAAAAAATGAAAATGTGATGATTATGTGTGACTGGATTTTATAGTATTGTTTTGATTTCTAATCGTATTTCCAGTTTTGCTTTTCCAAATATCTCGTTACCATGTAAATTTCTCGAGCGCGTGTGCACAGCAATCTTCCAACCATAGCCTTTTACCTCCACGGTTTGGAGGTGTTTATACCATAAAATAAAATAAGTGATACGTCATCAAAATCACACATTATGAGGTCTTTCGCTTTGAACAGAATGCAGCTTTAGAGATGGATTCGAAGGCCGATGTTTTCTCATATAGTCGTTAGAAATGAAACATTTGAAAACATTTTGATGGGGCAGTTTATTAACATATGCTCATGTGATAATGAGTTTTAAAAGTAGATTTCTTTTTGTTTGTGTTAAATGACACCACAACTTTGATAGGGTGAAATTTCTAAATATTCAGGATGACTCGAACATCATGTAAAGCGGTTGTACGCAGGCCCTGATTTTCCATTAGGCCCGGTAGGTCGGGCCTAGGGGCCCCCGAATGTTGGGGCCCCCCCCCAAATTTTTTATTTTAAAAGAAAAAATTCCCAATTCAAATTTTTTTATTTTATCTTTTTTAATCGCAATTTTTTTATAATATCCTTTCAAATTTGATTGATTGATTCATCATATGTATGTTACAGTGTATATAAGGGATTAATAAGTTTTACTGGTTGCATTGTATTGGTGTTTTAATGATGAAGTTAATATGTTGTATTGCTTTTTGTTATTTGATAATGTTCTAGGCTTCTACACTTCAAATAGCTAATTCTTGGTAAAATGGTACCTTCACAATGATTCATGATTTTTTTTTGTGTGTGTGTCAGTTTTGGAAATTTTACGCCCACATCAGTGTTAGGGGGGCCCCCCATCCCGAGTTGTGCCTACAGTAAAAAATTTTCTAAATCGGGCGCTGGTTGTACGTAACTTGTCGTATATCAACTCTCGCAAAAATGGAAAGTTTGCTCTGATACGCACGTATAAGGCAGTTGCACGCAACACGTCACATCTTGTAGCGCAACTGCGTTTCAAAACTATTCGGTGGTTTAGCATCCTAAATAACAAATTCAATAAAACAAGACGAATGCTCAACTATAAGAGATTTTAATTGCTAACTTGTTTCTATATATACATATATACAAGGGTTTAAAACTTCAATCAATAATAAGAGCATAGAGTTCGTTCTAAATGGGCGTTAGATGATTGGTCTAAGAAACAAGGTCCAGAATCTTAATGAAAGCACAACTGAAAGGAAGCAACAAGCAGGGAAATCATGGAAAAGAGGTGTTAGGAATGATTCCAGTGTCAAGCACTAGAGTTGCACGTGGCCTGCGATAAAATTCTCTATTATCGTAGTCAGGGATACTGGCTATTTCTTCATTGGGGACAGAGTACACATTGGAAAAGAATTTTGTTGCGAGTGTGGCAATGGCAAGGCGGATGGGATCAATATTAAAATCTTTATGGATGGAGTAATTAGTTTTATACCTGCAAGCATTAGTAATTAAACGTAAAGTTTTGTTTTAAGTAATTTGCAATTTCTGAACGTAGCTGGAGGCCGCACACCCCCATACAGGTACTGCATAGAGAAGTATAGGTAAAGTATAGGTAAGAGAAGTATTACTAAGTACAGTTTTGTAGAGTAGTAATTTATTGCCCATACTCATCTCCTTTTGGTACAGGATGTGGGCGATGTCTTTTCTGGCTTTAAAAAAAATTACAAATATTTTTATTAATATTTTTCTTCCAAGTTAATTTACTATCAATGTAGATACCAAGATATTTAATTTCACTGACAAAGTGAATGATCTGGCCGTAGGCATTAACAGGAGGAGGGGGAATTCTATTATAAGAGAAGAAGATAGCTTTAGTTTTGCCAGGGTTTAATTTAATGAGCCAGTTATCAAACCAGTGCTCAAGAATGTAGATGTGGCGTTGAAGGTGTAAAGATACTTGATGTTATGATTCTTAGCAAGTATGGCGGTGTCGTCAGCATAGAGGGTAAGGGTAGTGTGCGAGTTGGTGGGGATATCACACAGATATAAATTGAAGAGAACCGGACCGAGTTTAGAGCCTTGAGGAACTCCAGCAACAATGGGGCGAAGGGTAGAAAGACCAGAATAGCTAACCGCAAAAGTTCTGTCAGAAAAATAAGATTGAATAAAATTGATTAGGGCAGTTGACATGTTAACTTTTATAAGTTTGTACTTAAGGCCACTGTGCCAAACAGTGTCGAAAGCTTTGAGAATATCAAAAAAGATAGCGCCAGTCTGTATTCTGTTCTGTAGTCCATCATGAATGTATTCAGTAACACAAAGAAGCTGATGAGAGGTAGAATGTTTGGGTCTGAAACCAAATTGGGCATTAGGCAGGATGTTATTACTATAGATAAAGTTATATAAGCGGGTGCAGAAGATATGTTCAGTCAACTTGGAAAGAGAAGTTAGGAGACTAATGGGCTTATAGTTTTTAGGTAGAGAAGGATCCTCACCAGGTTTAGGATTAGGGAAAATTTTAGCAGATTTCCATGCTTGAGTGAAGTATTTAAATTTAAAGATACTGTTGATTAGATCAGTGAGATATTCAGCATAAGGTAGAACGAGATTTTTAATGGCATTATTAGTGATACCGTCTTGACCAGGGGCTTTACGATTACGGAGGGAGTTAATAGCATGAAGATCTTCAAAAACATAAGTATTTTCGATTTCCCTATCGTGGTTCGTGGTCTGAAAAATTTGAAGGGTATCATAAACTTTATCAATTGTACTTGGGCAGAAAACACTAGCATGGGGTTAAATTGGGTTTCATAATTAGGTGCCAAGGCCTCAATTTTGTCAGAGTCGTTAGTAAGGACATCAGAATTGTAGTTAAAGGGGGGGGGAAGGGGTTTGTGAGGCTTTCTAATTCTTTTAAGGTATTGCCAAATTGAATTATCAATGGGAACTAACGACTCAATAAAATCCTTCCATTTATTATTTTTAAAAAAATTTATTTTGTTTTTAACTTGGGTGTCAAAGGATTTATAGACTTTGAGCAAATTAGGGTCACGAGATGTTGCCAAAGTTTCCTGACATGGTACGCCATTATAAATTGGAGCTGTATATTGTAAACTATTTATAGGGGAACCCGGGGTAGAACGGGGTACGAAGTTGAAAATGTGTTTTAAAAATACAAAAGGATTAATTAAGAGAGCTGCAAATTTTTCTATGAATACATTATAATGTAATAATCTCAAAAATACAATAATATCGTAAGAAAATAAAAGAACAATATTTTTTTTTCAATTATAAAAAATTATGTCATTTGCCCCGTTCTGCCCGTGCCCGGGGCAGAACGGGGTGGTAAGGACAATTAATTATAAAAACATATAAACTAGTGGAAATGCAGAAAAAATAAGTTTGTTCTATATTTATTTAGTGTTAAGTGATTATTAAGGTTTAATTAAGGTTACAGTTTTCATTGATTGTGTCCTTTTCTTAAGCCTATTCACAAAATTCACACACTAGGAAAGCCTCATCATCTTTGCTATCTATTGCGCACAGGAATTGTGTGCCCATATTTTTCACATGGAACAAGCGACCAAACCTTCAACTAACTCTGAGTAAAATTCACCGCAATATAAACACTCGCAGTCAGAAGAATCCCCAGAATCACTCTCGTTAGTTTTGGGTTCTCTCTTAAGCTCATACTTTTTTTCCATTAATCTTCAGGCATTTTCCCTTGTTTTTTCCATTCTTAATTTTATTATCTTTCTTATATAATTTTATCCTTGTTCTTTCTTCTTTAGCAAAGTTCTTTTCTTCCTTTTCCTTAATAGCGGCTTCTAACTCTTTTTTTGTATGGGGAATCTGTTAAGACAGTGGTCTTCCCCCTCTTCCTATTCGTCCTTTTCGCACTTTCTATAGCTTTTGGAATAGGCATTAGAATTTCAGGTGAAACATGAAATGAAGAGGCCCCGTTGTCAATTGTCATCCAAGAGCAGCCAGGAGTGGCACAATTAGCGTCATCAAATTTGACCTTCTTAACTGGCGTGTCATCATTAGAGTTGGCGGAAACCTCCCCAGCTTTATCATCCAACCTGATATGCATGTCTGTTTTAATTGGTGTGCTAGGCGAAGGCAATTCCAATTGTTCAGCTCCGGATGTTATCACCTCTTCACTTGATGGCCTACCAAGTCCAATGACAGTTGTGTCTGCTGGGAGAAAATCTGCGTCGGTGAATATGAATGGGTCAGTTGACCATATTCCCGTAGCTTGAAAACCATTAATAGCAGTTTTCATTGTTGCGATTTGGATAAAAGCTGATCCAAAAAGCGTTAGAAATTTGAAAGAGAGTTAGGGCCTGTTCACATAGGAGTCCGTTGCGTTGCGTTTCGTTAAGGAAAAGATGACGTTAAGACGAAAATAAACCAATCATAGGCCTCCAAACGATTAGCAATGAAATTTTTAACGCCTATGATTGGTTTATTTTCGTCTCAAAGTCATCTTTCCCTTAACTCTACGCAACGGACTCCTATGTGAACAGGCCCTTACGACGTTCCCTGGGTTGCTTCGTAGCCATTTTCGAAACTCATTGCTGTAATGAAGACTTAAAGACTTCATAAAACAAACATCAAGTGGCTGAAGTCTGTGAGAGTAATGTGGTGGTAGACATAGTAACGAAACGCCACTTTCCCTCGCTTAGTCTATAACCTCAAGGTTCTTCGTATGTGTTGAGTGGCCATCTAATATAAGAAGAACTGGGAAGTCTTTTGATGCCTTAGAAAATTCCACAAATTTTCGAAACCATACAAGAAATGACTCAGTAATCATCCAGTGCTGTGTACCTCAGCCCAACCTCCTGGTGGCAATCCTAACTCAGATTCTTTCTGCTTCTTCTTTCGAGGAAAAATGGGCATCGGAGGCATGTAAGCTCCGCTTGCCGACATACAAATAAGGCAGGTTATAGTTTCGCCCCTTTCTGCGGATGCTAATGATCTGACTTGACGTTTCCCCTCGCAAGCTATGATCTTTGATTGGTTTTTAGGATTCACTGAAATGCCTGTTTCATCACAATTAAATATTTGAGAAGCCGTTAGTTTGTGCTTGTCGAGTAAGTTCGCTAGCAACGAAAAAAGACTATCGACAGCTACTGTATTAAAGCCCATGGCTCTTGCACCAGATGTTGCTTCGGCTTTGCGGACAGATAAAGTAGGATGTCTCTTGAGGGATCTATTGACCCAATCTTGGCCTGCGATTCCATTTTTAAATCTACGACCAATGCCATTTCTTACTGCCAACTGATAAGCTAAGCTACGCAAGTTCTTCGTTGTTAGACCGAATAACCTAGCCTCCATAGTTTTTAAATAGTTAACGAGCACAAGTTCCTGCTCTTCTGCAAATAGGTTTTTAAATTTTCCAGCCTTTTTATCGATCTTGTAGTCAGGGTTTTGCTTTCTTTTTTAAACGTATCTTTCCAGAGTAGACTAGGGAACACAAAATTGGTTCGAAGCCTTCAAATACCCAGATTTTCCAGAAATAACCACCTCGACAGCATTGTTCATTGCCTCAGTAGACCGTGATTGCCTATTTGTTTTTTTCTTATAGTCTCAAAACATCTGAAATCTAAAGAAAAAAATTAGGGGCATATCAAAAATGATCTCTTAGTTAAAAACATTGCGGTGCAGAATGGGGTACAATATCTGGGGTATATAATGCGAATGTCTCTGAACAAGTGCCTCGCAATTAGCTACAGCAGCAACATTTTGACGTGGAACTACGTCTTTCCCCGCACAAGGTATTAGAGCTAACCTGCGATTTGACCATCATGAAAAAAATTTGAAAAGAGACGGAGAGATGGTGTATACATAAAGGGACCATGCGTCCCGTTGTCCCGTTTTTACAAAGAGAGGTAACAATTTTTGAAAAAGGGCTCTAAAAATCTAAAATCATCCGACGGCAGCACCTAGTAGCGCAGCGATGACGGAATGCCAATTGCGAGTAAACATTGGGCATGCATGACCAAACCTGACCCACAAGATATCTTTCTAACGATTGATTCTTTGTTATCGACGTGTGTTATTGCAATTAATTCAAGTTTCTTGTATATTAACAATGCAGTGTACTTCTACAAACGAAGTACCCGTTTATAAAGCAAAGAAGTACTTCGTCGGACGTCAAAAAATTCCGATCTTGCTGTCGCTACAAGTTCTTCATTGATTAATTTTTCTGGTTCACCAACTTCGAAAGATCTGGATATTGCTGCGGTGGAAGGCTTATCACACGGTGCAAGGGAACCACAGTTTTCGCTTTAAAGATTGTGCTTCAAAGTTAATTCAAACATATTTTGAACAGAAATTTGGACGAAAACAGAAACTATTGTTGTAAATGTCTTAACGCCAATAGTAATGGGAGAATTAAAAGATCGTCTCATGAAATGCTTCGAACCACGGCTCCAAGAAAATATTTCCTGTTTTAGTTCGATTTTTTTTTTTTTTTTTGATTTTTTTTTAAACCACACAAGTCAGACTTTTAGAAATTCAAGATCAACCGGGCGAAACGTTATTATGAATTATCTCATCAAAGTAATAATTTGATTTCAAAAATCGAGGTATTTTATGGAGATAATATCATCTGCAATTTTGGCGGAATGAAAAGACAATGTTTACGCAAACCTCTCGGAAGAACGTTACTAGGTATCGGACATCGCATGCCACAGATAGACTACTTTGAATGCGTTATCGGGAAAAGATATTCACACTTTCATATCTACTGTGTTCGCGTGGAAGTTCGGAGAGAATTTTGTAATGAAGTTGACGAAGAGCATCACAAATTGCTAGGCAAGCCATCAAAAAACTACTTTTTGAGTATATACGCCTATCTCTCAAAAATCTACATCTAATACATCCAAAGTACGTCATTAATATTTCGCAACAATATGGCCACCATATTATATCACGTAAACCAGGGGTTCCCAAACTTATTTGACCTACCGTCCCCTTTTCAAAGAAAAAATTATTCACCGCCCCCCCTGGAAATTTTCCATTCTATGCTAGTAAACAGAGATACAAAGACAAATTTTCGGCCTTTTATGTATCTGTTTTTCTACCTATATAGAACATAGTAAAGAAATATGTTGCTATAAATAAGACACCTTGAAGCTTGAAACTATAAAATTAGTTCTTAAAATCAACAATAGTTACATTCGCATTACACACCAAAAATTAAGATGGCGAAGGATAATAACCATTTGATAAAAATTACAAATAACAGTAATATGAAGGTTTGTGCATAGCAATCAATTTATTTATATTCGGCTCTATTTTAGTCAGAAGCATTCTTAAATAACCTCGATCAGTAATTTGCAGTCGGTTTCTGTTTTTAGTTCACAGATTTGTGACCGCACTGAACCCACATTCCACTAAATATGATGAAGGAAACGCTATTAAGAATTTTTGTAGACCACCGCTAATAATCCAGGGTGAAGTGTTAGTATCTCTTTTTGCAGCCAGAACTGTTGATAGCTATGTTTAAATTTAAATTTAAATTCTTCATTTTTTGATACTTCTATTAGTTATTGTAATTTTACAGATTCCTCTGAGTTTGATCCTGAAAAAGGATCCAAAACCCAATCGAGTATGTTCATTTTAATGATATCGTCAACGTCCAAGTGCTGATAATAGATAAGCATGTCTTCATCATGTTTTTCTATTGTTGATAAATGTGGAAATTGGCTGAATTCCCCTCTTCCTAAAACTGTTTTGTACAGTAGAAGTTTTGCCACAAAAGCGGAAATCACAGCTTTTGATTTTATTAAATTCAGCTCACCGCCTTGGAGTTTTTGATTTGCGTCATTGAATTTACTAAAAAAGTCTGTCAAATTGGCTATTTTTGGAATCGATAAGTTGATTCGTAAATTATCATCTTTGTTTTCTAAGAACTCTAGCAGAGTCAAATAGTTTATAAAATCGATCCAAACAGGCACCTTTTGACAGCCAACGAACTTCTGTATGAAGCAGCAAGCGATTGAATTCTTCATAGTTTTCAATGCAAAGTTGTCCAAACAATATGTCAAGCAGTCAACAAAATCAGATGCATTGCATCTGATTTTGTTGACTGCTTGAACGACATTCTACAATGACCTATGAAGGCATCCATTCAGATTTTTGGTAACTAAATGTTGCCGATGAATGACGCAATGCACAGCAAATACATTCGGAACCGCTCTTTTTAAATATGCAAGAAAACCCCTGTAGCATCCTATCATCGCTGGAGCACCAACAGCAGCAACTGATAAGATATTTTTGAGGGGGATTTCTCTTTCTTTGAAAAACTCTTCCAATGCATGAAATATTGATTCCCCCTTGGTATCAGTTTGCAAATTTTTTTAAAATAATAATTCTTAGCATATTTGTTCTTGTATGAATTGCACGTATGCTAAAATTAAGGCCTCATTTCCTGGAAAAGTTGACTCATCTAGCTGAATAGAGAACTTGGATGTTTTTAAATGCTCACATAATGAGTCTTCAACATCTTGAGCCATTTCATCAATTCTTCTTTGGACTGTATTACTGCTCAATCGAATTTTCTTTGTAATTTCAGAAGCTAGCTTGTGTAGCATAGTGCGTATTACTTCAGTTATATCCGGTAGAATTAGTTCTTCCCCAATAGTATGCGGTTTTCCCAATTTAAAAATCATTACAGAAATATTATATGAAGTACGCAACCCATCGTTAAAACCTTTGGATTCTACTGAGAAGAGTTTTGCTAATGTCTGCTTTCTCAAAAAATTTTAATTCATTGCTTTAAAATATAAGATAAGGTTTTATCTTTCTTATCAGAATGTAGAATTTTCAAAGATTCTACTAATTTTGATGGCATCATCGCTAAAATATAAAACTACATTTTCAAGAGATTAATTAATTTTAAAAAGAGTTAATAGTTTTAATTGAATTTTCCCTTATTTAAAGAATTATTCCTTATTAACGCACAACTTAGTTTACAATTAGCACAGATGATTTGATAGATATAAATAGAATAGCGTAACTATAAATTTTCGACAGTTGCACGAAATGTCAGTATTCTCCACTTCTAACTCTGCACTTAGATATAGAAAAAAAATTACAAAAAGGAAAAATAAAATTATAAACAAATAATTCGAAATTATTTCGGTGACCACGGCTCTCGCCTATACGCCCTGTCAAACTGAAGACCGGTCACTACGTAGCAAAACCTGTATACTCAGTCGAGGATTGATTTCCCAAGTTCGGAGCAGCTCATTTTTATAGGCCCGGGCGCCGGACGGACAGTACACATCTGCCGACCAATTGGGGCAACCCTGGGCCCTTTAAAAACAAATTAAGAAAATCCACAAAAACTTAATTGGAGACTAGTTTATATGTGAGCCATACAGAAAATACTCAGAGAAAAAGAACTTTAAGATTTCGCTTGCCTCTCCTTCGATATCGGTAAAGGATTATACATCTATCTATCTATCTATCTATCTATCTATCTATCTATCTATATATATATATATATATATATATATATATATATATATATATATATATATATATATATATATACACACACACTATCTACCATCATTTGGACACCTGTAATAGCAAAGAAAAACAAAATTTATTCTTATTCAATAGTTGGTAGAGCCTCCACGAGAGGCAATTACAGCCTCAACCCTCCGGGCATGTTTTCCACAAGTCCTTGAGGACGACTAGTGGTATTTTCTTCCACTCGGTTTGGAGAATCACATGTAAGTTCCTTCACCGATTTTGGACGGTTATTGCACCCCTCAATTTGGCTATCCAACTCGTCCCAGAGATTCTCGATAGGGCTCAAGTCTGGGCTCTGGGCAGGCCAGACCATTCAGTTCACCCCCATTGTCACCATACCAATCCATGGTGGACCTCGCAACACGACAGCTGGCGTTGTCGTCTTGGAAGTAACATGGGTCCAACCCGTAAAACTGCCACAACGTAAGAAGCCCACTGTCATCCAAGATTGTGCAGTAGCCATCGGCGTTGAGCTTCCCATGAATTGGACCAAGGGTCCCAGTCCATATCAGGAGAAACAACCCCAGACCATAATTCGACCTCCGCCGAACTTTACTGTAGGTACAATACATTCTGGCAGGAAGCGTTCACCAGGCAGACGCCAAACCCAGACCCTGCCATCCGAACGGTAGAGGGTGAACCTTGATTAGTCGCTCCAGAGAACCCGTTTCCACTGATCTACGATCCACTTTCGACGTGCTTTGCACCACATTAACCTAATAGCACGATTGGACTTTGTGATCAAAGGCTTATGAGCGGCAACACGACCATGAAAGTCAAGCAGGTGTGCTTCCTTACGGATGGTATTCATCAAAGCAACACTCCTGGATTCTTTTTGGCACCCCTGGAGTATGTGGGCAATCGGTTGGGTGCGGTTCTTCCGAATTTCTCTGGACAGCATCTGTCTATCTCCCAGTTTTGTGGGTCTGCCGACTCGGGGCACATTCTGACAATCACCGCACACCTTCCACATCTGAATCAAATAGGCTACTGTCGATTTGGGGTAATTCAGCTCGCTAGATATGTCCTTAACTAACTAACCAATGGCACAACAATCCATAGATATGACCCTTAAGGATCGCCCATTTCTGTGATACCCGACGATTACACCTTTATCGAAATCAGATAGCTCTGCACTTAGTGGCATCTTGCAAGTGACTAATGCCAATGTTGTTTCCTACACGATATTTAATGGCGGAGGGCGTGACGTATATCAGGACCGCAGATATCGTCATTTGTATGGTCGTACAAATACTTATTGATAGATAGTATATATATATATATATATATATATTAGCTTTTTACCCGGCGTTACCCGGGTATTTATTTATCCCAATTATTTTATTACACAGGAAAAGTAATAAATTTTACTTGTAGTGTAAAATCTAAGCAATTTTATTTATTGGTATTCAAAAGTATATATACATTATATAAATTATAAAGTAAAATAACAAATCCGTTATAATACTAATTTAACCTAAAGCCTGATTAAAACCAACATTTTTAGTTTTTCCTCCAGCAGCAAGAATAAATAAATTCTTGGGTTAATCCATCCTTGAGAAAGAAGCGTAAAGTTGTCCGTGGGAGAAATATGGCGATCTCAAATCCATTCTGCAGCACTTAATAGACTGCTCCTGTGACTTGTTGTTAGTGATCGACAACGCAAGTCTC
Organism: Dolomedes plantarius; assembly: GCA_907164885.2. Classification (NCBI taxonomy): domain Eukaryota; kingdom Metazoa; phylum Arthropoda; class Arachnida; order Araneae; family Dolomedidae; genus Dolomedes; species Dolomedes plantarius. The sequence continues at coordinate 231,689,789 of OU015491.1, read as the reverse complement.
ACTGGAAATTGCAATTAAAGTTAAAAGGGAGATCCATCGGAATGAGTGGTATCCGTGGGATAAAAAACGTTTCACCTTCTCCCTTTCCTGTTAAGATTGTCGCTTCAATAATATTGTCCAGCATCTTCTTTACAAACAGCTTTGTGACGTTGGAAAATTTTGGCGGGTCGAGGTTCCGTAGTAAAATAATTGGAGATCCCACTTTAAGTAAAAGACGATGTGGTGGCAACCCAGCCGGATCAAATGAGTTTAGGATCCCTGTTGGGAAATTGACAACCTCATCGGCATATACTACGGTATCGATAGATTTGTATTCAGTGACTATGCCTGGTAACATGGAAAATATTTGATTGTTTCTTCTACATCTTCAGTTTTAGCAGCAAGAATGGCCCTCTTTCGCAACCACTTCAAATTGGGATAGTTTTGGAAAACAGCCGGATAGTCTGCATTCTGCATCTATATGCTTTATAAATATGTCATCAACCCCCTAGCTAAATTATGTTTTCAGATCCTCTTTCTATTTTTAATATGTAGTTGTATTTAGCTATCCCAAAATTGGGGAATATTTTTTTAATTCATGCCCTTATAAAAACAACATATTGTAGGAGATGATAAAAATTTTGGTATAGGTTAAAAATAGGTTAAAAATTTCAAAAAAAAATATTAATTAGTTAAGGTGATATCTTGCGCAGCTTACAGCAACTTAGGCAAAATAAAATTAAATAAACATATGAAATACAATACAAATAATTATGCCAACATAAATAATTATAAAATATTTTTCATATATTTAATTAAATTGTATATTATATGTAGTATTAGAACAAAACAACTTTTTCAGTTTTAACAGGAAATTTTGTAAAAAAAAATATTATTTACCTACGTTTTGTTGATGCGAGCACGCTGTAAGAGTAGGAACTCAGAGTTGAAAAAAAACTATTCTCTATTTCTTTGCGTTCAAATAAATCCTGCGAAAATAAGCAATTCAGCGTTTGGTTTGGTCTCCCGCGTCCGGTAATAAAACTCACCCTTCTAGCAAATTGCATATATACCTCTAATTATACTTAACAACCTCTCAATGTCCTTGGCCCCACCTTGAATATTTTCCCAAACTGTGTAAATGTGTGCCTGATTATTTTTTATTTTTGCATCAGCGGTACTCAAAGCCCATATGGTCCGGATATAGTTAAGGCGGTCCAGTTTAAACTTTAAAGAAGATTTATTAGGCGGTATCATCAGTGACCGGAAGTGGTTAAACTCCGTGGAATGGGAGGCCTCTTCGTGCAAAAAATACTCGTAGATTGAGGGGTACTGCCCAAGATGCTCAGGGCTGTAAATAAGACCAAATATAGAAACTAAGTCACTAGATACTTAACGAGTCTCACAATACATGATTGTTTCCCACCTAGGTCTTCCCTGTACACTCTGTGTCCAGTGTCCTCGGAATGTTTTAGAATTGTCTTGTCTTATTTCTTTATGCTTTCACCTCCCCTTTTTTTCGTTCACCGCCCCCCAAATGTCACCAGAGACGCTAACGCCCGCCCGCCCCCCCCCCCCTGGATCGTTCCAGCGCCCCCAGGGGGCGATATCACCCACTTTGGGAACCCCTGACGTAAACAAACACACACAACTAGCCATTCAAACTGGGTTGCCACCAAATAACAAAATCTCGACAAAATCGCATGGTTACCACGCCAAACACAAAATCGCCAAACTTGGCAGGGAGGTACGTATAACACATCACAGTAGCACCTGTTTATTAGTAGCACCTCTGTGTTGCCACTTCAGTTCCGTCGTCATCAAGTCCCTTTAATATTCGCGTCATCTGCGCATACTCTATCCTCCAGGCAAGCGCTACTGCTTTAATTTTCTGTAGTGCGCCCGTTTGATTACTTGCGAAACAATTCACTTGTATTAAAAGTATAGTTTAGGGAAAGTTTTCCGCGATTAAATATCGATTATTTTTATTAGATATCGCTTATAGTTAAAAAATAAGCTGACGATAATCTTACTAGAAGCACAAAAGTTTTTTTTTCCCTGCGTAGAGATTTGTTATCCGTTTAGCGTTTATGAAAAGAAAAATCACAATGAGTAGCTACAGGCACAGAGGTATGAGTTTTTCATAATTTTCTGTGAATCATAATTATTTTATACAGTATCTTATAGAAGTTACCGTACGCCCATGTCTTCCAAAAAGATATCCGTTTATGTTATAGTAACACATAAATGGAAGACACATAAAAGTGCTAAAAGCATCTTTTAGTACTTTTATGAATTCTTCAGGTTTCATATAAATTCGTATTAATACTTATTATAATGATCACTTGCCGTTCAATGAAGTAAGATTAAAAATCCATTGATTGAATTTTCGTTATTTTTTGATGGGTTACCTTTAGCTTTTAAAACTGGTGCCGTATAAGTTTAGTTGGTTTATCCGTTATTTTTGTTGCACTTTTCTTCTTATTATCATGTATTACTTTTTTCAGTTTTGTAGCAAATGATTATATTTCTGTCAAATTCAGATGTTCATTATAAAATATTTTAGCTATTTTCAGTTATTCATCTCATCATCCAATCATCTCAAGATTATTAATTCTTTAAAGATGATATACACCCTCTTATCACAACCTCCATAATTTCATATATTATGGAGGTTGTGATATGTTTTAAATTTTTAAATATGTTATTTTATGTTATGTTTTAAATTTTTAAAAATTTTTGCCTTATTTCCAATTGATTATCAGAATCAGATCAAGACCAAAATTTGCTTTCAACAAAAAATAAAGCATTATATTCAGAATTCTTACCTTTCACAGATTTAGTGTAAGAAATTCCATGTTTTTAGTTTTTTCAGAAATGAATTTTCTTTTCATGCCAGTGAGCCATATGTACCAGATCAAGTTATTCTTTTAACAGTCTCTGGATTAATATATTATCTACATAATTCATACAGTTCAAATATTAGTTCAAAATCTATCATGTATTATTTAAATAAATTTAAGAATGATATGATTTATTCTTTCATTCACCTTTGATGATATATCAGTCTTCTTTCATTTTGGATTCTGTGACATGTTACACAGAATTAACTAGTTGAAATTAACTATTTTAGTTATTTTCTGATAGATTTTCCTTATTCTTAAAACAAAGAACTAACCAGTTAATTTCTAATAATGTTTCCTTCTATGAATCAGCCATGAGATCAAAAGACTGAAGTATAAAGAATTCGAGAAAACTATTTAAAATGGTACTAGCCAGCAATTTAAAGAAATATTTCTGTGTTTTTGATCCAAAATGATATCTATTTATTATTTGTATTTATTGTACATAGATGAATCTATATTCATTATCAAGGTTTTCCTAAGAGGGTTCCCCCTCCCAGTAGCAGATATTAAGATCAATAATTCTACGTGGGGAAAAATTATAGCTACTAATATTAACTAAATGTATTTTTGAAAGAAAAATATCTGTATTGTTTTACTTTCATGTATTTTTTGGTTTTGACATTTTTAAGAGCTTAAAGTATCTAGTCATTTTTTCACATGAATATGGAAGATTAATAAAAGTTTAAAGTGAAGATTTCTTATGAGTATTTGATTATAATGTCATTTAGCTCAGTCTTAAATAGACCTCATTTAGAAGCTAAAATTTTATAAACAGTATAGTTGATATACTAATATTTGTAATTTCCTTTCAGGTGAATTTACGTTGTCATTTGTCCTGTATACAATCCTTTGGAAATTTCATTTTGGGCTAATAGAAAGTTGTTATACTATGCAAGACTCAAAGGTTAAAAAAACATTCAACATAGTGAATGATGGTCTTAAAAAGCTGAAAGGAAAATTTATTGCAAATTTGAAAAAAAGCTTTGTATTTTAATGAAATAAGCAAAATTTACCTTCAAAATGCAAAAGTCAAAACTCTTTATTCTAAGACTATAAATAAAATTTTAGTCATATCTCTAAAGTTTAATTATCATTTAAATCAAAAAAGAAAAATTATAAAATAGTATACAATAAAGCTTAGGTACCTAGAAAAAAAAGTATATTATTAAAAACTCTTAAAGGAAGTAATTATGAAGATACCTAAAACTGAGAAGAAGAAAAGAAAACTTTAGAAATATTCAAATTTTACACTGAGCAAAATTAAAATACATGTAACCAAGTTGCTGTAAAAAGAAGTAGTGTACACTGCAATAGTCTGTGCAATATTTTAATCTTGATGACATAGCTGTGTCAAATAACAGACTAAAAGAACAATTTACTAATTAATGTGAGTTCTAATATGTTACAGATAATTACCTTAATTCAAATTCTTTGTACGAAATTAGTGAATTGATTAGATTTATTTGAACTTTACTTTATAACTCAGTTCTTTTTATTAATTAGATTATATTAGATTAAATTTACTTGGCTGTCTCTTTAAAAAAATTTCAGAGTTTAGAATTTCAATAATATTTCAGAATTGAAAGGAAAAATAATTTCTGTACTATATATAACAAAAGAAGGACAAGGATAGTTTAGAAGGACAGAAGGACAAGTAGTTTAGTTTTTATCGAATAGATAAAATGAAGATAATGAAATGTACACAAGGCAAAAAAATCTTAATGACACTATAAATAAATAACGTATGTACATATAAAGGAAATAGCTAAAATCTATTGATAAATTAGATTTTTAATAATGTTTATATATTTAAAAGTCCTTTTGGTTTTGTATGAAATTTTTAAAAATAATTTTGATATTATAAGTAAATAATACATGACTTTATTTAGGGGGTAATTCTATATCTTCTGATATTTAGTTATGAATTTAAATAGAACTGAAATTAAAATAAACTGAAAATGAAGTTGACAGCATTAATCTTTTTAATATTATTATTATTATTATTTTACTAGTTCTTTTATTAGTAAAGGGGAAGAAAAACAGAAAAGAAAAAAACTCTTGAAACCTATTTTTATTTTAAATATTATGTAAGATGTGATTAAATAATTTTCCATGGTACAAATATATTGTTTTTCATTTTCTATTTTGATAGGCAGTAATCAGAAAAAACATAGGAATGACAGAGAAAACACAAGTGCTTCAGTCACAGAAGATTCACCTCCTACTCTACAGATGTTCAAAAGTTATCAAATTGAATTAGATGCAAAGTATGATAAGCATGAAAGATTAGTGAAAAAAAGTCGTGATCTGACGATTGAAAGTAAACGAATAATATTTCTGCTACATAGAGTTACCAGGTAAATCAGCAGCTGCATTCTGGAATGTAGTTATTACACTAATTGAGTTAATTATTTATTTTCCCCCATGAATTCAATTAGATTTAATTAAAATACTTGTTTCTAAATAGCAGTTTAATTCATGAACTCCTTACATTTTGTTTAAATCTAATGAAATTTAAGGGAAACAGCCATATGGTCTACATGTCATATTGCATGTCATATAAACTTGATTTTATATTGTTTAATGAGTAATTTTATTTAGGAGAGGAGAATTTTATTTATGAACTGAATTCAATTTCAAAATATTATTTTAGTCTAACTTAAAATGCTCTGTGTTTAGAAATTTGAGAGTTATTAATCTGTACTTATTTCTGTACGAAGTATGTAATGCTTTGTAAATAAGTTACCATGTAATAGATCAGTAGAATAATTATATTAGGGAAAAAGTTATTAATTTTCTTTGTTCCCATGATGAACTTTTTTTTTAATTCCTTTTATGTTATTTATTTAAAGAAATTTAGTAGATTTTTGTTATCAGCAGATAGTGAATACTTGGAAATTACCATGTTTGCAGTTATATTTTGCTGAGTGTCTAGACTTAATTCTTCAGATATAGGATTCTTGAAATCTTAATTCTTTACGATATAAGAAAACTGGTGATGATTTTCAAAAGTGAATCATTAAATGTTTAAAAGATTTATATATATATATATATATTTATTTATTATATAATAATAATCATAATAATTTAAAAAAAGAAAAGGTTCTTATATGAGTTTCTGCTATTTTAACAAATCTAAGATATCTGTACTTCTTAAATGTAACTGATACATCCTTTTTTTCTAATTTATTATTTTTTTACTATATTATAGCTCTGGGGATAATGAAGAAATTTTGCAAGAAGCTGAAAAACGTCTTAGTCTTCTATTAAAGACTTCCATAAATGATATTGCTCTTGAATTGAATAAAAGAGAAGTATACCAGTATCTTAGGGCTTTTACTGCTGGTAAGAAATAATTTTACCAGATATGTTGTATGCTTGATAATTATTATTGAAATAATAGCATTTTTTAATTTTATTATTAGTTGTACATTTTAATTAATGAGTGCCCAAATGAAATGATTCTTACAAGATGCAAATGATAACTGAAATATATTGTAACTGTGAAACATTAAACTTAGTAAAATATGCTGGTCATTTTACAAAATTTAATGTATCATATGGAAAATGGGACGTGGAATAGTTTATTTCTATATGGTATGTAAAGATTTTTATGTAAATCCACAATTTATCAATGAACATATTGAGTTTTAATTTTAAATTTTACTTTGTTTCTTTATTCAGTTATTCTTATTGCTCTGTATTAAACTTAGTTTCAATTGATATTATACTGCTTTAATGAACAAGATTGCTCAACCATTCACAAGCTTCAGCACATAATATTAGAAAATTGTACTAAATATATTTTTCTACTACTTGTGGATTTTCAGAAATCGGTGGTTTTTTATTATCCATTGAAGCAATGAATGAAACATGTCTGTTACCATCTGATACAATGGTGAGCCATACATTCAATGTTACTTTCAAAGATTTAATCTTTATGTTGAAGAGAAAATGTTTTCATATTTGCCTTACATTCCTAAGCTAACTTTAGTCCATTATGCTGCAAAGTTTTTTAATAATACTGTACTGTATATTCCGGAGTATAATGTACACCTATAATTTTAAACTACATTTTTAAAATTTTAGGTATATTCTCCGAGTAGCATGCACCCATTTCTTTACAAAGCAACCTGAAATGTACATGTATGATCCTCTTATCTTTTGAAGTCATTTATTCGAAGGATTTTCCCAGTCTTTGACAAGTGATAAGGGGAACAATATGTGTGTGGGGGAAATGCTTGAAGGAGTAAATAATTCTGCAAACAAGGGGTAAGAATGCACTTTTGACACGTATGAATTCGCAGAATTAGGAGTCAGATCCTCCAGTCATTTGAAGTGAACTTCAAAGGCATTTGCTCAAGTCGAAATACAGTTGCTCTAATGTTCCTTTTAGTAGTAAATAAACAAAACAACCACAGTGCTGGTTTCAAATGCAAAGTCATTCATTTTACAAAATAAAATAGAAATCGGGCTGCAGCAAGGATATTTGACGCTACATATGTGAGTGGAAGAAAAATGAAATCACAATAATTAATATGCCAAAGAATAAATGTGCTTTGCGTGAAGGATCCTAGAAGAAAGTGTTGCAAACTGGGTCCTAGAAAATCACTAGAATAGATTAATTGTAACAAGAAACAGTGTATGTTTATTTCCCTTAAATTGCTCTAGAATGCAAATGAAAGTGAAACTTTTAGTTGATGTGGTCGATTTATAGCACAGAATAATTTAGTTCTATGAGAAACAAAAGTTTTGCGAAGGCCTCTGAACCATTTGGGCAACAAATTTATAAGTTTCCAGAAGTATGTTATTGACCTACGAATTCAAAAAAATTATTTACTGTCACATATTGGAAATATGAATGAAACTCCAGTAATGTTTGGTATGATAGGAAATAAAACAATTGATGTGAAAGGAACAAAATCGGTTCACATAAAAACATCTCACTTCACCATAGTGCTTTCCTGCTTAGCGGATGGTACAAAATTAAAACCCATGGTTATTTTTAAAAGAAAGACGATCCCAACATGTAATTTCCCAAATGGAGCTTTCATTCATGTTCATGAGAAAGGATGGATGGACAAAAACAGTGTAAAGTTGTGAATAATAAATGTTTGGCAAAAGCGTACTGGTGCCTTAAAGAATCTAGAAAGTCTTTTAGTTTGGGACATGTTCAGATTCCATCAAATGGATAATACAAAGAAATTGATTAGAGTGTAACACAGACATGGCAGTTTTTCCAGGCATATTAATGCTATCAGTTCAGCCTTTAGATGTGTGTATCAATAAACCATTCAAAGGAAATTTCAAATGACAGTGGAATACACGGATGTTTGAAGATGAACATTTTCAAGTTCATAACATATGTAATTTCTTTTAAATAAACAGCATTTAGGTACATGTAGAAATCTAATTTTTTTTCCTTATTTTTAAATCTGCCATTTTTATATCCGGCGTATAATGCACACCCGTAAATTTCAATCATTTTTTGTATTAAAAGTGTGTGTTATATGCTAGAATATATGGTAAGTAATACTATGGTGTTATCTCTATATTTTAAATCACCCTGAAGTTTCATTGTTGCTTCGAAAAATGCTGTAGCACGATATTTAAAAAAACTGGGTTATTCGGTAATTTGAACCTATTAAATTCTATAAAGGGTTGGAAAATCAAAAATTTTGTTTGTAAAAGTGTACCTTTAAGTATGTGAAATCCTAGATCTCTATTTTAACTTATTTCATGAAAGTCTGGTAAAGATATACAGAAATTAGGAAGCAAATCAGAATCAATTTAAAAATCATTTTTGCAGTATAAACTAATAAAGTTTTAATTAAGTTTAGGCTTCTCATGAATTTTCGAATCATGCATAACTTGACTGGTCTCATAGTCATAACTTGAGTTTTTTTTCAATACCCTTCTGGATATTACAAGAGAAACATCATTCAAGAGGTATTCTCTGAATTATCATTGTTGATTTCTAGCTAACTTTGCACTTTTCTAATCTGGGAATAAATTGATGAATGTACTGAAGCTTCATAGAGATCAGATGTCTCCACTGTTTGGCCCTCGATTCCAAATTCTTTTAAGTTCTGCTTTACTCATGGCTCTGTGTGCTGACCTGCGCTCTGGTTGGCCTGGGGTGCATGACTATGGGCTAGTGTGTGGAGAGTAGCCTCCTGCTGTAGTCTTTTTCCTACCGGCTGGAATCTCAACCTAAAAGGTCTCAGTTGCTATGTTAGGCCTTGTTTGGGGCACTTAAATATGGAGACAATGTTCAATATTCAGTAACTTTTGATGTTAAAAACATTATTTAGCGAAGTAAATGAACCTAAAATATAATTATATCTAAACTTATTTTTACCTTTATTGCTACAGGACTTTAGTTTCAATTACCAATTGAAGCAAATTATATTCTTTCATTTATATTCTTTGTCTGTTTTCAATTGTGAAACAATTAACTGATAAGCTAATTATCTATTCAAGGTTAATTTTTTATACTGTTGAACTCTTTCAAGGAGAGCATGAGATTAAAGATTTTTCATGTTTGTACTAAGAATTGTGATAAAAATTAAACTTTTGGGAGAATCTGTGCTATAGTCATTTGTTCTTATACACATTGTGTTCAGTGAGTAATTTAAATTTATACATCTGTAATTTCAGGTCTGCAAGAGTTTGTTGAAGCTTTCTCATTTTATCATTACCTAAAAAATGGGAATTTGATGAGTTTAGAAGAAGTTTATGATCCTGCTTTTTTTGCCCAGTCAACAGAAGTAAGAATTTAATGTTAAGCAAAACTGTTAAAATTTTTAAAATGGCCTTAAAATTTTTATTATTTGTGTTTAGAAAAATTGAGATGTTGTAATAGGTGTATTCAAATTGAAAACGTAATATAACTTGTACTTTACATATTCTTCTATGAACTTGACAGTACATGATCATTGTACATTCTTCACAATAAATGAGCATGACAGAGAGCTTTCCAACTTCAGACCCTTATCTCTGAATGTCATGTGACATAAGCCAAAATTTCTAAACCTGAACTGTCTTGAATGAATTAAATTGTCAGTACATCTGTATAGACACTGCTAAATATGGATAATTTTGAGATATTTATAGCAGTTCTCATGATGTATGATTAAAATTGACTTGAAACATCGAATTCTAGTTAAGGACAAAATTTATATTTATTTCTGCAAAATGAACAGGTAATTTTTGTCATTCTGCATAGTTAATTATATAAATTTACTGCTGCTTTTGTAACAAGTACTTTTTAGGTTTGCCTACTTTGTTTTATTTTGTATACAAGGTTATACTGATGTTTTAAGTTTTAACATTACAGTTTTATTCAGCTCTCTAACATACTGAGAATTGATTGGGATACTGTTCGGCTAACGCTATAGCACTTTGCATTTTTGTGCCAGATATCCTACTAGACTTCAAAAATATCAATCTTAACTTCAGTTGCTGAGAGTTATGCTATCACTGAAGTTGAGCTCCTAAAATTCTTATCACCCTGTGCCACAGGTCTTACCCATGGAAATATGTAATACTCTACCTAAAGACAATAACATACTTTAGTCATAGAAAAAATATTTTTGCCACCAGAAGTTTTTGCATCCATGAGATTAATTAAAAATTTTGTAAATTATTTTTGTGATTTTCTATGAAAAATAGTCAGAATAAGATTAAGAGTAGCAAATTCGGAGCATATTGTTTGCTGACTTTTTCACTTTGTTACTTCATTTATATGCAGTATAATTTCTAAAAAAATTTAAAAGCAATAAAGAAAATGAATGGACTAGAATTGAAATTCTTACTATACCTATCAAGGTATAATGCAGTGGTTCCCAATGACTTTCTTCCAAGTTCTCTTTTCAATTTACAGTTGAATTAGCCCTCGTTTAGCAAAAAGTTGACTGTAGCGCCCCAAACCAAACCAAACATTTCAATTTACAGGCATGTTGTGGACCATTAGCTGATATATAATTTTGCAGTGTCATAAATTCTTAATTGTTTTTAATATCCAGTAATAAAAGTTATTAATTAGTTTTCAGATGACTGCAAAATTGAAATGAAATAGTTATGGAAAAATACATTATACATAAATTTATGAGATGCTTACTGGTAATGAGCATCTCATAAATTTATGTATAATGTACAGAGGCTGTTCGCACATTTTTTAGACGATTTTGGTAAGCGGTAATAAAAAAAGTGTTTGCTGCAAAAGAAATAATTGCAATTATACTATGTTTTTAAAAGTCAAAATTATCGTCTGCGGCTTGAAAGCTTTGTTTTTATTCAAAATGGCGTTTTTAATGAAGCAGTGGTTCGAAGGCTACATTTATGCTCTTTCCGAAGAGAAATATGCATACTCCGTTATCCAAAAACGATGTGAGAGTCATGGTTTTGTGATATCTAAAGCGTCGATAGGTAATATCATCAACAAGAAAGGAAAAAAACGTCAAATTGGAGCCTCAAGTGGGAAAAAAATTCCAAACAAGTATCCAAGGAAAAAACAGACATCTTCGACTATTGCAAAGGTACATTGTTTAATGTTAAAAGAAAATCCCCCTAGTCAAAGGACAGTTGCAAAATCATTAAAATGCTCAAAAATTGTGTCCACTGTAAACAAAATGATAAACGTTGATTTAAATCTTAAGAAAGCGAAAAAATGCAATGTGCATCGTCTTCTTCCACATCATATCGCTGAACGCAGGACACACTGCAGAATTCTATATGAGAAACACTTATCCAAAGAAAAATAGAAAATAATTGTCACAATAGATGAATCATGGATGTATTTAAATGATTGCAACAAAAAAAGAGCCATTTATTATCATAAAAGGGGAGAAAAAAAATTAAGTACATGGTTCAAAGAATCGAAAGAAAGTTTTTCTAAGGGATTCATGATTGTTGCTGGTTTTTCTTATAATGGCAAGTTAAAAATAAAGAGAGTAGAAAAAAATGTCAAGATTAACTCCAAATACTATCAGGAACATATTTTATCGCCAATTTTTCTGAATGAAATACCATCGCTTTACCCACAGTGCCATCAATCTGTGAGACTCCATCAGGACAAAGCTAGCAGTCACACATCAAAATCCATTGTAAATTTCCTAAAAGAAATGGAACAAAAAACTGGTATCAAGGCCATACCCTTCACTGATATACTTACTAAATCTCCCGATGTATCACCTATGGATTTTTGTGCTTTCGGACTTTTAAAATCTGCATTATCCAAACGTCATCCCAAAACCCTTACAGGACTCTGGAAAGCTGTTCAGGAGGAATGGGATAGAATACCTCTTCTGACACTTCAAAAGGCATTATTATCCTGGAAATTGCAGTGTCGAAAGATAGTTCAGAATAAGGGATGTCAAATAGAACATTTAAAACACAAGAATTTTATGTAATTTAGTTTTGTGAATACAATATACATCGTCTAAAAAATGTGTGAACAGCCTCTGTATTTATATAAATCAAGGGACAGTTTTAACTACTTAATGTTCAAAAGGAGCCTTAGGCTTGCAATTAAGTCTTCAATGTGGACTTTCATTGAAGTGTTGCGTCTCAACTGTGGTTGTAAACAATTTCTTAGCTTTGTTTTTATAGCACTGGTATCAGAATATACAGCTTCACACATGTAGGTTCTGTGGAAAAAAGTTCTTAAAGTGCTTTTTCATGAATTTGAAACTAGAAAGTTGTCACATTAATGCAGTTACTTTTCATTGCCTTATGGTTTAGGTCTTACGACAATTCTTTTAGTTGTCCTAAAATGACAGGCAATAATTTTCAGATCCATAGCCCATAAATTTTTTGACTTAGAATCGGAGTTGTTTAGAAAATAATCTTCAAAATTCTTCTGCAGATTTCTTATATGATTTCAGTATACTCCAATGTTTCTCAACCTTTTTCTAACCTTGTACTATGTAATAAAATTTTTTCACTGATTGTACCTTGGAGTCAGGGGAGCTTCATCCCTCTCAAGCGACAAAGATTATGTAAGTCAGAGTGTCCTTAAGACATTTTAAAAAAGTTATAAGAAAAAAATAATTGAAAAAAAGGTTATAGGAAATTTGTAAAGAAAGCAACCAATAAAAATGTTTAAAAGTATTTACCAGCAGAATAAAAATTTACTCAGAAACTCTGCGTAGATGTTCAAAATTTATCTTACTTTTGTTGTATAATGTTCTTCTCAGTTGCAGTTTTGCAATAATTTCAGAAAAAAAAATTTATAATTTTTTTATGACAATAAGCTGGTTTTTCTACCATTACTAAAAATGTTTTGCATACCCCTGAAAAATGAAGCATGTACCCTTAGGGGTATGCAACCACAGGTTGAGGACCACTGCATAAAACATCATTCAGGTAACTCCATCTTCATCCCTAAGTCAGGTAGTCTTTTAGATTTTTTTTAGTTGAAAAGCAAATATTTTTATTATTCAAATCAAATTGATTCAATTCAAATCAAGCTGATACTTTTATTCTTGTTACTTAGAACTTTTAATATTGAATACACAAGATCTCTTATTCCTGTTAAAATTTGCTTCCTCTCTGTTTGCACTTTTATGGTTTTGTATGTAATTTTTTGATGCAAAGTTATTTTTTTCTTGAAAGTTAGATTAAGATTAGCATTTATTATGTGTGTATAATTAATTTTTTTTGGTATTCATCCCTAAATGTACAAAAGTAATTTTTTAATTTTTTTCTAGGGGCTTGCTGCAAATTCTGAAAGCGAAAAAGGGGAAGTGAAATCTGAATTGCCTTTGTGTGATTTATTAACTCCTGTTGACTATGTTTTAGGAATTTCTGATTTAACTGGAGAACTGATGAGAAAATGCATTAACAGTGTTGGCACAGGTGATATTGAGGAGCCTTTTAAACTGAGTCTCATCTTGCAAAGTATATATGAGGCACTCATGGTATGTGGCAACCATTCAAAGGAATTGAAACGCAAGCTTTTTACACTGAAATGCAGTTTACAAAAAGTTGAAAATGCTTGTTATGCAATCAAAATTAGAGGGACAGAAACTCCAAAACATATGTTAGCAGATTTTTTTTCAACTGACGATGATTTCAAAGAATCTGAGGCCTGTGATATATGATGTACGCACATTCTTTCTTACAATTTAAACCTTTAATTATTACCCTCTTTTGACTCGTAAAGTTGTTTTTGAATTCAAAATAATTATTTTTTCATTAGAATCACACTTTAATAAGATATTTAAACAAACGTAACTTCAGTGTATTTTAGTTGATGAGTAATAATAGAATATAATGGAACAGTTGTACATGTGTGTGTTATACATCAGAACATGCCATTCATGTTGAATCACAATTATTATCATGTAAAATATTTAATTACATAGAGTCCCTTTCACAAGAATATTTTTCTATTTGAATAGATTTTTTGTACCATTTGTATTTGTTTAATTCAGATTTTAACTGCTTTCATCACTTGTTTCTAAACTCAAAGATCAAGTGTGTATAAATAATTTCTGTTTTTGATGAATATTATGGTAATATAAATGGGGAGATAATTTAAATTTTTACATGGCATACACACTGAAAATTTCAACAGCCCCAGATCAATACATATAAATACAAGTAAAAAGAAATTTTGTTTAAAATCAACTCATGCTGTAACTTTTTGTATAATATTTTCAATAAATAACTTATGTTCACCCTTGTCTAAAGCTCATTAACCTGCAATAAAATAGAGAACATCATCTTTTTATGTTACTGCTTTACTTATATGAAGAGGCTGTTGTTTCAGAAAATGTTCATTTTGCAAAGTACTATCTGCATTGTCACTGATGTTGAGGTCTTAACATAATTTATAAACTTTTCTAGAATAAGTACACAACACACACATATATGCTTCATGAAAATGTTTGAAAAAATTTCTATCTCATGCAAGATTACTAGTAGTGCATGCTTTATTTAGTTGATGCTGCAGTCAATTTTTCAAAGTTATGCAGAAAATTTGGGAATATATTTTGCTGTCAAGCAATTTTTCCAGATTTCCAACAAGACAGGGTGGATATTTAGTGGCTGATGCAAGGGCCTACCAAGGATTTATTTTCACAGCAGTCTTACCCTGATCATGTACATATGCTAACACATGAGGATTTGCTTTTGTTGTATTGATTGCTTACCGATATTAATCCTTAAATTCATGTACTTTAAAATATCTATTTTTCTTATAGCTAGGTCACCAAATGCATCAGCATTTTAACCGTCCATTTTTCTGTTCAACAGCAGCTCCTGGTGCAATATATCATATCTACACCTGTATTCCTTTATTATAAGAGGACTCTTGATTTCAATGTATTGTATATATCTATTTTTGTCCACCTTGTACAAAAGTTACTCTTTTTCTCAAGAATGGACTGAAGAGATAAGGTAATTTCATTTATTGTTATCCTATTCATTTCCCAATCACCTTTAAATAATTTACACTGCCTTGTCAACATTCTTTTAGTAATTTTTACATCATAAATTTATTTTCCTTAAGAGATATATATTCCTCAATATTTCATTATTGTTCCATTAGTACCAATACCCTTCTTGTACATGGAGTTAATTAAATTTACAATCTTGATTTATCTGTAAAAACAAGTGTCCTTGACCACGTGGGTTTTGGCTAACATTATGGACTGAGTAGTGCCATTAACCCCTTAACTACCAGGATGTACGCAGCATACGTCCTCTCATTTCAGTAATCAGTGACCAGGACATAAACCTCTACGTCGTTCACTACACAGTAATGAGTGCATATTTGAACTGGATTGGTCAGTGATATGCAACTGATATAACATGGTACTGGTTAGAGGTCAGTAGTAATGACCTTTATTCTACTTCAAGGATACCCCTAGGTGGCGAAAGGAGCGGTGGGGGATGAATTTGCATAATTGTTTTAAAAATCAAAATGTCAGTAGCAATTCGACTGTTGTCTGTGTTCATGCATTTTATATTTGCTCATATTATTTTTGTCATGGATGGTGAAAGTAGTGAAATGTTTTGATGGAAAAATAATGAGTCGAAATCATTTTCAAAGTATTTTAAAATTTTTGTGTTTTTAAGAGTCCACAAGAAATGCTGGTGGTCAATGTGTTAGGTTCAAAGATTTTACTATAAAATGTTCCAAAGAAATACGTATAGAGTACAATGACAGTTAAATAAAAAATGCTTTCTACAGGTTGTAGTAAAGGAAACAAAACCAAAACTCTCCATCAACTTGTTCAGATCCCAAGCACAGATCAAAAGAAACATCCCCAAAAGCGATACCGTATTTGTACAACTAAACATGTTAGAAAAGATACTCGGCTTATGTTTTCTGGTTGTGAAGATTTTCCAGGACTGTGCAGTAGAAGTCATTTTAATGAATATCATAAATCTTTAAAATAAATTCTTGAGTTTTATGTATATAATGTATGTATGTATATAATGTGTAAGTTTTATATATTATATATTACACATATTATGATGTTGTACAACCTTTAACAAACCTTAAATTCATCACTATTATATCACAGAAGTTATTAAATGATTTATGATCCAAACATTTTACACCACATAGCCTGGTATATAGCCCTTCACAGGCAAAATTAAGCCTGGCAGTCAAGTGGTTAAAGGTATTATTTGCTCATCTATTCTAATAAAAGGAGATAAAAAATTCGCAAACAACTTTTTCACACAAAATCTATCAAAGTCTGCTTTGTTTTTCTGTTGAAATAGCATTGTCAAAAACAACTTTTAAATTTGATTGAATATAAGAGTGCCCATCTCTAGACTGGTACACAAGTTTCAGAATATTTGTTCATGCAGGTCTTCAAATGGGCTCATAAGCAACATTATAAGAACAAAAAGTTTGATTTCAGAAGTAACATTAGGACATTTACCAGTCAGTAACATATTTTATTTGTACATTAGACAATGGAACACATTTCATTATCTGTGTAATTCATTAAACATCCATATGTTTTATATTTATGTGTAAGAGTGCTTTCCTTTCTAATTCTTTGAAGGGGAGAACTAGTACCTCTATAAGAAGGGGGGGGGGTATCTGGGGATATTAGATGCAAATCTAAAAAGGATATATATATATATATATATATATATATATATAAATATTTGCTGTTGTAAAATTAAAAACATACAAGCCTAGTTATTGGAAAAAATACAGATATCAGGTATTCCCAGGTAACTCCATTAATGTCAAATCATGTTCACTTTTAAGTCTTTGATTTTTTAAGATAATATCTGTACAATCACTGATATATACATGATTTTAAGTCCTTCCACAGAGTTATTTAAAACTAAATTAAAGAATTAAAAAATTGTAGTATCATGGAACTTCATAGGCTGCCAATATAGGGACAAATAATGTCCCAACTGTAAGTTTTTTAAAGCTAGACTTGTCATAATGGATGTCTTTAGATTTAACATTAACATTAATGAATATGAATGGATTGGAAAGCAAAACTTATTGTATTAAAATAAACATAATTAACTAGTTGTATGCCAACTTGATTCACATACTTTGCCATTTTGCAAACAAACAAAAAAACCATTCCCAACCTTTGAGTACTTCGAGCATTTATTGTGATTACTTGTAGTTAAATATTAAATAACTTTATTTTAACAGTACAAAATATCTTTTTTATTAAAAAAAAATGTTATATTGATCTTGGTTAACAAAAGTTACAGTAATTTTGTCTGTAATGAAGTACTTTAGCATAATTAGAATATTTTTCAAAAGTGTGAAATATGTATATTCACATATAAATGTTAGAATGAATAAAGAAAAGACAACTGCTTTTAATTAAATATCAGTTTTTAGATCTAGTTCTCTCTTCTAAACGGTGCAGTCTATTTCAGTGTTCATATAAGTTCTAAAGCTTTATACGAGACTTAAAATCTTATGTAGCAGTTTACACAACACCAGCCTTTAATAAGTAATTTTTTTTCTTTTCAATCACACACATTTAAATAAAATATTGTTTGTAACTGAACAAATTCCTCAAAAAGCAGATCATTTAAATAGATGGGTCATCCAAAAAAAAAGGGATCGTTAATAAATAGGAATCAGAATTATTTAATATTTAAGTATAAAATAAATCAAATAATAGCATTTTCGAATATTTTTTTGAAAATCTACACACAAAACAGTTATTCTTAAAAATAAAAAATATCTAAATAAATATTTCAAAGCTCAATGTTCCATTGGTACTGAGTCATTTAGTATTAAAGGATGTACATAAATAATATAATACATCAATATGAAAATTACTAAAGTAGTTTAATCTTATAAAAAGTTGTTAAAAGACAGTTTTCATGTTCCAAGATGGAC
Organism: Dolomedes plantarius; assembly: GCA_907164885.2. Taxonomy (NCBI): domain Eukaryota; kingdom Metazoa; phylum Arthropoda; class Arachnida; order Araneae; family Dolomedidae; genus Dolomedes; species Dolomedes plantarius. The sequence continues at coordinate 231,671,549 of OU015491.1, read as the reverse complement.
AACCATTTATTTTTGTACCTGTTTATGTTTGAGCTATGAATTTCAAAACAGTATAGCTATAAATTTGATGATTTAATGTATAAAAAAGTATAATTTGTAAAGAAAAATTATCTCTCTAAAGGATTGTTCTGCCACTTCTGTATGTTGCTGCTTTATGCAAGTTGTAAATTTCACTACCAAATTTTGATATTAACTTGAAAAAAATATTCTGGGTAAAAAGTAACACAAGTATTGTCACAGACTCTCTTGCGTGAAAACAAATCAATTCCACATGAATTGTAATGGAAGCCACTTATGCATGAGAGGCTGATAAAGATGAAACATCAAACAACATGCAAAATTCATTACAGATAACGTTGTTACAGTTTAAATCATGTCATGTAAAAAAGTTTGAATGTTTATTTTAATTTTAAATAACATGACATTCTGCAGTCAAAACAAGTTGAAGAACTGATGTATTAAATAAATTTATAAACTTAAAAAAGAAATCTATTTTATAAGATTAGTCGCCCTTTTTTTAATGATATTACTGCTTTAAATAAAAGCTGTAAGTTGCAAAATATATTGCAAATTAGTAGGAAGATCCATGGAATCACTCGAGTATTCAACATCTAAAATAAAAAAATGAAAGATGCTCTTATTTCATGATGATGAGTCATTATCCTATGTTTGCAAAAGATTTCTGAAACTATTGAACAAATTAATAAATAAGAATAACATAGAAAATTTTAAATGACTTTTATGTTACATATATTTACAAATATTTTTCCTGAGTTTATATAAAATATTTGTAGAAATTTCCCTGTTGTCTCTTTGGCTGGATAATAATATAATGAGAGGTTCAATTTAAGGTTACACAAAATACATCAATGTGATATTGTTGATAGTATTTCTATTTGTCTTAAGTTTTACAAGAGAAGTTTTGTGAGAGAGAAAATGTATACTCTTTTCATCACAACTTAATGAATTTAATGAGTTTGATTTTAAAGTCCATTCATATTCACTCATTTATAAAAAGTATACAACACTATATATTTGTACAAAGTTTTCGATAATTTAAATAATTTACATATACAACAGTAACAAGTACGTAAATACATAATTTCAAAACTTTGAATTGCAGGTTGTACTCTTTTGCTATAAACGTCCACTTTGATCCAACAGTTTCCTGAAAATTTCCAGCTGATATATGCTGTTTGATAATCTGGAAATATCAAAACCAATATTTATTAATTAATATTTACAAAAAGTTTGTGCATATAACCTACTCTTATTCAATTTTACATCAAAATAATGATTTTAAACTGACAGATTTTTCAAATTATAACTCAAAATATATAAGGTAAAAAGACCAAAACAAGTTGCAGCACTTTATCAAACATGAATCAAATGTGATTATCTTCTGAAGCATTTATAGAAGTGTAGAATTGCATTTTTTATTTTGTGTTATGCTAAGGTAAAATTTTTTTGACAATATGTTGAAACCAAAATTGACAACACATGCATGCAAATGCTCTCTAAATAAAGTGGAATAAACAATGAATCCAATGTTTTGAAAATGTGTTTGCTGTCAAACAGTGATGCCTGAAAGTTAGATGCATGTAAAATAAACATTTTAAGGTATGGATTTGTAGGGGGCTTTTTAGAGTATTTATCTCTCTCTCTCTCTCTCTCTCTCTCTCTCTATATATATATATATATATATATATATATATAAAACAGTTCCGTGACTGTCTGACAGATAATGCACAGACCAAACCATTGGACCTAAAGGACTGAAATTTTGCACGGCGATTCCTCTTATAGTCTAGGGGTGCACTAAGCAAGATTTTTGAAAAATTCTTCTTAGATTTTATTAAATTTTTAGTATAAAATTAAATTTTTAGGCTGTTTTTGTAACTTTTTTTTAAAGTTTGCATTTAAAATAATAATCTGAAGGTTAAAAAATTTATATCATGAGAAAGAACATAAAAATTCCTTTAACACTTTGAGGTCTAAGCCCGAGTGTCACTCGGGTTCCCATTTTCTCTGAAGCGAACTAAACCCGAGAGTCTCTCGGGGTCAACTTCTAACTCTCTGAATTACAAAAATACCAACTATATACGTTCGCCATCTTTTTAGATATTATATATGAACATTCTACTTTAAAAAAAATATATAGAGGGCAGCACTTAACAGATGTAAATTTATGAAATGATGTAGAATCCAAATTAAAATCAGGGTTAGTTTGAACGCTCTTTGGGCAAATCCATACTTTGAAAAGTACCACATCAAAGCAAATTTTATTAATTGATGCTATTTATCAATAAAAGCAATTTTTAGACCTTTGTAAACAATTTGGGTAAGTTTTTATTCAATTTTATTTAAAATTTCATGTTAAAAAATAATGTTTCCTTATGCGGAACTTTTTTTTACTTTAAAATTTGATTTTTTCAATAATTTCTCATTAAATATTAATTCTTACTATATTTAAATAGTTTCTACATTATGAATAAAATCAATTTAAAATTTATCATAAAAAAAATGTTAAGACATATCTTTAAAGTATTTTTTAAAAAAATAAAGAAAAGTACCAAAAACCCTCAGCCCAGAGAGAGATATACGGTCAAAATAGCTCAGACCTGAAAGTGTTAAAATGAAATCTTTTTCAAATCTTTACTTCCATTTTCTGATTTTTGGGGAATTTTTAAAGATTAATTTTTAGAATTTAATTTATTAAATGCTCATCATGTGAATTTCTTTTTCTGGTACTTTAAATTAATTTTGCGTCATGTGCATAACAACAAAATAAATTGACAAAAGAAAATTAAAATACAGTAAAAGATAAAATTTAACCACAAGACTTAATAAGATGTAAGTTTTTTAAGAATTTAATTCAAATTAGTGACTACCATCCAGGAACTGATAGATCACATTTATCCAGACATTGCTTAAATACAGATTAAGCGTATAGGATGGTTTTGCGAAAGGGCCATTTTGACTCCAAAAAATGATCAAGCTGTGTTCATTAATGAGATGTCGCTAAAGTCCTTTGACAGGGAAGAAATGGTCTATAAGTCGATAGACACTGTCTATAATTCAGATGATGCCATTAACTATCCGGTAGAGTTTTTAAATTCCCTTAAACCACAGGGTTTTCCATACCATAAGCTCTCTTTGTGGAAGGGTACATTCGTAATGCTCCTTCGGAATTTAAAACCACCGAAATTGTGTAATGGCACTAGACTACAAGTCAAAGCCCTGCATAAAAATTTAATTGAAGCCATTATTTTAACCGGGTGTGCTCAAGGAGAAAAAGTGTTCGTGCCACATAGTCCTCTATTACCTACTGACCTCCCCTTTGACTTTAATAGACTGCAATTTCCCCTCAAAGTATGCTTCGCCAATTTAAGAAGAAATTGTTTCTCCCACGGTCAGTTTTATGTAGCTTGCTCATGCCTAAGTTCACGGACGAGTCTGGTAATATGAGTTCTGCCCAATAAAGAAACAAAAAATATTGTTTATAAGGAAATCCTCTAAAAAGCAATTTCATAATTTTTTCACTGTAATTATTCTAAAATGTACTCTGTAGCGAAGCACGGGTATTCAGCTAGTTCATTTATAACATTTAAAATAACTGCAGAAACTACAAATTATCTTTGATTTCTTTATTCTTCTTTCAAAATGGTATGTCCATCATCCAAGAAAATACAGTAAAAAAAGAAATGAAAAAATAAATATTTCAACAAACCCTTTGTAAGTAACAAACAGTTGTGAAGAATATTGTTCATTTCTGTTTCACTTGCTGTGAGACAGAAATGAACAAAACTTTTGATGCATTATACTGACATTAAAGATGGAAAAAAAGGATAGTCATATTTGATGTTTCAAAAAGACACTCGAACATAATTCAGCAATTTTAATGGAATAATGATGACTGAAAATTATTCAAAGAGTAATGAAGAAGCATAGGAAATTCAATGCATTGCAGCCATGCACAAATTTTGAAAATGTGGTTTATTGGTAGCAATGCTACGATTTTTTTCTCTATGAGGGCTAAGAAGACTAAGCAAATCAAAATGGCTATAAACATCTATGTCAGGAGAGGGATTCGAACCTACAGACTCTGGTACCACATGCCAGTGCTTTAGCTTTTATTCCTATCATCAGATATCATTGAATTAGTATAGAAGCAATGTGCTTGAAAATTTTTTCCAAAATCTTGAGTCGTTTTTCCTCGCAATACAGTGTTGGAAATTGATTTATGAAAACACGGTTTTTTAACAAAAACTTCTTTCATATTCATTAAAAAATGAATGAAATTTCATACATTATACATGCTATGTATAACAAATGATTTACAAAAATGAAATTTCATACATAATAATGAACAAAAACATAAGGTCAAAAATTAGATTTTTGTAACATACAAACATGGGAATTGATTTTTGAAATATCACATTTCATTAGTTATTCTGAAGTAATGTGACATGCACAGTAGACATAAAAAACATTATATATTGGAAGCAATACGTTTCAGTCGGACTTCACGATGGGTTAACGAAAGGTGTCTGAGAACGAAAGAGCCAAAATCGATGCAGATATAGAATTTGAAAAATCTGTTCGGGAAATTAGTAAATTAATTAAAAGATCAGTTAGTATAATATATAACTATAGAAAAGATTCAGAAAATTATGGCAAAAATTTTAACAAAAAAGGTAATCCACGTTTAACTAAGATGGGGAAAAGGGGGATTCTTCAATTTCTATCAAAAACCGACCACAGTTTAAAGCAGATTTGTGCAGATCTATCCCTTCCTGTTACTTCTAGAAGAGTTAGGCAAATTTTACATTCTTCATAGAGCTTGAAATTGTTGAAAATGAAGTCTGGAAAGTTACTTCTGCGTCACAAGGAGATGCGTTTTCAGTATCGCAAGAAGTACATGGCAATGGGCGACAATTGCAAGAAGGCCATTTTCTCCGATGAAAATAAATTTAATTTGGATGGCCCTGATGGTTTGAGGTATTACTGGGGGGACCTCCAAAAAGAACCAAAATCTACATTCAGCAGAAATTTTGGTGGTGGAAGTTTGATGATTTGGGCAGTGATTGCTTATGATGGCAGAAGTGAAATTATATTTTTTAAATGGTCACCAGAATTCATTTGATTACAGCTCAGTGTTAGAAAATTCCCTTCTTCTCTTTGCTTGGCAATATTATAGTTTAAATTACATCTCCATGCAAGACAATGCAAGTATTTACACTTCAAATGCAATGAAAGATTGGTTTAACGAACAGAATATTGATCTTTAGATCATCCACCTAATAGTCCTGATTTGTACCCCATCGAAAATGTTTGGGGACAGTTTGTTCGAAAGGTTTATGCAGATTGGATGCAGTATACATCACTTCTAGAATTGAAAGCTTCAGTCTGTCAAAACTGGAAACTAATTCAACACAAGCACATTCAAAATCTTGTTTTATCAATGCCATCTAGAATAAAAGCAACTTTGATGAAGAAAGGCGGCTTTACTATCTATTAATGTGAATGAAATGTGATATTTCATAAATCAATTTCCATGTTTGCATGTTACGAAAATCTAATTTTTGACCTTATGATTTTGTTTATTATTATGTATGAAATTTTATATTTGTAACTCATTTGATATACGAGGGTTGTAAATAAATTAGTGGCAACGTCGCCCAGAAAGTCGTAGAACATCGGGCATGCTTAAACAGGATATCGGAGGAGTGAGGTGGAGCTGTAGTTGATGTGTAGAGTACATAATACCATAGACCCAGTAGAAGGGGTAGTTGCTGCATGACGTTGAAGTGGCCAGTGTCATCTCTACCACTTTAAATCATGTTTACAAAAAGTGATCAGCAGTCGGGGATTAAAATCAAGGTTGCCCGTAGCTACAGCACCATCTGCACCCGGGAGTTGTTGGAATACCCTCTGTACTCCCCTGACACAACCTCTTTCCTAATTTGAAAGAACCCTGTCAAGGCATCAGATTTTCTTGACATGATGTCTGTGATCCGAGCATTAGGGTGCTCCGTCACTGACATCAACACACAACACCTTGCGAACAGTATCCTTCGGCTTCCTGACATCTTGCAAAAGGTAAATGACTTTGCTGGTGATTATATTAAAGGAATATAATGTAATTTTGTTTGTACGTACATTAAAAAAATTTTTCTGGGTATGTTGCCATTACTTTCTTTACAACCCTCGTACATAGCATTTATAATGTATGAAATTTCATTCATTTTTAATGAATATTAAAAATGTTTTTGTTAAAAAATCGTGTTTTCATAAATCAATTTCCAACACTGTATCATAGTTTCCTGAATGACTTTGTTTAAATCATAACAGAAAATTAACAACGTTTTCAGAAAGTTAAAAAAGAAAGTTTTATGAAATTCAAATCTCGAGCATTATATAATCAATGACTTAAAGTAAACTTGTGGATAGTAAAATACATAATGAACACTTCTTCAATTTCACAATAAATTAAAAAGGGTAGCTACATGGTCTGAATTAATTGATAGTTCTTCAGGCTGAGGAGCATTAGTGTGATTGTTGGAATGAACAATTCACTAATGTGAGGGTAATTGAAACTCTGATATAAATATATGGGTGACAACAAAAAATGCTAGATTTTTCTACACAAAAAACTCTTGAAAAAAATGCTACAATTTACTGAAATAAATTTGTTCATGTTGCACATATTTCAAATTATATTATTCATAACAAATGAGTCGCATGCACATATATTTTGAGGTAATAACTACAAAAATAAGAGTACTATATTTTTATAGGAATATAATATAATTTGATATTTTTGACATTTCTTTGCTTGGGTATTATGAGAATAAAAAATGAAATTAAAAAAATCTTTTTACTTTAAGTCTCATTATTTTTAGTAATAATGCAAGATATTTTTAATAAATGTCAGTTAACTCACAAATTATAATTAGATCAAAGTTTAAATTTAAAAAATCTGCTCCACTTCACTACACAATTCTGAAAATTTAGTAAAAGTCTCTGACAATATCGGGGAGAAATTTGAGTTTTTCATAGAAAAATCGAGTATTTCATTGTCAAACTTCTACAACCAATTTCATCTTCCCCAAGAGTCCCTATTTTCCCAGACATGTATGGAAGGTTCAAACCACAGCAAAATTTATAATCATCTCTGTCCAGGATACTAAAAATAAGCAGAAAAAGGTAATTCCAAGACAAATTTTCATCTCCCCACCCCTCCAAAAAGAAACATTTTTTGTTTGGAAACCACTACCACTCTTCCCTAGCAAGTAAATCTGGGAGTGTCATTGCATATAAATCTCAAATTTAAGCATTTAGAAACAATAATGGTCTGAAAATCAAATAGGTTATATATATAAAAATGGATGTATGTGCGTATGTTCCAGCATCACTGTGGAATGCCTGGAGAAATTTCAACCAAACTTAGTACACATATGACATACTAGGTGAAAACCCGCACTTCGCTATGGAGTACATTAAAATTAAATACAACAGTCAATGTATGCAATTAATGCCCCCTCCAAAAAAAATATATATTTATAATAAATACGACGATCAATGTATACAATTGATGTAAAATATATATATATATATACATATATTTATAAAAAAATCATAAGGGATATTTATTTATTTATTTTTTTTTATAATATACAATCGTCTGCTGCATTAGAAAGAAAAAAAAATATTTTTTTTGTCTATTTAGTTGTTATGCACATGACGATAAATTTATTTAAAGTGCCAGAAAAAGAAATCACGTGATCGGCATTTAATAAATTAAATTCTAAAAATTAATTTTTAAAAATTCACCAAAAATCAGAAAATAGAGGTAAAGATTCAAATAAGATTTCATTTTAAAGAAATTTTTATGATCTTTCTCATGATATAAATTTTATGACGCTCAAATTATTATTTTAAATGCAAACTTAAAAAAAGTTACAAAAACAGCTTAAAAATTTAATTTAAAAAAATCTAAGAAGAATTTTTCAAAAATCTTTCTTAGTGCACCCCTACACCATAAGAAGAATGACCATGCAAAATTTCAGCCCTTTAGGTCCAGCGGTTTGGTCTGTGCGTTGTATGTCAGTGAGTCAGTCAGTGAGTCAGTTACGGAACTGTTTTATATATATAGATAATCTGGGAAGAAACAACCCTAGGGGGGAAGGGGAGATAACCAAAAATGACTGATATTAGTGTTGAATCCATAGTTTTCGGGGGGTCACACTCCCAATGCCATTTAAGTGCAAGTTCAGCCCCCATCAGTATTGGGGGGGGGGGGGGGAGGGGTCATAAATGACCAAGAGTAGTGTCGAATCTACAGTTTTTGAGGTCGCTAAGAAGAATAGTGACACTCCTGATGCCGTTTAAGTCCAAGCTGAGCCCTCCCCTCCTCAGCATTGGAGGGGAGGGGGAAGAAGGGGTGAAAAATGAAATGTCCAAAATTACCGAGAGTAGTGTTGAATCCATAGCTTTTGGGGTCACTGAGATGAATAAAAGAAATTAAAAATTTTGTTTATAATAAAGTTTTGAATTAAATTAATATTATAATGAATTTGTAATTTTATTTTGTAATTTGTATACTGTACATATACTTTTAAATACCTGTAAATAAAATTACTTTGATTTTTCACTATAGGTAGAATTCATTCCTTTTCCTGTCTAATTAAAAATTGGGATAAATAAATACCCAGGCAATGCCGGGTAAACAGCTAGTATAGATATATATTTTATTAAGGGAAATACATTACCTTCCAAAAGCATTAAATAAAGAAACAACTTCAGTGCGAGTCATACGAAATTGCTTTCTGTTGCCAACAAATTTATTTTGTAAATCTTTAGAAAATAAGATCTTGAAAGCTGTCCCAAGGCCTTGAACCTAAATAGAGTGAAAGAGATTTCATATCAAAATATATATAATTTTTATAAAATTAGCAAACAAAAGAGTTCAAGCTCAAATTAAAGCACATATGTAAATGAATTGGATGCTTAAGGCTGCTGTGTACTAACCCTATTGGATTCATTCACTTCAATGTTAACCTATGGGGAAAATTTGTCCAAGGATTACCGACTTGGATTTAAAGTTTTTTTTTCCATAACAGAGAAAGAAATTTTACATCTTGGGGCATTTGTCATTTTTTTAAAAAATGCAAATAATATTTTTTTAAAAATTATTTAGGGAAAAAAATCTGGTATAGTGTGTTTTAAATGCTCATAAATTCCTTTGGTGAATGAAATTTATAAAATGAATCCTGTTGCAAGGTACAGAAAAGTTCAGGCTATCTGAAGATACTATTTTTATTGGATTATCGGCCTTTATGTAGCTGTAGATAGTAGACAAATTTTCTCTATAGGTTTATATTGAAGTGAGCAAATCCAATAGGGTTAGTACACAGCAGCCTTAAATATCGTACACAAAAAGTTCTAAGGATTCATATTCAAAATACAGACCTGTATTTTCCCCCACAAGCGGCATTTGTCACATCCTACACAATCCATTATTCTTGAAATATTTAGAAAATGCATTCTGAATTCTTCCTAAAACATAAATACATAAAACTATGATTAATAGCAAAACTATAATATCAGAATTCCAGAACATAATAATATACTCCAAACAGAACATAAAAATACACTCCCTACTTTAGAATATAGGCATAAACTCTATAAATCTAAAATCTCATTAAAAATATACTTTTATCAAAAATGTAGCTTTATTTAATATTTTTTTTAAATATGGCACTTAAAAAGGACAAACAAACAGTACAATGAATTCTACTTATATATTTTATAATTTTGATGAAATTAATATTACCTTGAGCTTTCTGGTTTCTTTATCATTACCTGCAAACATAACATTTTCATCAAAATGATCTTGAAAAGACCTGAAAGGACAATGGTTATCAAACATTATCATAGTTTACTCAAGATTAAACTTAAAGCATATGTTGCATGTGAGTGCATAAACAAAGAAATGGACAAGCAGCTTGACATGCATCTATAGTTTGGTTTGGTAATAACAGTTTTAAACTTTTTTCCATTTTAAACTTCACTGAATGAAAAGAAAATTAAAATCCCATGGACTTAAATTTCCATGCTTTAGGGAAAAAAACAATCAATTCAAGCACAGCAAGCTAACATAAAATTGATATAATATATCTATATATACACACCAAATTCTCTTTTTGCACGGTTTTGAAATAACACAGTTTAAAAATCTAAAAAGAATAAAATATATTGAGTGCAATGTTATCAGCAAGTACTTCAGAAAATGTAGATGATTCTGTGTTAGTTTATAGTACTGATGATGCAAGAGTGGTTCCATTATCTGCAAGTACAATTCTAGGCCTCCAATTAGCCAATAAACTTGGAAATAATTTTATTTCAAATAATGACAATGTTGAACAAGCTGTGCGATTCCAACGTGATTTAAAAATGATTACTGCATGTTACAAAGAATCATATAAATAACTAACAAAAACAAAATCACAGTGTCTGATAACCGAATTCTTATTCAAAACCAGGGAAACAAAAAAACTAGATGTTAATTTTATTTAAGATACACTTGTAGATATATCATCATTCAATATTTCCAGTCACGAAAGTGATTTTTTTGTCACTGAAAAACTACTGAAAACAGGCACGTTTGTTGTATAGTAGTGACATTGAATGATTGAATGATTATGTATGTATGCATAAATAAAAAACTAAATTAGATTTATTTTAAACCACTTGTGACTGTCGCAATTTTTTCAATTTAAAAAAAAACCTTTAAAAATATAACTAAAATAAGATTTGAGGATTTTATTTTACATATTTTTTCAAGTTCAGTTGATCATATCCAAATTTCATACAAAAATTAACAATTTTTTATAAAGTATATTTGGATGGAATCTATCTCCAATTTATATATATGTTCACTATATTTTTTTTACTTTTTTTTGAATGGTTGTCTCTGGAACATATCCCCCATACAAAAAAAGAATCGGGTGTATATATATTAAGTCCTATTATTTCCTCTTTCTAGGAGCAACTCATTAAAAAAAAAAAAAGTGTGATTTTTAGATAGTCTTTTGGTAAAAATATAATGCTATATTTGTACTAAATTTTTTAAAATTATTATAATAGTTATCTTTAAAAAGGAACCAAAAAAACGGTAAAGCAAATACTTTTAAGAGTAAATTTATATATTTCAGAAGCTTTTTTTTATAGCTTGCCTCTAAGTTAAAACTATATATAACTCAGCAGAATATAAATTTAAATATTGCATATCACCTAACCCAGTGCTGCAGCAAGGTAGGAATTTTTGGGTTAAATCCAACAAATTGCTTGCGTATATCTACAGAAAACCATTAAAAGTCATTTGTTGCAGTAGTTTTGGTATTAATAAAGTTCAAAACCCACCCTCAGACAAAAATCCTAGCTGCAGTACGGACTTATCCATATACTTCACATTCAATTATACTGAATTCAATTTAATGTAATTAGTAAAGTTTTATCACTATAGCCTTTCAATCTTAGTTCAAACCATTTATCTAGAAAACTGGAAACATTCAATATCCTAAGTTGAGGACTCTTAAACTTTATATTACATGCAAGGTTTATTTTAGTTTACATTTATCAGGGTAACATATTTTAAATAACAAACAATATGCAGTTAAAATGTTATTAATATTCTCAAAAAGAATATTTATATCACTTTTGACAGACAGCTAATTTATTAAAATTTATGTCATAAATACTTGAAATTTTAAAAAATAGAAAATCAATATAACATATTACATATATATATATATATATATATATATATATAAGTGAGAGACGGGAATCATAGTTTGAATCCATAGTTTGAAGCCTAGGTCAAATATTTTTTGGCACCAAATTGTGTGATTGTATTTTACAAGAGTTTCTTTGTTTATGTGCTTTGTTATATTGCTTCTGCTCTATGGTTGTAATCCTGAAAAAAACTTATTTTGATTATTCTATTTCAAGGCTGAAACAGATCCAGTAACCCTAATGCTTGAGCAGGTTTGGCAAACTGCAACCATGGTCCAGTTAAGCTATGTCTGCTCTAAAATAGTTACAAAGGTCAAAGAAAACCTGACAAAATAATCCTTGGACGAAGATTATTAGCTGAGAAATATCACATGATTTTTTAATTGAATTTCATTAACAAATCACTTAAATGACTTGAGCCAATGAAATTTCTAATTGGCATCATGAGATAATGAAATATGATTTTAGCTTATGAACAACATTTTAAACTCTTTACACAACACATTAATTTCCATTATTCACACAATACAACAGAGAATGATGTGGGCCTTAGGTTTTCAAAAATGATTCTTGCCAGGGTTATAAGTCTTAAGTTAGACCTCTAAAGCTAGCCACCATGAGAGAGATGCACATATGAAACAATTGGGACTCAAACACGCTGCATAAAAAAAAGGTTCTTTCTTTGTCAGTTATGCTCTCAGAGAAGACAACAGACCGGGCATAGTCATTTTGTCTTCATCTGAATTGCATCTCCTCCTTTCAGACTAAATCAGACAATTTAGTCATGTCTTATTTAAGTACAACCATCTGTTGATGTAAAAGAGACTAAAAGTTCCAAGTAAAACTGTCTTTGCAATGTGGATATATTTTTGGAGAAAATTCTACAATATGCAGTATTTACCATTTGTATTATTTCATGATGTATCTTGTTATTTTATTGCATGAGTGGGTAAAAATGAGAATTTTACAAGATTGTTGGCAAAGTATTTAATTGTCAGGAGTTTTTGTTTGAATAGTTGCATTAAAATTTAGAGCATACACCATGAACTGTTATTTTTGTCTTTTCCTTTGTCTGTTTCCATTTTTATTAATAACGCAAATGAATGACATTTCAGAAACCTTATGAAACATAATTGACTACGAAGATTCAGTCTATGAATATATGATGCTATTTGACACTGACATGTTTGCTACGTAGTCACTATGCACAATATGTAGTCTGCCAATTAGGTATGAGGGCATGAACAACACCAAAACATCTTTCAGTGTCTGAAATGAAAGTAATTTTGAAATGAAAATATTTAAAAGCTTCTTTTGACTTTCTGATGTGAGGCTTGCATAAAGAATCTTGGTCCTGCTCCCCTTAAGTTTCATCAGACCAGTCTTGAGTGGGCTAGGTGAGTCAGTTCTCAGTTATTATTTTCCATTCCTAATTTTGTCTAATAAGAGTTGTAATTTATAATGTTTTGAGTTAAAGTTTTACTTTTGGCTAAGATATTTCAATTTTGCTCTTATTTTTCAACATTAATTTTTATAATGTGAAAATATTTTGTGTTTTTAATTTTTAATTTTTTGTATTAAGAATTAAAAGTTGTCTACGAATTGCATTTTAATATTTTTCTGTCATAAATTTTAAAACTGATTATCAAATTTCATGTAATTAAAAAAAAAATTTTAGGTTTTTAATTTTCAATTTTTCATTTTTGTAACATATATATATTATATATATATATATATATATATATATATATATATATATATATATATATATATATATATATATATAAATTTCTCTAAGGCAGCCAGTCGTGGTTCTGAAAAAAAAGTGGCCATTTTGAGGGGTGGCCAGCAACTGAAGTTCTTATCTTTAAAATATAGCTATTATTTAAGTTTTTATTTACTTACAAATGTATATAAAAAGAGAAATATGACCACCTTCAAATTTTTGTCTTTTATGCTTTACATTAAATTTTTATCATTTAATGTACATAAGTATTTTGAAGGGCCCTGCAAGGGTTATGGCTGGCCCTGAGTAGAATAGCATACTCAGGGAATAACACAAAAATATCGTGATGAAAGTGACTATATTTTTTTCTGAATAATGATTAAAATAAATCATCATGAATACATAAGAAATATAATCAATATCTACCAAAATCCTAGGTATGTAAATAAAACTATTATGATATTGAAACACTTTTACTATGATAATATAAAGCTGAAATGAATTACAATTAAAAAAATTACTTTGCAATTCCTAGCAACTTTTTGACAGCCAATCTAACTTCTTCATCGTTCTGTAAATTACCAGTGTAAAACAGCTCATTTTCTAAGTAAGGGGCAGCTTTAGCTATTGCTCGCAACTCCAAAATGTAAATGAAGTACAAATTCTTGAGCCAATGAGGACCCTCTCCAGTAGTAAAATCAGGATCAAAACGCTTTTGGAATTCTTTAACATTGGGTCCCCACTCACCTTTAGTAAAACAATCTTTTGCTGTGGGAAAGATAAAGATTATACAATAGAAAGGTTTTAGGCATCATGTTTTTTAAAACAAGTACAGGTGGTTATCAAAATAATGGAAACATTTAGGAATAACGTGAAATTCTTTATTAATATGGCATAGGACCATCTATGGCATTTAATACCACCTGAATTCACTAAGGAATTGAATTATGCAAGTCATGAATAGTGGTTAAGGGAATATTATATCATTCTTTACGGATAAATTGTCAAAGTTCCTGTAGAGATGCTGTTGGTGGTTATCGATTTCTGACTCTATTCTCTTAAACAGACCACAGCAATTCGATGATATTGAGGTTTAGGGACTGTGCGGGCCAGATAAGATGTTTGACTTGGTCTTTATGTTCCTCAAGCAACGACCTGACATGTCTACAGTCCGACCACAGTACGAAGAACCACGGTTGGCATAGTGCCAAGACGATTCTATTCACGCTGTAGGTAAGGCTGCTGAGCAAGGAGGGGGAAAAGTCTCATAGTTTCTCGACATTCTTTAGAATCGGTTACTGACTGCGCTTGCTTGCTTTTTCCTCGTCTGTTATTTTGATTATTATATTTAAATTAATGGATCCTTTACCCAACACAACTGCTCGGAATAAGCTGTTCCGTAGTGATTGTAAACGTATAATACACAATGTAATTAAATTGTGTGATAAAGAAGCACTAGAAGGAAATGTTATTGTTCCACTTTCGCAATCCCTAAAGAGAGCTAGGGAAATGACCGGGATATCAATGTCCAGTGTAAAAAGAATACGCAGAGAAGCAAAGGGTGAAGAAACTCCAAAATTTGAATCTCCGAGGAAACTTCAGAAAAAAAGAACTACCGAAAACGTAGCTTTAGATAATTTTGATTGTGATGTAATCCAAAAATATCCACTCCTATAAAACTCCTATTTTTTAAATAGATTTGCTTCTTTCTTTTTATTATTTTGAAATTATTATTCACATATTCGATCAAAAATAAAGTTTTAAAAATAACTTTAAAATTACGGACAAAAAGCAGTCTGAAATACATTCCGTATTTCACAAACAAACACATCCGAAAATATGACGTTTTCCCCTATTTCCTAAGTAGACTAGCTTTTCTCGCGCATGCGTAACAGCTTCCAGGGACCTTGCTTCTGTGGTCGGACAGTAGCTGTATGGATCAGAGCATTATCATCATGGAGAATGCCATCTTCTGCAGGAAACAATTTTTGCACCATAGGATGGATCTGGTCAGCTAAAAGTTCGACATAGGCCTTCCCAGTCAATCTCCCTTTCAGGTTACAATACATCACT
The DNA here is from genome assembly GCA_907164885.2 of Dolomedes plantarius. NCBI lineage: Eukaryota > Metazoa > Arthropoda > Arachnida > Araneae > Dolomedidae > Dolomedes > Dolomedes plantarius. The sequence continues at coordinate 231,655,951 of OU015491.1, read as the reverse complement.
TTCAAAAACCATGAGAAATTTCCCTCCATGTTTGACAGCTGGCATGAGACAAGCATGATCGTAAGCTTGTGTATGTATTCTTTAGATATATGCATGTCCTGTTGCGGGGAACAAAGTGAACAATGATTTTTCTAACAAAATGTCATATTTTGACTTTCATATTTTCATCACTCGACAGGATTTGTGCTCGTGGCACCACTGTAGAGGACGTTTTGTATTCACATCTGTTACAAGTGGCTTCAGAATTACTACTCTGACGTAAATTTTCTGTTTGTGAAGCGTTCTCTTACCTGTAATGACTGATACTGTGGCCTGCAGATTCAGATGGAGCTCTACAGTCACTTTGGCTGCAGTTGTCTTCATTTTTGATGCCGCAATCTGCTTCAACACCCGTCAGTCTCTTTCACTTAGCTTTCTGTTTTGTCCACTATTCTGTTTCACAGAGGATTATTTCCATGCACTCTGTATGCCATCATTCTATCATAGCTCAGTAAACACCCAAAACCACGGGGGATGTTGTAGCAGATACTCCAATTAGACGCGCTTCAACAATTTGCCCTCTCTGCATGGTCTACAAGATTTGACATCTTACGCTATCCCCCAAAGAGCCTGATGCCCATAGTTTCAGTACTGCTACATTAGAGTAGAATAATGTGTACACTATATTCTATAAAAAATACTGGTCCCTAGACTTGTTTTTTAAGGAATACGAAGCACTTTCATAAACCCCACTAATATTGATATGTGTTTCCATTATTTTGATAACCACCTGTAGTTTAAATAAGAAAGCTTTACAATCAGCCCTTTTCTATGTTTACGTGCAGTTTTAGTTTATAGATGAAAATATTTACCAACAATGAATATAAAGTAACTAACTGTAGGTATATTTAATTTTAGTACCTATAATGAAGATAACACTTGTTCCTTTGTTTCATATAAAAAATGATCACAAATAAGCTTAAAAATATGTTCAGAAAATTTAAATGGAACGAAATACTCATAAGTTAAAATCTTAATATTGTACCAAAAAGAGCATATGGAGGTAATTTAATGGAATATAAGGCACAATAAAATATGAGATAGATTCATCATTAACATCTTGCATTAAAAAATGGGTGACTATTTTCTTGAATTTTTTCAGAGAGAAGTGGAAAAAACCTTACTGTTTGTAAAATATCAGACAATTAAACTGATCTAAATGGGCTTGGGATAACCATAATGGTTAGCACGTCTGGATTCAGTACTGAAAGTGCTCAGTTCAAGTCTCAACAAGCACCACTGAATGTTCTTGTGTCTATACTGGGTATGGGCACGTTTTAAGGTGGAAAGTCCCACCATGTGGTTTGTAGGAGTGGGAGAAAGGTAGAAGAATCATAATAAATTAACTTTTGTCTCAATAATCTATGCATTTTTTTTCCATGTATAGCATGCACAGCAACAAAATTTCAATAGATCAACTAAATTGTCACCCCTGACCAAAGACCACCCTCTCCAGATGTTTGAGTAAGATCAAAAGAGATGTTTGAGTGCTATTGTTTGAAACTCCGAATAACACTGGAATGAATAACCACCTCTTTCAATTCCAAAGCGAATTAAATAATTTGAACTATTTCAGGAAAATCCCTAGAATGGGCACCAGTTTTGTTTTTAAAGCTAGGCAAGATCACATTGCCACCCATACCTACTTAAATAGATTTCATTTAACGGACACAGAATGTGTTGAGACCCCGGAACACATCTAGTTTTTCAGCACCAGAGAGAACTTTTTTTAGGACCATTTTAACAAATCTTAGTGTTCCTATTTTTTCTGTTCTGTCAAATATTAATTTTTTTATTGCTCTTGGGCACAAAGCGCATTATAAAAACAGACTCGCATACCACTTGTTAATACAACATCCTAGTCTAAATATAAATCATTCAATGTAGAACCTGTTTATAGCTGAAGAGACAAAAACATATACTCCACAGATGTCTGGAACACAAATATATTCAATTTGACTCAAAATGACATTTTCACAACACAGAGGAATTCCAGCAAAAAGTACTATGACATTTCTCATTTCTTTTTCATTCTAGGAAAAACTTCAGAGATATGATTTTGGTGCTTGCTCTATGTTTAATCAAGTGCTTTCATTAATTGTATACATCACACCATCAACAAATGGGACCATGCACTATTTACTGAAATGTTTTTATGTTACATTATTATATAATCTTATTTTAAGTTAAATCATTACCAAGTTTTCATTCTTAAACTACTGTACACGTATTTTACTCTCTACCATTCCTATTTTAATTTGTGTGAAATAAAATAATTATAGCAAACACACTATTGTAAAATATTTTTTTCACAGATGTATCTATGTAACCTGACAATTCAACTGATTACTTAGGTCTTTACATTCTCATTAGACGCAATATAAAGAAAATTAAAAAAAATTGAATTAGCAAGCATTTTGCAAGAAAATGTTACCCCAGCATTTAAAAACAAAGAATTTTATACCATTTAACTCAATCTGACCTCAGTAACTTTAAAATTTTAAGGTTATTTTTGATTTGTAATTAAGTCTGAAAGTTTTTGACAAATAAAAGATGATAAATATTATTTTCTTTTCACCTCAACTCATTAGTTTTTCTCTTCTTAATTTTCTAATGATATCTTTATTACTGCTAACTTATTTCAACTTACTTTTATTAGAAAAAAATTGAAAGCATTTGAATTTGTCCAAAAGGTTACAATTTTTAAGAAAATCTGTATTATAATTAGTTTAAATTAAACTATTTAAATTAATTCAAACACAAAATAAATACAAATAAGCATAATTCAATATAATTCAAAATGAAAAATATATACCAAATACTTTAATAAACACTTACCTTTGGAATAATGCTGTGCGCATAAATGGATACTAATACTTGAATGCAGACCAGAAATGGCTCTATAAAATGCTCGTTTTTCTAGACACATTGCTAGGTTAAAAATATTAAAAATTAAACTGTTAGTTTATAAATAGATAGAAACATCAATTTCGATGAAAATAAAATGAGTATGAAATACTCAAAAAAATCAAATACAGCATACCATTTAAATTTTTTGATGTTGTATAAGGTCCAAAGCCATCACCAAATCTGAAAATTGTAATAAAATACAAGTAAATAAACATTCAAAGTAACTTAAGGATATTTAAAGCCAGAAAGTTTCCATACTTGAAACAATTCTCACGATAAATGCTGTTCCAAATTCTATGAGCTGATGGACCTTTGTAACCAGTAAAACGTTCAGGATTAAGTAGTAAGTCAACATACTTGACATCAGATGAGGTTTCATCTGTAAGGTGTATAACATAAAACATCAAAAATTGTCGTGAAAAATAAAATAAGTATTTTCTTGCTAGTTACACAACTAAAGGACTCTTTTTATCTTTTCAATTCTACACTATCACAATCATGTTTTAAAAATAATTTATGGCAAAATCTTCTTGGACAAAATATTTTGACAAAATATACAGTCAGTCTCATTAAGCTCTCAAACTAACTCCACTGCAACTATGTTGTCATTCTTCTTTGGAAATAAACTGTGGCCCTCCCGAATATTGCATTTAAGATAGAAAATGATATACTTCGAAAAGAAAAGAGCAATAATGAGTAAGCTAAACTAAACAGTTTTCTGACATGTTTATCTAACCATAGTACACAAAAAATATGAACTCTATATAATTCAATAAAGAAGTGGAGGAAATAAAACAGCCCAAGGTTTCATTATATATGTCCCAAGGATGAAATATTAGAATGCAAGGGAAAAGTTCTATGAAAATTCATTCCTTAAAAGTACAATTAAAATATTTTATTCACAAAAGTACATACCATCCATTTCACAGAAAGTATCAATTGAATCATCATGTTTCTGCCATTTTAGAAAGTCTTCATAATTTTCATCACTAAAATATTTATAAAGGGTCAGCTGTTATGTAACTAATCAGCATTTTATACAATTTTTGTAAGCAAATACATGATTTTTTTAAATATAATTAGAGGAAGTAGAGCACTAATTGGTACTTTGGGATTATCCCGTCGACCATTTCGCCAAACCCGATTCACTTTCGCCAAACCAGATATGATCGTCAAAAGGTAGCTTTTGCGTTAATAACCGCAAATTTTATCACATTTACTGTGCAATCCTTGACTACGCGAGTAAGGACCCTTTCACTGTGATTCGAAACAAATAGGAGGTCCGAACAAAATTGTAGAGATAGATGAGAGCCTTTTTACAAAGCGCAAAAACCAAGTCGGTCGTATTCTTCCAGAACAATGGATATTTGGGGGACTGTGCAGAGAGACCAACGAGTGTTTCATCGTAGAGGTTCCCAATCGAAATGCAGCAACTCTCATGGCTGAAATTAGGAACAACATTGCAGAAGGAACTACAATTTTCTCAGACTCGTGGAAAAGTTAAAAAACTGATGAATTGGAAGCAGCGGGATTCCAACACTTTAAAGTGAATCACCGATATAATTTTGTGGATCCTGAAACTGGTGTACATACACAAAATATAGAACGATTGTGGGGTTTGGCAAAATGGCGAAACAAGAAACACCACGGAACTACCCGAAAACACTTGGATTCGTATTTAAACGAATTTATGTGGCGGCGACTGCACAAGGATAATGACTTGTTTATTTGCGCTTTAAAAGCTACCAAGGATTTTTGGCCGCCGAAATGACTGATAATAATATATATGGTTAGATTCAAGAATAATTCAATGTCGATGGAATAATCCTAAAGTACCCACTAATTATATGTATTTTTCAAATAACTATCCCTATATATATATTACCAAATGTGTAGTCCACCATACTAACACTAGACAGTAGCCATTAAATTCTGAAAACAGAAAAGATGTCAAACATTTATCTTATCCTTTTAAAGCCCCATCTACATTTTGAAAGTGAAATTAAAAAATCCTTTGAATATGCATTTTGATGTTTAATTGAGTATTATTTTATAATAATAAATACAAGTCTACATAAAACACATTATGAAATACTTGTATTTCTATTTCCGTTGTAAATCTATAAAAAAATATGTATTCTTCCTTTTCTCATAAATAGCAAAATGCTAAGGTTTGGCTATTTTATCACAGAGTTAACTTTCTTGGGACAATCTGTAAATATTCAAGCAATATTTTATCATTAAAATATATAAGAAAGAACCTAAGTTAAATAAAAACTATAAAAAAACTCAGTTTGAGATTCTAAATATGGACAAGGGTGTTTTTGATCAAATTTATTATTTTATTCCTTTTGTTTAACACTGCCCTGACATTGCTATATTATTTGTTTTATTAGAAATTTTGGTGAATTTGAAAAGGCAGAAATGCAAATTTGCAAGAGTGATAACTATAGAACCTAAGCACAAATGGTGCTTTACATTATAGTAAAATAAAATTTCAGACTTTATAAATTATTATAGCAACTAGAATAATATTAAATGACTACTACTAGTATTTTCAGTTTTATACTATTTGGGATACTAATATTCAATAAAAATAACTTTCATTTTAATGTGCACACCAGAAAGTGACACAATATGTCAAAGTCAACATTAGAAGTAATATATCTAATTAAGTAACTTGGAGGAAATTTTTTAAATAGAAAAATTACTGGCTAAATATAGAGACAATTACAGTTCAGAAAAAAATATATAATAAATATATGTTCCAATGCACCAGACAGGGCCTAACATAGCAACTACAGCCTTCCCTGCTGGCAAATAGGCTGCTACCATAATTTAGCATGCCATATCATGGCAGTTTTTCAAATAAAAATATATAAATGCACTGCTCAGTTAAATATAATTGTACATTTACAGAAAAGGTAAAAAACTTCATTTCATATTTCCTTATTTCAGATATTTCAAAACATGATCTTCCATTTTCAATGCTTAATTCTCCCTGTACTACAACTTACCATAGGTTCAGATAGATAAAATGCATCACATACAAAGTTTATAAATTAAATTTTGATACAGAATAAATATTCAAATATATATAAAAAAAAAGTTTTACTTTTTTTCTTCATTTATGTGAGCATGCATATATTACAATCTATTTATTATGATCTACTTTACACTTTGAATTAAATTAATAAGAGAATTGTATGATTCTGAAAATGCATGAAGCTATATTAACTATTACATAAAAATCTATGCACCCTTTTCACTGTAAATATTTTTAGTTCACAAACACAATGTAAATGACATGAAAATAAAAATAATTACAAGATAAAAAGAACTTTTTATATACCATGTTTTTAAATTTTCTGTTGAATCACATAAACTTGACAATTCTATGTATTAATAAATACTTTTTTAAAATTTTTTTGGATGAATTATCCCATCAACTTGAAAGAAAATGAAGTTAATTGGAAGTTAACTTGTGTTTAACTTTTCGTTCCCATCCCGGCCGATAGATGGCTACACCAGTCTACAAAACAAAATTAACTGAAAATGGATTCAAGTCTGCTTAAATATGGCTAAAAGTATTAAAATAATGCATTGTCATCATGTTCTAAGCTATTCTAAAAGTTTGAAATGTCTAGCTAGTCGGGAAGTTAGTCAAAAAATCGATTGCAAGATTTGTACCGGACAAACAAACACACACACACAAACAAACAAAAAAACAAACAAGAAAGCGAGTTAATAAAAACATGGTAATGACGCAGGAGGAGAAAATACTTAATGTTCTCATCAGCTCTCACAAAAGCAGTCTAAAGTTGCGAGCAAAAGCATAGTTGACAGTAACTCGTCAATTCCACCTTGGCTCCCTCCGGTAGTACATATCGGCCAAGATTCACCGAAGACCGGCGCTGCGTAGCAATTCCTGCATACTCAGATGAAGGTTGATTTCCCATGTTTGGTATGTTTCATATGGGCCTGGGTACTGACCAGACAGTACAGATCTGTCGACCCTATTGGGCAACCCTGGGCCCTTAGCAACAAACAGTAAAATAATTTATAGAACTGATCAAATATGAACCCAACACCATCTTCATAAGTGGTTACAATGTTAAAAGTTATTTCTTCAGTTTTTCACAAGTCAAGGAATAAAAAACTTTGCCCAGACCTATATTGGCAGGTCATGATACTTGATACTTAATACATGTCACAGACAGAAATGGAAATTTGCTTAGAGCTTACACTTTTGACAAGGAATCCTCTATTACCTTTTCCTCTTAATCAAAATAAAACTAATAATGTTTACTCAAGATTTGCCATGAGTATTAAGGACTCATGGCAAATTTTTCAGAATTCATGCAGTCAGTTCCAATAAATGGTAGCAAGTAGTCTTCAATCTAATTCTTAGTCTGAAAATTTCTCATACAGTTTAAGGAGTTTTAAAAGAAAATGAAGCCAACTTAAGAAGTTTTAAAAGCCACAAAAAATTTAATTTAAAGTGTTTTTAAGCACGAGGAAGGTAAAATCAGAGCAAAGGCCAAAAGGACAACAATGATCAGCAGCTAGAAATTTCTTTGTTCCCTATCTTGAAACATAGTTTCCTTGTTTTTTAACCTGAATTTTTTAGCTTGCTTGAAGTTTGTTAAATGTAAGATAAAGCACACTGATAAGATATTTTACACATACTCCAGGGTCTGAAATTTACCCAAAAGATACTTTATGAAAAAATTCAAACTACTCAAAATTCTTCATACTTAAAAAAAAAAAAAAATCTTAACAGGAAATTCAGTTTACTATAATCCTCTAAATAATCATCAAAAACTATTGTAAACTTGTTCAAAAACACATACACATGGAAGCTAGTAAATGTGGCAGTTATACACAAAAAAATAAAATTCTATAACAGGGATCCATAAAACTAAATAAAATAAATTTTTATAATATTTTATTAAGAATAAAGTTAAAGTAAAACATTATTTAAATCAATTTTTATTTTTTAATTTGACATATTTAGAATTAAAGATAAACATTCAAATATAAATAAAGTTTTAAAAATGTCATTAGACACACATAGATTAGACATAATCTAATAAAAGTCCAAGTATAAATTTATTTGTGTTCAATCATAATAAATTTTTGTAGCATAATAAAAGTCATGAAAAATCCATACTAACAAAATGTTTTTGAGTTTTAATTTAAATTTTAATATTATAAAGATGATTTCAAACTTATAAAATTTTAAATTCATGTTTTCATGACTTTTTTGCATAAAAATTCATTATAGAGTAATTAAAAATGTACATGTAAACAATGAACAGAATGTGAAAAAAAATTGGGGGGGGGGGATGAATTTTGATCTTGAAATCAGTATTTGAAGAAATTTTATTTAAGAACAAAATCTAATAATTCTAATAGTTTTATGTACCTTATAGTTTCATTAACAAGACCAAGATCTCCATGGTTCTCATCACAGTTAGCTTGATTCTGAGCTTCTTTAGAGTACTTGAATAGTTAAACAAAAAGAAAATCAAAAGTATAGTAGAACATGTATAATATTATGCTACACACAACTTAATATAAGATTATTGAGTTAACAAACTGATAGAATGCCAGGAAAATGCAATAAGTATATATCCAGATCAGATTCTGAGAAAAAAATTTGAGCTATGATTAGTCACTTACATAAATTCCATACATGAAATAAAATAAACTGCCAAACACTAGAAAATAAAATACATTAAAACTATAGCTTTGGAATTATCAAATCATATTTTTGTGGATTGGGTCTGCTTTATTTTAAGCATGTTTGCATAATATGCTAACATTAAAAGTAAAATCTGCAAATACTATATTCATATGTTAAGTGTACATGCCATTATTCATAAGCTATATGCTATTTATTAGTATACTAGCTGAAAACCCGTACTTCGCTATGGAGTACATTCAAATTAAATACAACGGTCAATGTATGCAATTCATGCCAAATATATATATATATTATATGATAAATACGATGATCAATGTATACAATTGATGTAAAATATATATATATATATATTTATAAGAAAATCGTAAAGGATAATTTTATAGATAAAATAATGTAGAAGAAAATAGTCAAATTAAATCTAATATAAAGAATACTAAAGAATATAGTACAGTTTGTAGAACATTTCTTTTACTGTATTTTAATATTTTTTTGGATAATGTCCAATCGTCTGCTGCATTAGCAAGGAAAAAAAATATTTTTTGTTTATATAGTTGTTATGCACGTGATGATAAATTTATTTAAAGTACCAGAAAAAGAAATCACGTGATCAGCATTTAATAAATTAAATTCTAAACATTAATCTTTAAAAATTCACCAAAAATCAGGAAATGGAGGTAAAGATTTGAAAAAAATTTCATTTTAAAGGAATTTTTATGATCTTTCTCGTGATATAAATTTTATAACCCTCAAAGTATTATTTTAAATGCAAACGTAAAAAAAGTTAAAAAAACAGCTTTAAAATTTAATTTAAAAAAATCTAAAAAGAATTTTTCAAAAATCTCGCTTAGTGCACCCCTACACTATAAGAAGAATCGCCATGCAAAATTTCAGCCCTTTAGGTCCAGCGGTTTGGTCTGTGTGTTGTATGTCAGTCAGTGAATGAGTCAGTTACGGAACTGTTTTATATATATAGATTTATTAATATATAGTCTCAGATTTATTTCCTCATTTTGAGGCTTTATTTCCCATTCAATTAACTAAATGTTTTAAAGACATAAGGCCGATCGAGAACAATCAGCTTTTTGATACAATAAAAGTTTTATAAACAAATATAACATTTTCTTCTCTTACCCAAATGATTAACTGTAATTCACATTTTAATATCATTATAATGACTGAATTAATTTCAGGTTATTAAAAAAAGACATAAATCTTTCTCTCCCTATTAACTATAATAAAATAAAATTGCCACCTTTGGAAAATAAAGGTGCTTAGTTTCACATCATTCTTAAAAATATTTTTAAATTGAAACTACTAAAACAGATATTAACAGCAAGAGAAATACTAACCAATTACTTTCAATTAGCTTCATAATAAAAGAATTCCTGTTAATATATAAAAATCTTTTGTTTGTTTGTTGTTAGACAAAAAAAGATAAGAGAAAAAAAATTACCTTCAAAACATGAGGTTTCGAAATTTGACCGCCTTTTAATCCTGGAGGAAGTTGTTCCTTAGAGAAAAAAAAGTATTTTTAGTAATTATGAAGAGGTTAAAACTATCAGGTAAACATTAAGATTAAATATGTTAACTATACCTCAGAACACATTTTCACAGAACAGTCTTGAATAGCACATTTACTATCATCTGGCCAGTAAGGACAACCTCGATTTAAATTCACCTATATGAATTGCAAACAAAAATCTTAAATTAGTTTGTCAGAAAAATATCAGAATTAAAAGTCTAATAAACAAATAAGAATTTCTCAACCTAGGTCAAAGTATAACAATCTGAATTTGAAAGCATCTTTGCTGAGATATTTAAAATACATACATGCTAAACAAATTATGGTGTGCAGACAGTACCGTGTGTAAAATCCCTTAGACATTCACAATCAGGGATATAATCAGAAAGGAGTTAGGGAAACTGAGCTTCCTCCTGTGATGGTTTAAAATTTTAAACACTTAAAGGAAATGTTTTCCTTTACTGTTTTATTAACTCTTCTCATAAAATTTTTTTTTATCAACAAGCTAGCTTTCTCATCAAATTTTCCCTTAACTAGAAAACAGTCCCTGATTACTTGAAGGAATTTAACTTATAGATATTTCAAAAGGTGTTTTTTTATGATGATCCCTTTTTCTCCCTTTGTACTAAACCAAAATCAATAAATGAGGTACCATTTTAAAGATTAAGTTTTCCCGCTTCTGATGAATTTTTAATTTAGAGTTATCCATTGTATTGTTTGTTTAAAATTTGAAGCATGCACATTATAAACATTTTATCTTCTGCTAGATGGTGTGCATACGCTCGCTTTTTAAATACCTTTTAACTTCTAAAATCATCTACATTTATTATCATTCTGTGGATAAATTAATAAGTTTCTTTCTTGGCGACATCCGTGTATGCATACATTCTTCTTTTTGCATGGAAAAACTATTTGTTTTCCATGCAAAACAAATGCATATTAAAATCTATTTTTTTCCCCCTGAAGAACATTTTATTAGAGATATTTTTCTTTGGTATGCCTTTTTAGAGTTTAATTTTATTTATTCAATTTTATGTACACAATTGAATTGCATATGACAAAATCCTTCCAAGCTCTCAAGAGGAAGCTTCCAATTTGTCTCATTAAAGGATAATCAAAATGAAGGTCTTACCACATAGATGTGCAAGTCGAAGGAAAAAAATGAGATTGGGGCAATGGTTGCTGCCTAGCGGATTGGCAAATTTCTTATGTAAACTCTATGGGAAAATGTGCACAAGACATGTAGAGATTTGCTTTATTGCTAAATGGCAAGTACATGGTCACTTATTTATTTACTTTCCCTTTTATCTCTCGAACACTAACCTTTAAATTTAAAAAAAAACATACCATTATCATCCTCATACATACTATTTCTAGAAGGTGATTTTTTCTGATGATCCCTGTTTTTGACACATTGTATCATTTGTTTAAAAATCAAAGTTAAAAATTGACTTTTGTCCCTAGAGTTCTTTCCCCGGATATATCGATACGGCACGGTTAAATAGTGTGCACAAAGAGGTTTTGTAATGTAAATATCCCCTTTTCCATAAGTTTGTGTCACACTTAACTTTTAATATTGTCTACAAAGGTTTTTTGACATGTACATATTTCCCGTTCCCCTGTTTTGTGTCATGCTTCACCTCCAATTTTGTGTCCAAAGGTGTTTTGTAATCGGTTTTATATAATCCTTAAGCACCATTGTTATTTGACAAATAAACAATGGCTACAAAAGAACCAATTCTTCTTTTATCCTAAAACAAACCACCCACCTCACTATAAAATTTATCGTACTTTATTTGGATGTAAAATTGTCGCACGGGCCACCTAGTATTTTTTAAAGTAGAACTGAACATTGAAAAATCTTCAATATGAAAACTCCTATTATATAATGTCATTTAATTGTAATTTATGTCACAGAGGCCTAATTCTTGCTAATACATTAAATTTTAACAGTGTAAAAAACAAATTGAAATTATTATAACAATGTTTTTAGCATATCATCATAGTTTAATTATTAATATAGTTTACGGACACATGAAATAAAATTTATCTCAAATTTAAAAACTATGAATAGGGAATTAGAAAATAAAGAAATAATAATCTTGAAAATATACATGTTTTGAATTTCACTAATGATAAATATGAACTTCATATGCTCATCTACTGATATTAATGCAGAACTTTTAAAAGTGTTATCGTGTCCATTCCGGGACACAGCTGGTTCTTTCCTATTTGGGTTGTAAAATGATTACTATCATTGAAGCTATACTACTTTAATAGACATAGTGATGAACATATACAAATTCATGACTATTTACAGATAATTTACACATTTACTGCGCACACAACACAAAGAGGTAGGGATCTACCACTACCCCCTTCCCAGAGTGACATCCACGCCCTCTAGTGACCTTTCATGAAAACTTTGTCGCGGGTGGGATCTTCACAAGTGTATTCTTGTTCTTGTTTTAAACAAGAATACACCCTTAAACGTTAACATAAGATTCCAATTAAAAATCTTTAAAAAATTATTTCTTAAAGCACAGGGAATGTAAGCAAAGTATGAAAAATGGCATGAAATTTGTTCATACTTTGGATGGAATCATCCCACACAGAAACTTTTCTGAAATCTTAGTGATATTATGTCAGCAAAAACAATCATTTCTTGTAATAATATGATAGCCTTAAAAAATTAGTTCTAATCACTTAAAAAAATCTGTAACAATCATGGAAAATTTGTAGTACTTGTCAAAGTAATTTCTGAATGATTAATGAAACAATTAAATACAGGTAGCCCTCCTACAGCACGGCATCTTACAACACGGTTTCGCTCTAACACGATAAAAAAATTGCGAAAACCTTTTTGTACAACACTGTACTTTTATAGCACTAGGTAATATGATTTTTGTTTAACACATTTAAAAAATAAATTACCTTAAAATAATGACGGGAAGGAATAATGAACTGTAGTGGCTTTACATAGTAATGTAAAAACAAATTATATTTTAATCATTTATAACTCTATAAAATTACAAGAAGACCTAAGCTTAGCTGAAAATCTAGAATCATTTTTCCTGAATGCAGACCCTTCCGCTGAAAGAAGCCGAAAATTCAGAAGGGAGCTGCAAAAATGTCTATCTCCTTACCGTAAAATCTACAATGACCTTGTAAGAACCAGCAAACAAACCAACATTACAAATTTTTTAAAGAGGATAGAAGGTGCAAAAAATCTAAATGAAGAAAAAGGTTCTGAAAGTGAAGGTGATATCGTTCAACCGAAAAAAACATTCTTGTTCGATTTTACTGAGCAGTGATGATGAAGAAGTTTACTAAATTAAGGTCGCATTAAATGAAAATATATTTTGTTTCTTTTCATTTTGTATTATACATACATTTATATATTTTTAATAAAAATCAAGTTGCTTAAATGGAATTTATAAAAAAAAATGTTTGTTTTCAATAAGTTTTTGGAACGTAACACCCTTTTTGTACTGGCCCTGGGTCTCATATAACACGGTTTCACACAACACGGCAATTTCTAGGAACTTATCTACCGTGTTATAGGAGGGTCACATGTATGCCATAAATTTTATGAAAATGCACAAATACTCATCCTGTGAACATTTAAAATCTTATTTGAAAATGATGAAATGCAGTCACACCTTTTTTTAGAATAATATGAAAGATAAAGTTGAAAGATATTAAAAGATTTATTTTTAAGACTTTTTCAGTTTAAAAGAAATGGTTTGAAACTTAAAGAAATTGCAAAAACATTTTGAAAGTTATTATGATAATTTTTTTTGAAATAATGCGAGACACATATCATTAGACGCAGCAAAACAATACAGGAATTTTCAGACAGAAATTAATATTAGAAAAAAGGACCAAAGCTTCATTAGAAATCTGATGTAATCTTGTATAAAATTGCTTAACAGTTTTTAATTCTAAAAAAAAATAATAAAATAAAAAATAAATAAAATAAATAAATAAATAAATAATAATAATAATAATTAAAAAAAAAAAAAACAAGCTTATCACCAATTTTTATACATTGTTATATTTTGTCTGGCAATATTCAACTTTCCTGACAGAACCTTAATTGTTGAACAATATGTCTTTTCAAGAGTCAATTTTTAGAGATTAAGAAAAAAAAAAACACTTTATTTTCTAAAAGCTGATAATTCTTAAATTTGTCACTTGAAAAAAGTCTGTTTTGCAAAAAAAGATAACAGTGCATGTTAAGGGCAGCATATATCAAAGAATGGGCAAGGTACATTATGCTGCTTAAACAGCCTTATAGAATTACCATACTCATATATACATATTTTAGAAAGAACAATTATAATAACAGTTAAGTTAAAAATGCCATTATAAAAAAAATCACATTAAAATGCTATAGGACAGTTCTGGTGATTTAATTAAATAATCAAACATGATATAATAGGAAGGGATGTTCAGAAATACTTTTGACAAAAAAAAATTGTACATCTTGTTTTAATATTTTATAATCATTCACTATCATTAAATTATATCTAATTAAGACTTAATTAAAGGTTTTTATAACAAAATAAAAAACCTAATTGTTTCCAAATATATTAATTTATAGTAAATTTTTACTGAATTATAATAATCTTGAATTAAAATTATGATTTTTATTTCTTGAAAGAAATAATCAAAACAGATAACATTTTTTCACTAAAGAACTAATCAATTTGTTTTTATGCAGTTATAAATAAATACATTCACCTACATTTTTTTATCATTAGAAAAATTTGAACAACTTTGATCCCTAAAAACAAATGATACATTCTGTAGATGATTTTAAGCAAAAGTAGATATCAACAGTTATAAAAAATTAGTTCATATCCCATCAAAAAATGTTTTCTATCCATTTATTTAAACTATATCCAGTTTATGTCAATAGTGAATTTCAGATTCAACTTGTACTGTATATATATACATACACACACACACACACACACACAAAATATCCCATGGTGCAGTACAAGTATTACCTAGATTTTATAAATATTATTGTTTTGTGCAACATTCCTGTTATGTTCGTAATTTTTCTTAGGTAACATTCTTTGTATTTTGCATAGAAACTGATTAAGAATTTATGTTAAGTGACACTCCCAAAATGTTCACATATATAGTTTATAACTAAGTTCTCAAATCGAGGATAAAGATTTCTATAATATTTATATTTTACACTTCATTGCAAATCCAAAAAATAATGCTACCATGAAATGTAGTATATACCTATTAACAATATACATTTTCTGAGTATTTGACAAAATATATATGATATTCAGCAGTAAATTTAATGATCATATATATTCCTTATTCCTGTCCTCCTACATTTTATATTTCTGCTTTGGCCTTGACAGTTGATCTAAGGTAGTATTTAATCTGACCAGTGTCTTAGAAAACTGTCATTTTGACTGTTCTTTGGTTAAACTCTAATTCAGTAAAATTACAGACCCTAATGGTGAACAGTCAGCTAAAATCTTCATTAAAAACATAAGAAAAACAAAATATTCGAAATGATTGCTGTAGAATCTTATGTAGTAGTAGATTAGATTTTCTTCTCACAGTTATTGAAATATAAATAAATTAATTTAGGACAATATTTAACCCTTTCAAGATAATTTATAACTGAGAAATAGACAGCATATCAAGAATGTTCATCAAAGTAAACCTTATACATTACCTTAATGTAACGAAAAAAATCAGATATTAATAAGCTTTGGAGAACAGGATATAACTTTATATTATTGAAGTGATCAACAGTATCAACATTACAGGAACAATCATCTATTCTTCCTTCAAGCTAGAATAAAGAAATTATCAGTTTATAACAAAATATGTATGTACAGATTAAAGTCACACTAAATAATAATGCAGGGATGTAGCAGGTACATCCAAATTATATATTTTTTCTTTTTTTTTGGCAAGGGCAAAAGAGCCTAGCACCTTCCCACCTCATATACACACACCGAAAGTTTGTTCTGTCTATGGTACTGTAAACAATAAATATTAATTCCAATTTTAGCAACTGGATGAAATAAAATGAGTTTTTCATAATATAATTATGATCCATTGTATAAAGCTGTATAGAATGGTAAAATACATATAAACAATAACAAAACCATTTACGTATCAACATAAAAAGAAATTACATATCCAATGCAGATGGATATACCTGCGTGTGTTTCCTTTAACAATTGCCTATGAATAGAACTCTTACCTTACAAAAACATCCTGCATTACTTAGTTTTTCTGTAGCACAGCTGCTTATGAGGCCTGCTACGGCAAAAAAACTGTATATAAGAGATTTCATTTTCTTTCTTTGTACCATGGATGGCGGATTTATTATTCTTAGGAGTAATATATATATATATAGATTATATAACGATTATGTCTTCATGTCATACTTAACATTCGTATTTCATCGCTCCTCAAAATATCATCAATTTTATCTACTTATTTAATAAAATCCATATGTCATTTCTCATGGTCAAAAGGCGATATAATTTGATTTGCTTAGACCGACGTGTCATTCTGGCAATCAACTTTCATTTTCTTAGCAGACGCACATATCCGAAAACAGAATTTGGTTGCCATGGTGCGAGCAAACATTGTTACTTTTGCGAAGGTGGGAATTCTGGGGCTGTTGGCTAGTTACCTATTATTTTTAATCTACTTTAATTTAAGTCTTTTAAATTTTTTAATGATTGAAATAAATTTATTTTGGTTTATCCTATGATTTTTTTATATTTTGTTTCACCCATAAATACTGATTTAACCAGAAACCTTTTCGAAGTCAACTTTAAAAACAAAAACCTCTACTTTAATCTTTTGTTTTTGTGAAGTTGCGGTTTACAATTTTCCGATGCAAACAGTACTCTGTGAGGGAAGAAAATTTCGGAGACGAAAGTAACTGTGTAGTACGAAAAATAGTTTGTAAACTTTTAACGTAAGTTTTCAGATTTATAATTAATTTTTTTTTTTTCAATTTCCTGTTTAAAATTCTCTCAATTTTTGTTGAGCAAATATGTGTTTATGAATTTCGGACCTACCTTAATTTGCAAGTATTAACGCACACATGCAAATGCTGTGATATTTAAAGAATATAATGGGCTGGCCATGCAATACAAATGAATAGTAAAATAATTCCAAAGAAAATATTTGAGTAACGGTTGGCCAGACCAATTGGTACTCGTTCAAGCCATTGGTTCAAATGCAGATGGGCTGTCTAGAAAATGACCCTGGTGTTATGAAATTAAAAAGTGGACAATAATCGCCAATAACAAACTGTCGTGGTATAGATTTCCTTAGATGGCCAGGGCCTACCCCGGCCATCGAGATTTCAAAGAAGAAAGCTTAGAGTAACCCTAAGCTAACATTTGTATCTGGGCAGTTTATTGAAGCTAGTCATGGAAGTTTGCTTTAAATGTAGACATATTACTACACTAGATAGATTTATCATACTCGTGTAATTGTATCAAATTATTTGTGAAGCTTCTAACAAGTTAATAAATTTGATTTATTTTTTTTCTCAATTTTTTTTTTCAGATTAAACATTTTCTCTCTGCTCAGCTGTGTTCTTTCAAATGTTCTTATAACTTGTAACACTAGCTTAAAACTTGTTTGTACATGATCAGTCTTTTTGATTGATTTCCAAATTGCAATCGGTTATTATGTATTTGCAACTTAGGCCTCAATGTATGTATTTGATATTTTCCTGCAGTTTTAATAAAACTATGTATTAAACTTCTCTCTAAATTACCTAGTGTAGCAGTAGAAATTCTCATATGTGAGTCTCATTCTATCCTATCTCATTCAGCTCTGAAAATAGTGTTTAACTTTTAAAATGTTGGTTTAACTTCTACAATTATGAAAAATTTTAGACTGATTTGAGTGTATAAGGAGTCTTTTATTGCAAATTTAGTGAATGTATGTTCCAGTACAATAAAATTACATAAAGCCTTGTAATTAAAACATTTAGGGACCCTATTTTTCTTTTTATATGTCATATCAAAAACATTTAATGGTTTCCTCTTGTATGATAAAGTGTATATCTTTGTTTTTTTTTTTTTTTTTTTTTTAAATAAAAGTATATTTTGAATCAAAAAACATTATACAGCTAATTTCATTCCTGAAATTTAAGTACTTTCAAGTAATACACAATTGTTTTAATTTTTCCAAAGTGTGATGTTTTGTAAATATACCACTTACAAGAAAACAAATAACCTCCATAAAAGGAAAAAACTCCCTCTTGGTATTTGTTAACCAATTTGAATTCTTTATTTGTAGTTGGGAGATGTGACATTTTCATATTTTAACTTGATTGAACTTCACATAGTATGGCCCATCACAATTATTGCTAATTTCCCCAGTGCCTTCAACAGTTATTTGTTACTATTAAAAGAAGAAATTTTACATTATAAAAGAAAATATAATCTGTTCTCTTTTAATTCAAAACTAAATATAATTTATCACTGAAATCAGAGCATTCCTTCAACTGTGTAAGTATTTTGTGCTTTATTAATGTACTTGTGTACTTAACATTTTTACGAACCTTAAAAATCCTTATAATTTTTTTTAAGTCAAGAACCAAGCATGTTAAAAAAAATTTCTCTGTATGATCATTTTTAAACAGTGAAATATGTGCATACATGGGATTTCAGTTTTGATCAAGCCTTAAAATATGGGTATGGGTGTCATATGATTTTGGCTCATGTGCTTCAGAGTTTTAGACTGGCCACAGATTACTGGAGTTCCTATGACTACATTGATTCCTTTTTTCTTAGTAACTGTTAAACACAGTCACTTAATTCATGGTATACGATACATTGCTTATAGATTTATAAGCAATGTATCATAACTAAAATATATTTTTACCTTTGACATACATGCTGAATTCAGTATTTAGGGCAGTTCATAAAAATTAGTTTAAATGATAATTTTAAATTTGCAAAAGAAATTGTAAAATGATGAATTCTTAAACCTATGTTTCCTTTGCTTTTTCTACTGGAAATTAAAACTGGTGTGGGGTTGTACTCAGTTTAGCTCGAGGTTAAAAAGGGATTTTTCTAACACGAGGAAGTAGCATGATTTCCTATAGCATTCCACCACTCTCTAAGCCAGGATATTTGAAGTTGACACCTTTTTTTGCCATTCTGTATTCCCTAGAGGACTGTGAAAATGAATAGTCCGTGTGTCCATCTAGGAAATCCATCCTGTTTAGAAACAGTAAGTATAACAAATTTACTTCAACCTTTGCTGACTGATAATAGTTTATATTTTGGCTTAAAAAATTTTTCATGAGGTAATGTAGTCAGTCATGAAGTAGTCAGTCTGCTACAGTTCAGCTGTTGCTATAGTTAATATTGAAAATAATTTTGAAGTGGCCATTTTAGAAATCAGAAGACTTATGCATGTTTTAGTTATAATTCCCAGGGCAACATTCAAGCTTAACTGTGTTTCAGAACTATCAAAAGCATTGGAAATTTTTGGAAAACAACAAAGTCCCATTGACCCACATTGTATAGTGGCAAGTTTCCTGCATGCACTCTGATTCAAATTCTGGCTTAAGGATGTTTATTGGTTGGAAATAGATGCAATGAGAAATGGATGTTGCATATGGTAGTTGTTGATATAGGGAAGATGATATAAAAATAAAATACAGGTCAGGTGATATAAAAATAAAATACTCTGCAGAAATTATGGTGGGTATGGGCTCTCAGGATACACTTGCTGCACTTGAAAACAAAAAAATGTGCCAAGAATGTTTAGTAGCTTATGCAATGTAGTCTCCAAACAAGACAGTGATTTCTATGTCATAAAAATTTAATCAGAAAATTATTGATAGGTTTGCAGTTCATCAGGAATATCTTATGGATTTCATGTGCAAATAACTGGCATAATATTCTATAAATATTATCTATTGCCATTATTTTTTACCTCAGTATGAGTTTATGATACTTAAAAAAATATTATTAATGGATACACCTTCTAGAACTTTTAATTAAAAAACTTTGTATGGATATGTGCAGTTCTCTTTTACTTGCAATACTGTTGTCACAGTTATAATGCTGTTTTCCCTCTCCCCTCTGCCTCCAAAAGAGAGTGATAAGTCACCATTGATGCATACATATATCAAAAATAAGTATTTATAAAATTTAATAAGGTTTGCTTCTATAGTTTATCCATAAAAGGTGTGCCTAATTGAAATTATTAAATCTAGCTTCAAAGGGGAAGTAAGCCAAAAGATGAACTATGCTGTGGGATTATATCTATAAACATTTCCTCATAACTTTATATTCATCATATTGTTGACACCATGGTAAACTAATGAATGTGGATTTCCTTACTTTTCAGGAGAGGAAAACAGTTCAAAGATTATTTTTTAAAACATAAGTGATTTTTTAACATTAAATAGGTCCCATCAAGTGCCCCAAACATGGTTTTTGTTATTGATGCACATTTAATAATATTTAGCTAATTAATGAGATTATTTTTAAATATTCATTACTTTACTGCATATGGAGATTTGTGATGGACTGTCATGAAATCTGTGTTAAAGTATCGAATGTGCAATTTTCCTGTAGATTCATTAGTTTGCAATGCATTTTCATTCTAATGGATTTCTTACTTTACATATAAAAATAATTAATGTTTAAAAATTGGTCATAAACAGCTGGCAAATTGAAAATTTTTGTAGGCTGAAGAAAATATTTTTATTAATGACATTATTGACAAAAAAAAGTTACAAGTAGTAAATTAAGTGAATACATAGAAAAAAATTACTGATTTTTTAAAAATTATTTTAAAAATATAGTACCTACTCAAATAGAGAATGTGTATAAACTCATATGAGTAAATAAATATAAAGTAGAACAATAAAAAAAATTGCAAATTTAATTGAAATAGGTAGGTACACTAGTTACGCTTATCTTCGTAATCTCTGGCTTCAGGTTCAGCTACTCGGTCTGTCACACTTGAGCTCGATGGATGTTGCTCATAATAATTGCTATAAGCTCTTAGGACTAGTCCTTGCTGACATAGTTTTAAAAGGTAATTTTTTTCTGATCTGAGAGACCAAGCCAATTGCTGTAAGGAGTGAAGGGCACTGGAAGTACGCAGGGGTGCAGAAAATGTTTGAGGGCCCAATATTTCCCCAGAACACAATTTGTTTTGTCCAAAATTTCCCGGAAAATGTCCCCGTATTTACATTCCAGTTTAAGCGACTATTAGAGTACAATGTTGATGATTAAAAACTCTCCTTAAGACTATTACTTACGAATTAAAAAAAATAACTTAATATTTATACCAATAAAAAATAATTTTGCATCAGAAAACTCTATACACCACTTATGTGCATTTGAATGTAAATGATCATTGAGGTGGGTTTTAAAATTTCGAAATTCGATACTTTGGTTGCATTAATTGGTGTTCACTGGGAAGCGAAAAAATGCCAAAATTGCTGGTTTTAAGAATGCTTACTTCCTTAGGAATGGTTTTATAGTTTTTTACACATGGAGAGCATTACACTGTCTCTATTCCCCCTTCCAAACACGGCATCAGTTGACAAATTTCTGTAACCGATCTGCTTATTCTAATTAACTGAAGTTTTATTTTAAATTCTTGTGCTGGAGTACTAGGACCGGATGGGCCTGGTACGATGGCTACAGTTGACACATTCTGTTCTATATTAGAAGGAAGAGCCCTTGGCTTAGTTAGAAATTGATTCAGTTTTAGTAACTTGCCAACTTTATTAGAAATACCAGACAGCGCTTCAGATATAGATGATAGCTGTTCATTAATGTCACACTTTTTGGCGACAGCGTCAACATCGCTGTTTTCTCGTGGGCAAGATGAGTTAAATTCTGTACAAAGGGGTTCATCAAGTTCGATTTCATCTTGTTTTCTTCGTTTGTTTGAAGGTTCTCTGTTTTCAATTACATTAACTTCAACATCGCAAGTTTTAGGTTTAAAAAACCCATAAGTACTGCATTGATCCTTGGTTATGGGTTTCTCATCCGGATGCTTATTCGAAACGTGACTTGCGAATTTATCGCGCCTTTCATGCCAATCGCAGTGAGCACAGTTCACTTCTTGTTTACTTTTAAAAGTCTGGTATTTTTGAGTGCACAATTAATATAGCATTTTCAATAAAAAACGATTGTTATATACATACATCAGAAAAAAAAAAACCAGTTCGGATACGGAAATAGCGAGAATCACTCAGGAACAAACGACTTCACTGTGGTCCGGTTACACACACATGCTTTTTATAGGAATGAAGTATTGCACCCCAACACGCAAAGGATTCTGGGCCCCCACATTTGACTAATAGACTTCTGTTCAGGAGAAGAGGAGCTGTTTTCACCTTTCCCCGGGTCATGTGATGTGCAGTAGAAATGGTAGATAAGAGAGGAACTGCCATTTTCTACGTGCAAGCTTCGTTCGCCGATTTCAGAAAAATATGGAGATGAAACCATTTGAAAATTTGCTTCACTGAAAAGAAAAAAAGGGGGGGGGGAGGCATGCGCAAATATAGTCGCTAGCCAAAATATTTGTTCGTCACGGATGACAATTTCTTATTTTTTTTTACTTAGACAAAAATTTCCCCACAGTTGCCTGAATTTTCCCCGAACCTTGTTCGCGCGTTCGGACATATTCTGCACCCCTGAAAGTACGTTGTCATTTAAAAAAAAATTAAATGCATCTTTTCAGTTTCGAATTAAAGTTTTGAACTCATTCTCACTGTATTCAGTCTTAACAAATATTTTATTATTTTCTGACTTTCTATATTTATACCATATACAGTCATTAAACTTAATTTTTTTGTCCCCACATGCATTTCACTCCCAACCCCCTTTTTCTTAATTGTTTTTCAGATACAAATTGGTCTTGACTAACATTAAAATTGAAAAAGTCACCAGGAAGGAGTTTAACTACATTATAGGAAATGGGCTTTTTACGTGCCACCCTTATCTCTTGATCCCAGTCAGAGGGTGGGAAAACTGGACTATTTTTTACTTTCGAATCAATTTTCAAGTGACCGAGTCGGCTTCCGTTTCTGAATGGCCGGATTCGAAATAAACATGGTCAATGGTTTGTAACGTAGGGCATACCTGTAAGGCATTAAAGCCCATACAAGGGAAATGGAAATTTTTTTGCTGTGGACATCATTCTTACATGTTTTATATCAGGATGGCCTAAAATATATTTAAAAGTTGCTGTAGAAATTTCTACACAACCTCTCTTACCTTCCGTTTCGTTCCATGTATAACAATTCACATCAGCATTACTGAAATTGTATATTGTTAAGTTATATACTGCAAGCTTCCGTGCATAAAAGTATAGCCCAGCTGTACCTTTTGGTGTGTATGAAACAGCCTCTAAATTGAAATTAAATTCCAACGTTTTTGAATCCTCTTTCCTGCAATCTTATCTTCATCTCTTTGTAATCTAGCAGCATCTTGACGATTTAAATGTAGAGTATGTTCTACTTCTATTTGTTGTTTTTCGCTCTCACTACTTGCGTTATATTTGATACATCTTTTACATTCATCCTTTTTAAGTTTATGAAAGCTTAATTTGTAAGTTCTAAAAACCTTGCAGTATGACTCAATGTAAGAAAATTTCACGTTGTGTTCTTGAAACTTCACTACATACAAGTTGTACATTGTTGTAACATTGAGTTCCGAACTTAAGTATTTAAAATTGGTTGATTTTTAATAGTAGTGAGATGGAAGAGCAGAAAATGACACTGTGCTCTTTGATAAAATTTACCTGCTCCTCATTTAACCCCGATCAATCCCCCTGTTTTCTGGATCTAAAATTCCACTGTTGTTTAACTTTTTTGAATGCCCCTCTCATAAGCCCCTCAGAAATTCCTAAAGTTCTTAAAAAGATTTGACAGTTTGAAATGACCTAATGTTAAGAAAACTTGTTTAAACATAATTGTAAACTAGCCAATTTGCCATATTTGTTAAATTGCAACTGTTGTAGAAATGGACACAATAGTGTAAACTTTCAAATAAGAATATTCGTTACTTTAGCATATATAAATCTACAAAAGCTCGATATTCGTCAAGATGACATTGTTGATTCTGGCATTCCAAGCTCCATTGAGCTTTGACACTTTACCACAAGGTGGGCCTTGTAGAGTACTATGATAAACAAACGAATTTGAAAAATGTAATTTTTCACATTTGTTAGTTTACCGTGGTGCCAACGATATCTATTTTGCTTGTGAAATTGTTCAGTTAGCACAATCAGATTTGCATTAATGATCACTGTAAATGTGGATGGACATTAATTATGTGAACAATTTTAAAATGTCTGTTATAAAATTTATATCCTGCAATTAAATGTTACAGTATTTTTAATACTGTTTGGAATTATTGAAAACCTTTCTATTATAATTGAGTTTTGATTATTATTATTTTTTTTTCCAGAAAAATGACAAATGCAGCACAAAAGACACCCATCAGTTTGTTGCAAGAGCTGTGTGCTCAACAAGGAATGACTCCTGATTACAAACTGATGTCTGTAGAAGGTGCTGTTCATGCCCCAACTTTTATGTACAGAGTTCAGGTCAATGAAGTTGTTGCAACAGCTACTGGACAAAGCAAAAAAAAAGCTAAACATGCCGCAGCTAAAGCTGTTTTAGAAAGATTACTGGGAAAAGATGGAGAGTTTAATCAAGGTTTTCAGTCAGATGGTGTAACAGTCAATGCTGAGACGTTGAATGAAATCATATCGTATGCACTGATTTTAAAACTTTTCTTTAATCTCTCTAAATTTTTGTTATAAATTAAAAGGCCCTGTATGAGTTAACATTTAGAGATATTGAATGATTCTGTATTTCTAGTTAAGTGTAATTAGTCAAGAAAAAATATATTTAACCAAATTAATTTTAAAGATTTATTATGTATTTTTAAAATAAAAGAATAATAATTATAAGTATAATACCTCATTTTTTTCTGTATTGTGAAAAATTATTGGTATTGAAATTATTAGTTTAGAGTTCATGTATAAAATTTGTTGCTTTTTGAATTATTAAAAAAATTTTTATGGTTTTATCTTTATCCCCTGAATCCTCTAAATCTTGGGTTTGTTTTTAATATTTACATTTTTTTCTGTGCTCATCAACTTAAAATAAACATTGTAGTGTGTGTTAAATTTGCAGAAACACTTTTATATAGAATTCTATATAAAAATACGAGGTCTGTTAAAAAAAAGACCGAACTTTTGAAATTACATGCGAACGTTATACAGTTTGAGTTTGCGTACCATGCTACATCTAGCGGCATTCTTTGGTAACAAAACAAGGCTTACCGCATTGCAATAGTTTGACCAGTTAGCGAATTTGAGCCAGTCAAGTAAACACGAGCAGGCAGCGCTCTGCGAAGTAGTGAAAAAGTGAAGATGAAGTACTTTGTTGAGCAACGTTGTAATTTTAAATTTTGCTTCAACATCGGTAAATATTTTTCTGAAATGAGGGTATTGCTTCAGAAGGTCCATAAGGAGGACTGTAGGAGCTGTACACATTGTTACGAGTGGTTTATGAGTTTCAAATTGGGCAGATCATCCATCAACGAAGATCCAATTTTGGGACGACGCTCAACGTCAACAAACGATGACAACATCGATGCTGTCTGATCTGTAATTTGTGTAAATCGTCATTTAACTCTGCAGGAGGTTGCAGAAGTCGGGATCAGCATCGGGTCATGTCACGAAATTTTGACAGAAAAACTTGGTGTGCATCACATCTTAGCAAAACTCGTACCACGGCTGCTCACAACCGAGCAAGAAGAAAACTACGTCAACATTAGCCAAGAATCTCTTCATCATGCTAACAGCAACAAAAACTTTATGTAAAACATCATCACAGGTGACGAAACTTGGATTTACAGATACAAGGTTGAAACGAAGGCCCAATTGTCACAATGGGTCGGTCAACATTTGCCACGACCGAAGAAAGCACGCATGAGCCACTTAAACTTGAAGTCGATGTTGAATGTTTTCATTGACTGTTGTGGAGTTGTTCATCAAGAATTCGTGCTATAAGGTCACACAGTCAACAAGGAGTTCTACGTTGAAGTTTTGAAGTGTTTACAGGAAGATGGGCAGCAGAAGAGGACTGAACTGTGGAAAAACTAGAGATAGATGTTGCACCACGACAATGCGCCAAGACACTTGTCTCTGCTTGTTGACCAATTTTTGGTCAACATGCAGAGCAACCATCCTTCTCCATCCTCTGTACTCTCCAGATATGGATCCAGCAATTTTTTTCTATTTCCCAAATTAAAAATCACCTTGAAAGGACGTCGTTTTCAAAGTGTAGAAGAAATTCAAGAAAAATCACAGGCACAGCTATGAGACATCACACCAAACGAGTTCCAGGGAGCATATGAACAATGGAAGAAACAATGGGAGCGGTGCATAGCAAGCAAGGGGGAATACTCTGAAGGAGACAAACATTTGAAAAGTTGAAATTGTTATAGTAACAATTTTACGATGAAAGTTCGGTCTTGTTTTTAACAGACCTCATACATCACTTTTATGTAGAATTTGCTGATTCTATTTAAAAGTGAGTTTGCTTTCAAAGTGAAATGTAAAATTTTTATCATATAAGGTTTCAGAATTTTATTACATAGTCTTAAAATGCATGTAATAAATTTTCTGGGTTTGCAATTCTCATATATAATTGTAAAAGGAAAATAATTTTTTTCTTCTTTTGCATGCTTGAAGTAAACTTTAAGGTTTATAGTGATCTGTTTGATGAAATAATTATTATATACTTTTTTTATTTTTATTATTTTGAATTTTTTTTTAAAATTATAGTGTTTACATTGTGAAAACATACTTATGTGAATGTTCATGTATGTATAAGTAGTATAAAAGGATAATTCTTTCAATGAGTCCCATATACTGCACCGGAATTTATTTTGGTACTAAACTCATACATTTTTTAAAAGAGTGGTTCCCTCCCTTTTAAAAATGTATTCTTTGTTTATGTGGTGTTTCAGAATTTTGGTCTTTATAAAACTTACAAATGATTATTCTGTTCAAGACTGGCAACCTCAGTGATATGGTATTAAGACTATATATCTGAATTATCCTGAAAGTTTTATTGCTTAGCAAAAGATCAATACTTATTGCAGAAAAATATCCCTTAGCTTTTTGATTTCAACTTCATTGAACTTCAACTATGATCATTTAAATTTTTAGAAGACCAATCATGTAGCACTAAATAGTGTTTTATTTATGTGAAAATAAATCCTCTGTTTGTTTTGTTTTTTAAACAATAAAATCCTTATAATATATGAATAAATATTTATGGGTTAATTTTACTTAATTTAATACTTTAGAGAACCAACTGCTGCACCTCCAGTTGATGAAAATGCAGAAGATAATCCTGTAGGTAAATTACAAGAACATTGCATGAAAAACAGATGGCAACCTCCATACTATGAAACAGAAAATGCAATTGGCCTTCCGCATGAGAAAATATTCACTATTGTCTGTTTTGTTGAAGACTTTACTACAACTGGTAAGAATTTTTAATGTAATGGACTTTATATCTCATTAATAATCAGCTTAATCTTTCATTTCAATTGTATATTTGTTGATGACTTTGTATACTCTATTTCAATGCAAATGTGTATTCCATGCTTCAGTTATTAATTGAAATTAAAAAAAAATATTTTCTAAGAAGTGTAGCTGTGACTATAACTTATGTTTAATTCTGTTTTTAATATTTTAACTCCTTTCCCTCTGCAGCCCTGTATTATTTTTCTCTGGACTGAGATTTGTTGCATTAGATCATCTGTCTTAGATCTCCATCTTTTTCGTCTTTTCTTCAGTAACTGCTGACTAAACTCATTCTCTTTAGTTCACACACATATTCAGTTATTAGCATTTCTGAGCACATGTTCAATTTTAAAGAATCACACTAAACAAGGTCTGTTGACCGTAAAGAATTTTTAAGTACCTCAATCACATTTTTGGTCTAAATTATTTTCCTGACAATTTTATAAAGAGTTGTACATTATCCTGATTGAAGTATAAAATCATTTTTTCACAACTTTTTTGTGTGTGTTTCACCTCTTTAAAAAGAACTTGTTTGTACCATCTGACATAACCTCCTAGAAAATAAAGCCTTTGATATATGTTAAAAATTAACATAGTTTTGAATTTAAACATGAGTTTACATGATTTCTTTATTCTTAGGGATTTTTCAGTTAATCCAGGTCACTCTTACAAATCAAAGTTTTGTCACAAGTTGTTGCAAATTGAAATGATATATTTGTTTTTGGCATACTGGTAGAGCCACCTGGCTGATTCGTGGCGTACGTGAAGCGTGTGTAGTTAGTTATGCTCTTGAACGAATAAAAGCCTGATGCTTGAATTCTTGGTGATTTAATATTTCTTGAATTCTTGGTTATATATTTCTTGAAGTTCTTCACAAGTACTATCTCTTTTATAAAATATTTGGATCTTCTTTAGTTTCCTCTAAAATGCCTACATAAATGAACTTTTGCTTTTTTAAAGATTATTATTATCTTTAACAAGATAATAATAATCTTTGGGATTATTATTAATCCCAACAACAACAAGAACAAGATGCCTTTGTGGGATCTTGGGATCCCACAACAAGATGCCTTGTTGTGGGATCTAGAACAAGATGCCTTTTTTGTCACATGTCATAAACTTTTGTCATGTTTAGATGTGTATGCTTAAATAAAGTTAGTCTAATAGTTTTTTTTTTTTTTTTTTTTTTTAAGAAAGAGAGGGTGTTTACTATTTCCACTAATAACTGCTATTATCTGAGGTGGTAGCTGTAAACAGTTTACTCAGTTTTTCCCTTGTTTATTTCTTTTTTCAATGTACAAGTTCATTAATATTTTCACAATCCCTGCTAAACCCTTTTGTACCTTCCAAACTTGGTGTGTATGAAGCACAATACATTCCAAGTGTGTGTTAGTGTTTAAGAATTTTCAGTTGGGTATTTCGTTTTTATAGTGGCCTTGGTGAGAAACAAGCAGTTATCGATTTGTATGCATGAACATTATTTATGTTTCTTCAAGAAATATATTTTGCCCCCCTGAAAGAATTTGCAAAAATACAAATGAAAATGGTACAGCTTTCCATCACCTGAAGTCCTACCTAGCAGAATTCATGTTCAGGTATTATGTTGGCTGTGATAATGGATTTGACGCATTATTAGCAGCAATTGCTGAATTTTGGCCACCAGAAAGTGCCTGTTAAAAATTAATTTTTGGGTATATTTATATATGTTGTTTATTTTAAATAAATTGTTTACAAAATTGTGTTGAATAAAATAATAGATACAAATTTATGTTAAATTGCTCCTGTATGTATATATTAAGTAAATTGTGTGGTACAGATATTGAATGAATTGTATAACTTTTTTCTCTCACCAAGGCAGAAACATGCCAATTCTCCATTCTCACCAAGGCCACTATAAAGAAGGAAGTACCTTTTTTCGTTCCATTTCACTCGAAATTTCATATTGTTACATTATGCAACTTTTGAATGTAGCCTTTTTTACAACACTCATGAAAATACACAACCAAGTGTTATGTCTAGGAGATCTCTTAGGTGCTTATAAAGGGAGTTCAAGGTCAATGTTCCTCCATTGGCTAAGTCCCATAGAGTTTGGTTTGTTTCCTTCAATCACAATTATCTACTAATCTTGTAGGTAGCCTAAAATAAAATTTGAAAAAGTATAAATAATAATTCACCAATGAATAAATATCAGGATTTGATTCTGAAATATGTATACAAAAAATCTCCCATCTAGTTCTAAGATCTATTGTGTTTTTTCTTTTACCTTTAATTGTTACAGGGTTCCTTTAAAGGAATCACCTCAAGGATGAATTAACTATTCGCCACGAATACCGAAGTCTTCTAAAGACCTGAGATTAACATTCGAAATAACCCTACCTCTGAACATAGCTTTATTTCAATTGCCACAATTTAAGTTGTTTAAATCTGACCTGTTAAATTCCTAACCTTTTTCTTTAAGAGAACCAGACCTGATCATATAGTGATTAAATACATAAATAATTAATTTCTTTCTACATTACCTACCTCTACTTTAACTTTACCTGAAATAAATATTAACATATTGGCCCACCAATAAAAAGAGAATACTCAACTCAAAAATGTCAAAACACAAGGTTAGAGGCAACAACTACATTTATTTTATATTTCAAAAGGTAACATTACTATACATCTGCTTCTTTTCACATACAAAAGGAAGGGAGTAATTCTTAAATCATTTTTATATTTCAAACACTATTATAATAACTCACTGGCTCCCTAGCACTTAATAAAGAGAGTTACTCGTAAATATATGCACAACATAATAAATACTCAAATGAGGTGATTGGCGAAACCCTTAAAAAAAATTTTAATTATTGAGCTCCTTATCGTGTCAACGTTAACTGAACTT
Organism: Dolomedes plantarius; assembly: GCA_907164885.2. NCBI lineage: Eukaryota > Metazoa > Arthropoda > Arachnida > Araneae > Dolomedidae > Dolomedes > Dolomedes plantarius. Next base: position 231,625,267 of record OU015491.1, on the reverse strand, counting down.
AATAAAAAAATAGAGAAAAATATTCATTACCTGCCGTCTGAGGCTAAAATAAAAGAGAAGGGAAACAGAAGGAAAGGGATAACATAGAACAGATGACAGATGGACATGTCCTTGAGATAGTTTGTGTAGCAAAGTAAATCTTCATCATCTCACCAGGACTTCCGTATCAAGGACTGTGAGTATGGGAAGAGCTTCTTCATCAGGGAATAAAAGGTGAGCGACAGTGTTCGATGAATTCAAGAGGGCGTCAGATACCAGGCTCGGCCAGCGCTCATCTCTCGAACCCTAACTTTTTCTCCCTAGGGAGAGACAGACGCTTCACACCTCATGAACTGTGCGCTTCTGCTGACTGGCGCCGAGAGAGTAAAAAGTTCCCAGGCACTCCTTTTCTCAGAGCCTTGGAATTGTTTTAAACTGCTGGAAAAGTTACTCTGTAGTTTCCTCTTCCTTCACTTGAATTTTTTCTGATGTTAAAAGATGTCAAACAAGAGTCTTTAGGGTGGAGAAAACTTTTAACGTCGTTTCTGGCATCCTCGGTCTTTTGGTATCACTCCACCTGCCTTCCCAATGTCCAGAGTTATGTCTGGTTTTTAGATCACGAATTCCGATGGCCTGTGATTTGTATCCATCCTGATACAGCTGCACACCGAAAGAAAATGGCAAAAAGGGAGGGATTGGGTTACCTAAGCCATGCCTACAAGGAGAGAAGAATATTCGAGGGGATACCCGGTTCTTGTTGCTATGCAGGGGTAAAATTTTCAAACTACCAATACCTAATTATTTTTAGATTTTATGCACATTTCACCAACCGAATCCACCAGTACTTCGCCACCACCTTACAATGATTTTAACTCGTCCATGTAACTATTTTTCTTAACATCTATGACATTACTTTATAATTAATTTAAATCCAACCACATTTGACCCAATATACACACTCTTACAATGGGATTAATTACTTATATATACACACTCTTACAATGGGATTAATTAATTATAACAGATCAGCTGCAGAATGGAAATTTTTGTTCACCTTAAATTTTTATAGATTTTATATGTTACTGACATATTATGATGAACTATTAATTACAAGCACTAATTTTGTGTTATGGTTCACAGATGAAACAATGTTGCCTCTACATAAACAGAACATTAATAGGAGATGATGCCTCTTTGCATTAGAGGCATTGTATAAAATGGTTTAGACTATTAGATGGTTTAGACTTCTATCAAACCTAAATGAGTTTTAAACAAGTAGTTTTACAAGTTTCCATAGATTATCCATTTGTAAATAGTAGGTACCAAAATCATGTTCTAAAAAGAGGTACCTTTATGGATTATGGTAGATTATTCTATCTTGTCTGCTAATTTATTCTAGTGTATTTACCTTGATAACTGAGAAGAAGGAATATATATATATATATATATATTTATTTATTTATTTATTTACTTACTTACATATATATTTACTTTTTTTTTCAAAGGAGAAGGAAAAAGTAAGAGACTTGCGAAGCGTCAAGCTGCCGCTAAAATGCTTGAAAGACTGAATAGCATGAAAGATATTTCTAAAAAAGAAGAAGAAATGGCCAAGGTTAGTCAGTTATATTGTTTTATATTTTCATGACTTAATTCTGTATAGCTTATAAATTTTGTCTGGTACTTTTACTTTTAATTAGCCATTTTAAATTTATTTTTCTTGCATAATTTTAGTTGAAGGTTATTGAAATAAGAACAAAAATATTTGAATGAATGGTAAAACATTGAGCTTATATTTCACTTATAAATACATAAGTGCATGCTCCATCACTGGTAATATTTACCTTTGTGATACATATTATCAAATGAATTATATGAATAATAATAATAGAATAGGGTTAGTGGGTAGAGACATAGAATATTTATTTATATCTTACTTAGAAGAGTATGTGTATGCATGCACATTCCAGCTTACAAACTGGTTTATATAGTACCAATAAGTGAACATTAAAATATCTTCTGTGCGAATCTATGTTTACTGTAAGGCATATATCGACAGGTATGGAGGGTAGCATATATCGACTGAGGGCAAGTTAAGGGGGCACTAGAGTCAAAAGTAATATCCCAAAAGCATCAATAAAAAGTTCCCAATATTTGTTCATTGGGACACTGTGAAGGGTAGATTTTAGAAATTTCTCCTCAGTTTTCATTGCTCTTCCATATACACTTAGGTTATAGTATCAAATTTTCAGCTTTTCTAAATTACAAATTTCTTTATCATTGAGAAAAGGTACTTGAGAAACATTTGCCATAATTAAATCAAATGTATTTAGTCAAATCATTCCAAGCTTTTCTCTGCATCTAATTACATTAAGAAAAACAAAACAATATTGATCTTAAATATTTTATATTAGTAATGGACGTGTTTTATGATCTGAATAAAGAGGCTGCTATGCAATTTTTTTTTTATATAAATGAGTGGGTAGAAATAAATTGCATTTTAATGAATTCTTTAAGTCATAAAAATAGTATAGTGTTGTGTATTTTTAATAACACTTTGCAAAAAAAAAAAAAAAAAGTAACTAATGAAGGTTTCATTTTTGGTTTTGTTTGTATTAGTTGATCCTAGCATTAACTTCTGATATGAGTACATATCTGATATATTGTGAGTGTACTGTAACATAAAAATATATAAAAAATCTCCATATTTTCTTTATATGCTTAAAATATAGTTAGATTATGTAGTTAAATTTGGTTGTAAAATGAATATAGTTGAAAGTAGAAAATATGTTATTGTACCTGTCCATAATGAGGTGAATTAAAATTTTTTGCTCTATTTCTGTAAAGTGTTCAGAGGTAGGTATATAGTTCTGGAGAAATATTTTGTCAATTTTGAACACTTACTAAAACAACGAAAGAAAGCTCTGCAGAACAGAGGGTGTACAAATCATGGTTGTTTAAGGTTTAAAAAAACTTTCCTAGATGCTTGGCATTTTGATTCAAAATGGTTGTGCAAGTGTACCAAGGTAAACAAATACACTATCTGGCCAAAAGTATCCAGACACCCAGTGGTACGGACTCGGAGAGTCCTGAGGCATATATTAATATGATGTTAGTCCTTCTTTTGCATTGATGACAGCCTGCACTTGTTTGGGGAGACTTTCCACCAGTTTTTGATAGGTGTCCATTGGAATTGACTTCAAGGCGTCCATCACAGCTGAAGTGAGTGCTGGCAGTGACGATTGTCGATTTGGCTGGCTATGCAATCTGCGTTCTAATTCATCCCAAAGGTGTTCAATGGGATTTAGATCGGGGCTCTGAGAAGGCCGGTTCAGTTTTTGAACACCCATTTTGTCAAACCATGCCTGCGCAAGTCTCGATGTGTGAATGGAGCAGTTATCCTGCTGGAAGAGAAATGGGCCTTCCCCGAAATATTGCCATAGAGTTAGGAGTTGCATTGTCCAGAATGTCCACATACATCTCAGAGTTCATGTTTCCAACTACAGGAACTAAGGAACCCAGGCCAAACTGTGAAAAACACCCCACACCATGATGCTGCCACCACCAAACTTAACAGTCGCCACAATGCAGTCATGTAAGAAGCACTCACTGGGCATCCACCAAACCCAGATGCATCCACCGGACTGCCAGGTTGTACAGCGAGATTCATCAATCCAAAAAACATTTTTCCACATGTCCACAGTCTAATGACGGTGATCTTTGCACCATTGCAGTCGACGCTTCACATTCTGGGGAGGGATGTTCGGCTTGTGAGCTGCTGGACGACCATGGAATCCCAGGTGTTTTAACTCTCAATGAACAGTCCTGCTGTTAGCACTGACGCCTGATGAACTTTGGAACTGCTGAGTGATTTCAATCAACGAGGACTTGCGATTTTGTTTCACTACTGTTTTCAGAGTTCTACGGCTGCGTTCACTAATTTTTTCGGCCTGCCACTTCGTTTTTCTGCAGTTTCACTGCCTCGACATTTCCACTTCACAATTGCATCACTCACAGTAGATTTTGGCTTCTGTAGAATGTCCAAAATTTCACGAACTGATTTTCCACAAAGGTGGCATCCCACTATCAAAGTCACTAAGCTCCTTTGACTTACTCATTGTCTCACAAACGCATAAATATAACCTGACAAACCACTACCAACACTTTTATAGCTTTCGGTTATGCATCAAATTACGTCACCTGCCAGATCCACTTCTTTAGGGGGGTGTCCGGATACTTTTGGCCAGATAGTGTATCTTCAAACACTTGATTAAAAGTATTAGACACAGGTTTTTGAAAGTACAAGTTAAGCTATTTGTTGACAGCTTAGCAGAACATTGCAATGAAGTAATCTGTGTTGATTCTGAAGTGTAAATATAAAATTATACATATAAATAAATAAAATAATCTATGAATTTCTCTTGGGGTTTCTTTTGAAGATAAAGGTATGTACACCTTAGGCATTTAAAGCTATAAACTTTTTATAAAGTATATATGACTTATAGGTTTTTTTTTTAACATTTTGAAATGGTCTGGAAGTTTTTTTTTTTTATCCTAAAGACTGATTATTAATGATTTATATTATGATTTATGATAATGATTTATGATATGATTTAAAGTTTGAATGCAGAAATGAACCAGATAAAAGTCAAATATTTCTCTTGCATTTTAAGATTTGTAGACAGTGAAAAGTATATGGAAATCAATTACTCAAAAATATCATAAAAATAAATAATATATCATAAAATATCACAAAAATTCTAACTTACCCTAAATTTCTTGCAAATGCATAACAGGAACACATGGCTTCTTAATATCCACAATAAAAGATAAAAAGGTGGCATTTTGTTTCTAACTAATTTATAGTTTTTTTTATGAAGTTGAGGCTCAATGTTTTGATTGTTTCTACGGACCATTCACAAATGCGAGGATCATCTGACTGTTTGATAAAATTAGGGAAAACAGCTTAAAATTCCAGGAGATTGTTGTAGAAGGCAGAGATAGAAGTGGACTAATGCTAGAAAGAAAGAAAAGGGGAAAAATTGATTGCCTACATTACGAACATACTGGTTAATGAAGCAAACAAATGTGTGCAACGAACAGGAACAACATGTGTTCCTGTTATAATATCAGGAGTAGTTTGTGAATAATATTGAAAACTCCTAAGAGTTTATAAGTGCTTCCAATTACTAATTCGTTACATCATTTCTTTTTTTGACCTAGGACACTCAAATTATTTTCTATTTTCTAAACTATATGAATGTACGAAAGAGATATTTTATGGAAACTAACTGGTTGACATAGATTGTGTTTGTTTTATTTTATGCTTTGAGTGTCTCTAATGTCAAAGAAGTAATTGCTGGCAATTAAATTTAAATGAAGAAATTTTAATTTTGTGTTACACCATTGGGACCCACTTTTTATGACAAATTAATTTGATATTGTGTATAAACTCATTCTCTACATATAAGCTGTGTTATATTCTGGAAATATATCTGCTTATTACTAACAATTGTGAAGTGTTCTTTCCATTTTTCAACGTGACATAATCACATTCTCTCTCATAGAAATATCTCTATGTGTCCATTTGGAACTTACAAATGAAAAAATTAAATGTAGGAAAAGTAATTAAATTTATCATTATTTTTTAAATACATTCAGAGGTAGAAAGAACAATGAACCATAAGGGCACTTTGACAAATAGAGATATTTCTATGAGAGAGAATGTTGAAAAATAGGAAAAAAAGATTTGATGGTACTCTCTTGCCCTCACATTGTGTCCAGTCATGTTTCATAGCTCTGTCAAGAATGTGTATTAGTTAAGTTAAGGTTAGTCTGTTGTATCATTATCGTTTGCCAGAATGAGCACAGTAACTTTCTTTTTCAGTTGTCAGTGATGAATATTGTACTGTTTAGACTGTAACATACCGATATTCAGTTATTATAAGGGTTCTAATCATATCACTAACATGGTAAAGCTAAAAAAAGTTTCTTACTATGAACCTAGAAAATGTACTGCAGTGACACTTGTTACTTCCCTGTATTATTTATTAGAAGAGAAAGTTTAAGAGTTTGTCATGATGTGATCTTACAGTTTTTCACTGAAAATAATTACTTAGGGGTTCTGTTTGGAGTTTGAAAATATGTGTATGATTTTCTTTTTGATTATTAGTAGATTTCTAAACTAGCTCTCAATTTTGACTTGATGAGTCATCTGCTTTAAAGTTTCAGTTGTTGTAAGACCAATGCTATGACTGATGCTAAAACTATTGAAAATTCATACGTCTTCATGCATCTTTATTTTTAAAAAAAAAATTAATTATCTAAAAATTATTAACTTAATTGATTTATAGCATTAGAAGTATCAAAATATTTAAACAATATAGTGTGGGATGAGTTTGAAATAAATGATGATGACATTTCTTTGGTCAAATAGAAATTTGAAATTCATTTTAAACTAGCCGGGCGTCGACCAGCTATGCTCAGGCCATCCGTTCACCAGACAGACGGCTTTCAATTGATTCAGTGAGAGGGAGAATTTTCATAAGAGGCACTATTATTTTTCAGTTTCCCACAAAAAGAAAATTTGTTATTCGCATTAACACCCACCACCACCTGGTGTGATATGAGCATACAAAAAAATAAATTTTCATGTGCCAGTCTGGAATTGAATTCTAACAGAACAGCATTAACCTCTTGAGACTTGAGCAAGAAATGTTTTTCAAGAAATTAATGAATTTAAATTTTTTAATATTTCAGGGGAAGCACATCCATTTTATTGGATGTTGAGGTCATAAATTTGATAAATAATGACAAACCTGCACAAAAACATTTAAACAAAAAACTTTATTTAGGTATACTAATAAACTTCATAAAGGTAATACTAAGTTAATTATTGAGTTTTAAACTAAATTTTAATTAAAGTTAATTATTTAATTTTAAAAGTGTATTACTAATAGTTAATAGCAGTTAATTACTTATCAATTTACATTAAGATTCATGAAATACTTTAAAACAATTTCTTTTGTCAGTGATACACAAAAACATTTTGAAAACTGTACCACTAAAAGCTGTAAAGTTAAAATGTCAAATTGTGGAATAATTGTTAACCAAAATTAATTTAAAAACTAAACACAGTATAAATAACATAAGAAAAAAAAGCATGTGAAATGTTATACACATGAATACATAGAAAACCCAGTATAAAAAATATAAATTTATAATTAAAGTCCTCGGAATTCATCTTGATTTAGCTTTTCATCATTGGAGCAAAAAAACCTGAAAAGTTAAACATAAAATATATACATTTATAATAAACCACTAAAAGCTGAAAAGTAAAAATCTCAATTTTATTAACCAATATCAGTTTAAAAACTAAACATAGTATAAATGTATGTAATTCAAAAAAGAATACAATCAGCTTTTTTTTTTATATATTAAAAATTGTTGCCATTCTGCAAGCAAACAATAATCAAAATTGATGCGCGTTATAAAATAAAATTTTTTAACACAAATATAAATAACAAAAAATAGTTATTTAGTGTGCTACCAGCCAAGCCACTACATATTTAAAATAGAACCAAAAGAATAGAATGCATTTAATTCAGTTACCAGTAATAAAAAAAAAATTAAATCGTAGTAAGCAATGAAAAACATACTTCAATAATAGCAAAACAAAACATGATGGTAAAATAGATCTTGTCAGTGATTCATTTTTTAGTGAGAATCATGCTGTGAATGAATCACGCTGTGTTTACATTTTGAATGCACTATGTTTGCATTTAGAATTGAAGTATCTATAAAACTATTAAAGTAACAGAATAAGTGTATGTAGAAAAAATTATCAGCTTTTAAAGCTCTTTCCAAATATGCAACATTTATGTACTTTCATGACAAAAAAAAAATACATGGATTTTGACATTTTCAAATATGGCCGAATTTTATAATGAAAGCCCGGTTCACCCAGAATTGTGAGACATAGGAATTGCTTTATTTATATAGATGTGGCATCTTTATGATCAGGGACAAATGTCCATTAATTTTGATGGCTGTCCAGATGAGTAATGTAAATATCATGGTACATACTGTAAAAAAAAAATTCTGTAGCTTGACTTAACAGAATTCAAATGTCAGTCTAAAACTAAAATTTTCTACTTATTATATCTATTACTTATATATAAAACTAATGCTTCATAAACTTATAAAAACTACACTAATAAGTTGCAAAAATTATTTTGTTGTTCAGTTGCATTTTGTACCTTTCAACTTTACATAAAGAACTGACTTTTTTTTTTCTTTTTTACTCTTAAAACTATTTCTATTTGTTTGAAAACAGTTAGAATGCAATTGATAACAGTTTTAAAGTTATTTTTTATGTTACTCTATTTTACATTACACTTCATTCACCTCTAGGAAAATATGAATGAAGATGAAGCCATTGCAAAAAATTCATCAGTTGTAGATGATAAAGATGTGTCAGAATCATCTATTGCTGACAAAAATGATGATTTACAAAACGAATCAAATGTCAGTGATATTTGTGAGACTGAAAGTAAGGTTGCCACACCATCTGAGGAATGTGAACCTCTAGAAGATGACAAAAACTAAAAACTATATCCATGCCATTTTCAAAAGAGCTGGAAATCATCATCAGTAGCATTTGACATCTTCGAGAGAGTGTTTCATTTCATTTGCATCTCTTTTAGTTCATTCCATCCAGTTTCAAAATAATTTCCCTCACTCTCTTATGTGATACTACCTAAAATATTTGTTCCTATTAACAAATGCAACTGTATCATACATTTTAATTATTTTAAAGATTGCATTTATCATTACTTTGAATCATTGACTGCAATGAGATTTTATTGTTTTGTTTTGTTTTGCAACATTAAGAGATCTATATGTTCATAGGTATATAATTGACTAACATGAAAATGCATGCTTTCAGTTACAAGAAATTTTCAATGGAAAAAAAAAAAACGTTTCAATGGCAGTCAATTTTTTCTTAAAATAATGCATTGAATTTTGGATTAAATTATTGCTAATTGTTAACAATAAGAAACCAATAACTTAAGTTCCTTCTTGTTCTGCTTTATTTTATAAAAGAGTATTTATTCTTTGTTTATGAGTTGCCATATTTTATGTTCAAGATTTTCTTTTTCATATTGTAATGCTACCCTTTTATAATCCCAGGCTGTGGTGTTTTCATAGTAAATCAGCGTTAAGAAAGAAAAGTCTTTTTACATCTGTCTAAACTATTTTATGATACATTGCATAAAAGAAATTTTATAAAGTGCTAAAACTGCCTGATTTTAGTCTTATTATTTAATTGTTATTACATTGTGCGTGGTCAATAAAGATGTTCCATTTTTGGATTGAAATCTAGTTTTAATGAACACTTATTGCTGACATAAAGATGCCTATCTTTGTTATTTCTCTGTAATTATGTGGATTTGAATCAAATAAAGTGTTGATGAAGTTAAACTCATTACATAGAACAACTGTTCTCTTGTTCTCTTATGAAAAATTTTTGCTTCCTCTAAACAGAGTGTTACATTTTTCATTAAGGTATCAAAATTGACCTTTTTGTAATTCTATAAGTTATCCTCCAAAATCATTCAAAAATTCAAGCTTCCACTCCTCAAAATTTTCATATTTATGCTGAATTTGCTAGCTTGTCATGACTACAATACTTAAGCAACTGTGGTAAATTTTTTCCCCCAAAAAAAGGGAGGGGGGTTCTAAGCTAGGAGACTTTTAAGTAACTTTTCAAAAAATTTCTTATTTTAACGTTTAGAGCAACGTTTTTAAAAAATGTTGCTCTTTTATTTATTGTTTACCATACATTTTTTACCCAATAGAATATTATAAAAAGCCTAATTCAGCCAATCAGAATAGTGTTACCAGTCACTATATCCTATATTTCAGCCCTTCAACTCATGAGATGTGATTAGACAGTTTTAAACTTCATCTAGAATTATATTCTTTGTATAATTTGGGAAAAGAAAATTGATTGTGGTTCACAGACACAGTGTCTTTTTGCACTGTCATAGGAAGTCTCTCCCACTGTGGTAAAGTTAATTAATAAATAGTTATTATGAAACCAATATATGAGCAGTATATTACTAATATTGAGGCATCACATTCTTAATATAGAATGGTAATGCTATTATATACTCACTTAAATGACAATAATGAAATTACAAAGTTAAATTTAATGTGAATAAGAAATTGAAAAGGCATAACTAAAACTTCTATCAATGTCTAGTTTTTAAAACACGTTTCTAATTGTCAGTTTTAATATAGTAAAAAATGGCAGACTAGATATGTAAATCATTTCCTATAAAATTTGCTTATGTTATAAAAGAGACTGCTGAAATAGATTATGGCAAATAAATTTTTAATGTTATCCTGCCAGTTCATGTTATCAACAAAGACATAGAAGTAATTAGAGAGCAAAGATAAAAAGTTTTATATGTCACTTTCAATTCTATTTTGGCTCATGAGCATGGAAAAGGGCCAGTTTCATAACTTAATTTTTTTTGTTTCTCAGTGCTTGATCAACTAATAGTGTGTTTGAAGTAAATTTTTGACATTAGATATTTAAAATATACTGCTAAAATTAAAATCATTGTAGTACCATGTTAAAAGGATTTTTTGAATCTCAGATACAAATTAAATTATTTATGTATCAATTGGCTTATTTTTGATTTTAAATATCTAGTGCCACTCAAAGGAGCTATTGAAATCACAATTGTATGCTATCTTTATTTTTAACATTTTAGGTGTTTAAATCATTTACTCTGTCTATCTAGTAACAGCACGGAATGGGTTATATGTTCAATTAAAACCTGTTATGGATTATAGGACACTGTCATGAAAACATTTTAAGAATTGACCTATGCAATTAAGAATATTATCTGCTTAAGCCATAATGATTGAAACTCTCTAGAAAGAATAATTTTTTAAATTGGCTACTATGATTTAATTTTCCTTTTTTCTAGCAAGGTGTTATTAAAATAGCAATTTAGACATCATATTTCTCAGTAGATGAAGCCAGACATAAAAATGTCTTTAATTATTTATTTCTGTATTAAATTGAAGGAAAATAGTTTTTGCTTGATAGATGATTTGTTGTTTCTAGCATGACAGGCACTTTGTCTATTAGAACATTTTCCCATCCACACTGCCAATTTGTTGGCTTCTTTATTATGGGAGCACCCTATAGGTGAAGCAACATAGCTCTCTCATCTCAGCCTTGACCTCGGACAAGCGGGAATCGAACCCACAACCTTGTGATGAAGGCACTGCGCCACCTGGCTGGCAGATAGAGGATTCATTTCCTAGCTTTTGTTAAAAAGTAGTGGAGGATTTCTCTAGTGCTTTCAGAATAATTACTGTTTTTACAAAGTAAATGATTTGAAATGAAATTTCTGATGTTTTAAAGTTTACACTGTTAAAATGAGTTGAAAGATTTTTTAAAAATTTTGAAGTCCCTCAATTCTAGATATGAAGCATCACATGAGATAGAAATGTTAAGTAAGGTAAATGCACCTATAATGGGCCGCCTTTTAGAAATATCAAGAAATTAAGGGTCTATCGTTACCTAAGGCAGTAGAAGGGGTGAGGGTCGTAGCTAATGACCCTCACCCCTTCTACTGCCTTAGGTAACGATAGACCCTTAATTTCCTGACATTTGTAAAAGGCGGCCCATTATAGGTGCATTTACTAGTTTGTTTCCTATGCGGAGGCACTTGTCGTCACTAATTTTTACTGCCCATTTTATTGTGGGGGCACCCTATGAAGGGATGACACAAACGGAGGCATTTTGCACCCTCAGCACGCTGTACCACTGGGCCACCACAAGCCATAATGTTAAGTAGTTGTCACTAGTCTATTTTTTTCTTTGATTTTGCAAAGGCATAAAAATATATTCATTGAAGAAAATTTCATAATTTTTAAACATTTTTATTTTAATCATTTATAACTTTTGGTAAAATGTTCTCTATTAATTTATTTTGAATTTGGAAGAAAAAGTAGATGTAGAGCGCAGTGTCATATTTGGAAAGTTTAATTTCATTAATTTGTTCTAAAAAGTGGCAAATCCTATGGTGCTTAGCAAATGGATTGAGTGATCAGTAAGCCGTGTCCTATAAATTATCATTACTGACTGGGACAGTGTTATCTGAGATAAGAAGACAGATATGGCAATTCTAACTAACCTTAATAGAGTATGTATTGCTCAAAATAGATGATTTAATTCTTAAATGTTTTTGTCACATTAATGAAAACTAAAGCTGGGAAAATGTATCGATGCTTTTAAAACTGTTTGGAATCAATAATTCTTTAATTAGTTTGAAAATGAAGATATCTGTTCATTACTGGAGGAAAATTTAATAAATATATGGTCATGTAAGCAAAAAATGTTTACCTTATGTAAAAAAAAAGTAAAAGTTTACATCCTTTTTCTTCAATAGAGGGTGGGGAATATGTGTATATTTTTTCTCATCATTTCAGTTAAGGAAATGAGTGAAAGAAATAGAGAATTGAAGCAGTTCTGAAAAAGTTTATTAGTTACAGCTGATAAGAAAAAAGAAAAAAATGAGCAACATATGTGAACTTTCTTATCTAGTAGACATATAAACTTATTGTTTTAACTCTTACAAGGAAGAATTCTCTACTAAATAAAAGTAAATAAATATTTTATCAGTAAATAAATATTGCTACTGGATGTCTTATTGATATTTGATATTATCATTATGATATATATATTACGGCTAATTCAGAGAATTGAGTTTTCTGTCTATCTAAATCATTCAACTGCATATTTTTTTTATCATTGAATTTAACTTTATTTTTTGATAATAAAAAGCTTTTCTCTTTTAGGTAATATCATGATCAGTTTTCCATGCTTCATGTTCTGACTCTATATTATAAGGCTAATTTAACGGATTTAATTATCGCAATGACAGTTTAGAGGTATGCTAAAAATAGATGCATTAAGAAAGGGAGGAAAATATTCACTCTAATAATCTTGAATGTCCCACGGTTTAATATAATTTTTGATTATTTGAAAAATATAAAGAAGTTTGAAAATTTTTATTTATGGTATATATATATATTTTCAAATGACATAAAAGAAAACTTAGAAAGTTATTGGTGATAGAAACCCCTTCTTTTATTGTGTAATAAAACATAAGAAAAAAATTAAATATAAATGATTCTGTTTCATTTGTGGTACCCATAAAGAGACTGATACTCTGTGGACTAATTGTTGAATGATGCTTTAATGAGAGTATAAAAATAGCAAAATTTTCTTTAAAAGTAATTGAACAAAATTTGTTATAAGGTTAATTGTTTGAGTTTTAAAGAAAATGCTCATACTTCTATAGTGAGAATTTAGTGAACATTTAAAAAAGAAACTATATAACATTTTTAAATTGAAGGCAAGGTTGTGCTCTATTTGTGGTACAATAGTTAGATAAATGCAGCAACTCTTATTGAATATGTAAACAAGTAACACAATTCATTAACTTTGCTTCAGTTCCTATAATCAATTATTAGTTTCAGATTTTATTTTTCATCTTTTATAACATAAAGGTAAGTGATAATTGTTCTAGTTTACCCTCCTTAAATTTGAAGGGAATTAATATTTGTATTATTAGTAATTATGGTATATAAAATTATAGATTCTCTGAGTGGCTGATTTACCTGTATGTATAGTAAAGCAAATAAATATTTCAGATATTCATGTAGTACTTGTGTGTATACAAAAATATGTACACTGTGGTTACATTTATCTTTTGGAAACATAAAATAGCCACATTATGTGATCTTTCATTATCATAATATAAAATAAGGTTTTCTTAACAAAACTTGTAATATGATCAATTTCTTTTTATTTAACTCTTCTCTACATAGAGAGGAATTAAATAAAAATTATAAAAGGGAAGTGGGGAGCAATTCATCACAGTATACATAAAGGTATTGGTAATATAAGAGATTACTATCTCTTTGTGATTTTCTTTATTTTACTATTCTTAATTTATTAATCAGAATTAATATTAAACAGTCCTTTAAATTTAAAATGAACGAATTGTGGACTTGTTTATGCTGAATGATAAATTGTTTTTATGTTTCTGAGCATACTAAGACTTAATTTTCTTCATTTGTTGTAGCTTCTTTGTAAAATTGGACATTTATATTTTGGTAATATAATTGAAATTTTTGTAATTTAAAATAACTTTATTTATTTTTATTCTAATTTGAGTTATGATAAATAGAATTTTTTTAAGAATGCTGAACTCAGCCATTTATCATGTAATCTTTTTTATTGGTTGTTATTTGTTAAATGCTTCAGATATTCTTGTGCCATTTCATTTGTCAAGAGTTATTAGAAATGAAGGAATGAGGTTTGTGAACAATTTTGGTATAAGTATGTAAACATTATTGGGAAATAATATTATCTTATTGTAGAAATAACTGTAACCAAGACATTGTGAAATATTCATTTGATCTTATAGTTCATATTAATTTGCTTTCTAAAGTAATTTAATTATTTTTAGAAGTTTGAAGATCTTAAAGTCTTTGACAAAGAAGATCCTGACAACAAACAATCAAATTTACAGAAGACATACTCAAAGAATGTTCTGAAATTTCTTAAAGATCTAAAAACATCATCTAGTTCCTTTCTACATGCTCTACAAGATGTAGATATTATGGATGAAAATTTAGATTGTTTGAAACTTCTTCAGAATATAGCTACAGAGCAGAACTTTGAACTAATTTATATTCCAATTGAACAAAGAGGAAAAAGTGGTATGATTTAGCCATTAAAATGTGGCTCTAATTTTATAAATTTATTTATACAAGCCAGTTCAGTTATTTTCTATCGTTACAAGGGAAAAATAGCCTTAAATTATTTATACTTTCCTTGTTCATTTTTCTTTAGTTGAACAACTTATACATGTACCATCCTTGTGTGAGAAAATCTCTAAGTCTATATGATTTTTAGAAATTTTATCTTGTACTTATTTTCTGTTAGGGTGTAAGTTTCATGCAGTGTTTTGTATTTTGAGCCCCTTTTATTGGGTTTTTCATATATAATAGTTTTATGAGTCATGCCTATTTGTTATACATACACACAAACATATTTATACATATACTAGCTGAAATCCACACTTCGCTACGGAGTACATTCAAATTAAATACAACGGTCAATGTATGCAATTAATGCCTATATATATATATATATATATATTAAAAAGTCGTAAGGGATATTTTTATAGATAAAATAATGTAGAAGAAAATATTCAAATTAAATCTAATAGGACATATTAAAGAATATAGTACAATTAATTATAGTGCAGTTTGAAGATCATATCTTTTACTGTATTTTAATATTTTTTTGGATAATGTCCAATCGTCTGCCGCATTAGCAAGGAAAATTTTTTTTTTGTCTATTTAGTTGTTATGTACGTGACGATAAATTTATTTAAAGTACCAGAAAAAGAAATCATGTGATCAGCATTTAATAAATTAAATTCTAAAAATTTATCTTTAAAAATTCACCAAAAATCAGAAAATGGAGGTAAAGATTCGAAAAAAAATTCATTTGAAGGAATTTTTATGGTCTTTCTCATGATATAAATTTTATAGCTCTCAAATTATTATTTTAAATACAAACTTAAAAAAAGTTACAAAAGCAACTTAAAATTTTAATTTTAAAAAATCTAAGAAGAATAGTTCAAAAACCTTTCTTAGTGCACCCCTACACCATAAGAAGAATCGCCATGCAAAATGTCAAACCTTTAGGTCCAGGGGTTTCGTCTGTGCATTGTATGTCAGTCAGTTATGGAACTGTTTTATATATATAGATACATGTTTAATGTGTAGCTAATCCACTGTAACATAAAAATATATTTATAATAGTAGAATTTATTTTCAGTTTTTATAAATATGCTGAGACATGCTACTGTTTGCCACTACATAGTATTTGTATTCTTAATCCCATATATTGTTTCATTTATTACTAATTAATGATGCATCCTTTTTTATGGCATTGATATAGTCCAATTGTATACATGTATATGAATGAAATCACAATTATTATTTATTTCATATGGAAATATATGGATTGAATTTTAAGTTAATATTCTTTTAGTTGACACATTTTAACATTGTGTCAAATACATTTAGTACGATTATTCACTGTTTGGGTGTGTGTGTGTGTATATATATATCTATACTAATATATAAAGAGAGAGCGGATTTTGTACGTGGAAGGTAATCTCCGGAACCACTGCACCTATTTGAAAAATTCTTTCACTGTTTGAAAGGTACATTATTCCAGATGGACATAGGCTATATATTATGCATATCTGATCAGTAGAAATAAAGTTAGGGGGGATACTCTAGATTTGTGTGCACGGCCGCCATCTTGGATTTTTCCGCCAGGGTTTGGCGTATTTCGCATGGCAATAATTATTGCGTTCTGGTAAAAATAACCCAATGTCAAATTCTCTAATTTTAAAATCAAACAGTTATTTCTGATGTGATCATTTAATTACAGTATAATAATTTTAGGTCAGATCTTGGCCTTGACCTGGAAATCTGAGTCAAATTGACTATACTCAAAAGAGTAAATTATTTTTAAAACTAAGAGTCTTTTTGTTGAAAATTTTAGATAATTTTTAAATTGCAAGTTATTTAGGTGGTACGAAAATGCTGTATTTTTTTTCTAATTAACAATATATTGGCATAATATTTTGGTGATTCATTGCTTAGTCAAAGAGTTAGGACAAACTGAATAGATGGCATTGAAATTTTATCTGTAAGTAAAATTCATTTGACCAAATTTTTCATATGGATCATAATTTGAAAAGGTAGTTTTTAATTAAAAATGACAAGAAAAAAATCTCAATCCAAAGATTAAATGATTTTTCAAAAATATTTCTAAGTTTCACAATTTAAAAAGGTCGTTTTTATTAAAAAAGCTAAAAGAAAAACCCAAAATTTCCAATATTTGAGAATGATTTTTTCAAAAATGTGGTTTTTATCAAAAACCCAAAAATAAATCTAAGTCCAACGTTTAAATGATTTTTCAAAATTTTTTCTAAGTTTCATAATTTAAACAGGTGGTTTTTATTAAAAAAGCTAAAAAAATTCAAAGTCCAGCGTTTTGAAAACACCGCTTAAAACACATTGGCGAGAATTTTTCCACTCCTCAAAACACGGTAAAATCGCCAAGTTGGCGCAAAAAAAATCCAAGATGGCGGCCGTGCACACAATTATATTAAGTAACGTAATATTAATTTGAATATTATTTTAGGTGCTTAAAATAATTATAAAAACATTCTTTACTTAAAATCCTTTTTTTATTTTCGTATTTTTATTTCATCTCTTACTCTAATTTTGAGATACCAATGTGTGTCTATACTTCTATAATCTATCTATACTTATATATAAAGAGAGAGAGATTTCGTACGTGTAGGGTAATCTTCAGAACCACTGCACCTATTTGAAAAATTCTTTCACTGTTTGAAAGGTACATTATTCCAGATGGACATAGGCTATATATTATGTATATCTGATCAGTAGAAATAAAGTTAGGGGCTTAATCCTAACAATCTCCATTGTTACCGCTACTGTCCTCTACCGCTTTTTGTGCCGAAGTCTTCAACGATCCTTAGCGTGGTGCTATCTATCTATACTAATATATAAAGAGAGAGCAGATTTTGTACGTGGAGGGTAATCTCCAGAACCACTGCACCTATTTGAAAAATTCTTTCACTGTTTGAAAGGTACATTATTCCAGATGGACATAGGCTATATATTATGTATATCTGATCAGTAGAAATAAAGTTAGGGGCTTAATCCTAACGATCTCCATTGTTACCGCTACTGTCCTCTACCGCTTTTTGTGCCGAAGTCTTCAACGATCCTTAGCGTGGTGCTATCTATACTTATATATAAAGAGAGAGCGATTTTGTACGTGGAGGGTATATCTTCAGAACCACTGTACCTATTTGAAAAATTCTTTCACTGTTTGAAAGGTACATTATTCCAGATGGACATAGGCTATATATTATGTATATCTGATCAGTAGAAATAAAGGGGCTTAATAATAACAATCTCCATTGTTTCTGCTACTGTCTTCTACCGCTTTTTGTTCTGAAGATTTCAACGATCCTTAGCGTGGTGCTATCGCGGTGGGCTTCTTTTCTGACGCTAGCGGTTCGAACCTAGCCGTTCTCCGGCACGCCTTTTTCTTTTAAAAAATTTATTTTAATTATTAACTAACGTAAAGTTAATTTAAGGTATTATTTAGGTTATTATTAAGGTGAAAAAAGATTTACAATTTATTGGCTATCAACTGGAAATTTATTGGCATAATATTTTGTTCAACCCGGACAAAGTCGGGACGGGCCGCTAGTATATATATACAGTGGTACCTTGACTTACAAGTTTAATTCGTTCCATGATGGAGCTCGTAAGTCGAAATACTCGTACCTCGAATCAATTTTTCCCATTGAAATGAATGGAAATGCCATTAATTCATTCCGGGCTCCCCCAAAACACCGCAATTTTTTGTTACATGTTTTTAAATAAGAAAAATGTGCTTATAAACGACAAACATTGCATAAAACGCAATGCAATAGAATGTACTTCAATAAATTTGTTTTATTAAGTGTGTAATATACAACATTTACCTTGGAGATCATACTTGAAGATGCTGATGGAAGAGGAGGAAAAAGGCTGAACTGAAAAATTAAATCTTACTCGTTGATTTTCGTCCTTTTCGCCCCGCTTTCCTCACTTTCACTTTTATTACCAGCTACTCTCTTAAAGTGAACAAGTGAGACACGGAAGCTGGACAATTGTTTGCATCGTTCACTGTGGCTGTAATGTCCAGATTCTTCTCTCTGAGAATTCGAAGAACGTTTTCTCAGAATCCGTAGAAGGGGGAGAGCATGCAATACTAGGACCAAGGTCATCCCATCCCATAGACCCCATGGGGAGTTCCAGTGTGGGGGAGGGAATTCGAGCTATCTCTCTGGGAGAGAGGTTGGGCACTGTTCGGTTTCTGAAGGCGACTCAAGTGTGGGCAGAGCAAGCTGCCCCGGGTGGTAATTGTTCAGTGTTCAAATCTCGGTTTAAGACTGGATAGTAGTCTCAGAATAATATTATACAATTGTATAATTATTGTACATAAAGGTTGTAAATATTATATGCTTCTTGTGTTCTCATTTGATGAGCACGTAACATGGCATTCGCTGCTCAAACTAGCAGTGGGATATCTGAAGCTTGCTCGTAACCCGAATTTTAGCTCGTAACTTGAAGCAAAAAATCTGCCGAGAGAATGCTTGTATCTCAAAAAACTCGTAAGTTGAGGTACCACTGTATATATATATATATATATATATATATATATATATATATATATATATATATATATATAGAGAGAGAGAGAGAGAGAGAGAAAGAAATACAGTGAAACTTCTCTAACCGCCTACCCCTATTCGATGGCCAGGGCCGGATTTAAACTTGATAAGGCCCTAAGTTATTTGAGATATGGGGCCCTTTATAAGTCCAGATATTCTATGTCAGTGCCAAGTATGATTTTCGGATACCTTGAGGGTTAAACTGAAATACAATTAAGAAGTATATAGATAGTGAAATAATAAATCTTTAACTTAAAATCATTTTTATTCAATGCTGCAGTATATTTAAGTATATATGATAATTGCTCACTGGGACAGTTTTTTTGGGGGGGGACCTAAGCTATAGCTTGTGTAGCTTATACGTAAATCCTGCACTGTCGATGGCCATATTTTGTTCAGAACTGATTATAGACTGCACAAAGCCAATGTTATGGAAGAAACTCATTTTCCATGGCCACCCCTCAAAAGGACGTAATATAAAATTTAAACAGGGTGACTGTATACTAGATAAGTATTCTAAAGTGAATATTCTTTGCATAGTTAAGAGCATATTATAGAGCCAGCTGTATTAGCAAATCTTAAGGGAAGGATGATAAAGCTTTAGTTGACTGACAAAGAAATGGAAAATTGATTAACATTGTTCAATGACATCCTTGAAAATTTGTTGACACCATTCAATGACATTCTTGTCAGCCAAAAATGTCATGCTAGCAGTTTTCATTTGAATTGCTGGTGACTCACTGAGGTGCAGCCATTATTTTTTCCCTTGTAAACTAGAATATAGAATGTATTTTTGACAGCTTGTCTTTCCCATTATCTCATTCATATATCAAATAAATGATATAGTGAAAGGATTTGCATTTTTGATTCTGGTACTGTTTTGTTAAATTGTAAGAGATTTTAAGTTATCTTAATTTTTCCTCTAGGTGATTATCATTGTTTATTACAAATCACATCACTCCCTGTTGCTGTTTGCTTTGGGACTGCTAAAACAAAGGAAGAAGCAAAAATAAGTTCCGCTCGCAATGCATTGAACTTTATTCAACTTATGAGCAAAAAATGATTTTACAGTAGGATATCACTTTGAAGAATTTCAGGTAATTTATTGTTTCATTTTATTACATTATTGTGAAGGTATACATAATATTTTTATGTACTTTTTGAGATGTGTTTAGTAGGCCTTGTTTACGTCCAGAAACCTGTATAGTTAACAATTTTTGCCCTTGATATGAATACTAGATGTATAAGGATTTGATTTACAGAACTAGCTTTGTACTCAAAAAACATAGCCAGTTTAAAAATAGCTCTTAAATTGTTGTAAAATGAGTTTTTGTGGGTCATACTGATTCAAAAAATTTTATTCTTATCCATAGAAATTAAGATGGTGAATATTTTTCATATGTGTACAGTGGTACTCAGTTCACAAACTTAATGCTTTCCAAGACTTGGTTCACAAACCAAAGCAGTTTTTCCCATATAAATTAATGGATGAAGAATTAATCTGTTCACAACCTAGAACATAGTTATTTTTACCTTGTTTTTATGGGTTTAATCATAAAGAAATGGTGAAAATAAACGAAAACAGACTTTATTATGAAGAACAAACACACATGATACAGTGGAATCTCGATCTATCGTTTTTCAAGGGACCGATTAAAATGAGCGATAAATGCGAGAAAACGATGGATGCGGAAACATAACAAAGCAATATGATCATTGGGACTGGATAAAATGAACGGTACATATGGAAAAACGATGGATCTGAAAACGATCGATTGAGATTCCACTGTAATTGTTCAGTACAGCATTTTAGATTTGTAGTGAATAATTGCTGGTGCAGATGGTTGATTGTTGGAAAGGGATAGAGGACAACAGATGTTAAGTCATCTTCTGTAATATCACTAGGCAGTTGTGATTTTAGTGTTTTTCCCTTTATCTCAATAGCTGATTGTGGCACAAGAAAACAGTCCAAAAAATTTGTCTTTTGCTTTTCTGAAGAATTTCACTGCTCTGTTGGTCAGATTTATTAGGGTGGTGCTTTTCAATAAATGCCTGCACTTTGCTCCACTTGCTGCAAATTTCTTTTATCATGGCAATGGAAACTTTTTCCCTATAATTGTCTTTCTTTGATAAATGCTCTTCCTGGATAGTGTTCATCTGTTGACTCTGCAGCTGAACAAGTTCTTTTGGGGTGAGTTCCTCACTGTGTTCTTCCACATCTTCACAGTCTACCTCCAAGCCCATACTTTTGCCCATGGACACTATCTCATCCACAACTTTGACTTCTGCCTCTTCATTATCAAAGCCCTCAAAGTCTCTCTCTGGCACACAAATTTGCCAAAGTTTCTTCCAGGCAGACTGTGAGGTACAATGAGAGACCCCCCTCCAGGCCTTATCAGTAATGTTATGTTGAAGCAATCAAAGGGCTCCTTCCAAAAATCTCTCAAGGTCAAATAGATGTCATTTGTGACTTGAAAAGAGTGCCATGATATACAGTTTTTTAAAATTGGAAATAACCTGTTGGTCCATAGGCTGAAGCAGGTGTTAGGTGGTAGAAATTTGACCTTAATGAAGTTATATTTGATATCCAAGTCTTTTTCGAAATTTGGAGGATGAGCAGGAGGGTTATCCATGATGAGAAGACACTTCAAGGGCAAACCATTCTCCTCAAGATATTTCTTGACAGCTGGTGTAAAGACCTCAATAATCCACTCCGTGAAATGACTCTTGTTACCCAGGCCTTAGCATTTGCTGTCCACATTAAAAGCAGTTTAGCCTTCAGCATATTATTTTTTTTAAATGCACAAGGACTTTTAGAGAGGTAAACTGGCTTGATTTTACAACATTAGCTCATAGTAAAAGTGTAACCTTGTCCTTCATAGGCTTGTGCCCAGGAAGTGCCTTCTCTTCTTTGGTGATTTTTTTCCAAAACAATCCTGTTTCATCACAGTTAAAAACTTGGTTTGGCATGTAGCCCTCATTTTCCACAAACTTTTTGAATTCATCTGCTGCCTTTTTATCTGAACTAGCAGCCTCCAGATACCTAACAACACTATAAATTCCACTTCACTTGCAGAATTTCTCAAACCAGCCTCTACTGGCTTTAAATCTTCACATACAACACCATTTGTACTCGGTGTTTTAGCTACCAAATCACTAGCCTTTTCGCATATTAAAGCCTCACTAATACTATCACCAGCAAGCTCTTTTTCACGTATCCACAGTAGCAATAATTTTTCTATAACTTGAGACCTTTGCTTCATTGAAACAGTCACTCCTTTAGCCACATCAGCTGTCTTTTTTATTGCCTCTTTGTTTTTGAGGATAGCTCAAATGGTAGACTTGGCCAACCTAAACTATGTGGCAAGATTTGAAACACGCAAACCATTCTCATGTTTGGCTATTATTTCCTTCTTTTTCTCAATAGTTAGGTTAGATTTCCTGCTAGCAATATCACTTGCTCTTGCATTTTCTTGGGAGCCACATTGAGGACTAATTTAAACAAAAATTTTCACAAAACAAAACCTGTGAAATATATGAGCAACCAATGCTTAAACTGTGCTAGAGAAAGCCCAACTGAGCTTGGCATGTAGACTGTTCACGAACTGAAGCAAGTGTGGTGCATGCTTGCATCACATATCACCAGATGCAGTTTTTGTTCGTAAACCGAGGTACCACAGTATAGGTTAAATTGTAGCTTCGAAAGTGTGTGTAAGGAAATATCTCCAAGATATAAAGTTATAGATTTCTGTAACAGTATTTGAGCAAATAATATTACTTGACTTCATTTAGCACTAACAGAACATTAGTATAGTCAAACCAGTGGTAGATTTCCTAACCGATAGAGCTGAGAATTGTCAGAGGTCTTTTTTGGTAATAATACCTCAAAGTAATTGTATAAAAAAGAGGGAATGGGGATGGGTTTGAAATCTCTCCTTTTTTTCCTTACAGCTACAGTTACCATAACTTAAGCAACTGCTAATGAAAAGGCTGTCATAACTGCCATCAGACATTTGCAGTCCCTCATTCTCTAAAAAAGCAGAACAAACAATCACTGCTTAAAAGAAATTCTAAGAAAATTATTTGTAATGATTTGTATGTTTGCTTGTGTGTATGTGTTTGAATATTCAGACACCTTTTAGTAGTTAAGTTATTTATATAATTAAATGTAGACAACTGAACTACTTAAATTAAGAATACTTAAACTGAAATATTGTTAACTAAGACTATTTGTGAGTTGTAAATATTAGCCCCATAAGATTGTGGACATAAATATTTGTTTCATACTGTGTTTGTCTTACATACATATATCGCCCTCTGTTATCTTTTTTGTATCATCAGGTTACTTCTACAGCATTAAAATAATAGGAATGTAATATGTTGACATTGATATTAAGTGATGTCAAAGTAAGAACATTTGCTTCTTTTTTTTGTGGTACGCAACTCTATGACTTGTTCTAAATTTTTATATTGAAAACAATATAAAGTATTTAATAGTTTTACTTTGATTTGAATGTAATGTCTTGACAATGAGACTCATGATTTTTCTGACACCTTCAACATTAGGTTCAACACATCAATTTTTTATGGATGTTTTCTGCTCAAAGTTGAGAGAGTGCATTTAATCTAACAGAAGCATAACTACATTTTTACCATGTTTTTATTAACTCGCTTTCTTGTTTGTGTGTGTGTTTGTCCAGTACAAATCTTGCATTCGATTTTTAACTAACTTCCCGACTAGCTAGACATCTTTAGCCATCTTTAAGCAGTGTTAAATTCATTTTCAGTTAATTTTGTTTTGTAGACTGGTGCAGCCATCTATCGGCCGGGATGGGAACGAAAAGTTAAACGCAAGTTAACTTCCAATTAACTTCATTTTCTTTCAAGTTGATGGGATAATTCATCAAAAAAATTTTAAAAAAGCATTTATTAATACATAAAATTGTCAAGTTTATAGGATTCAACAGAAAATTTAAAAACATGGTATATAAAAAGTTATTTTTATCTTGTAATTATTAAAACTGAAAACAATTCAGTTGCAATGGAACTCATGTTTACTTGTGTTGTCAGTCATAGGACTAAGAAAAAAAAAATTTCTAAATGTAATACAATAATTATCATTACCTTTCAACTCAGTAACAATTGCTTTGCTTCAATTGTTTTACCAGAAGTGACTTTTTTTTCTTCTAATAAATGTTATATAATAACGTTAATGCATTATTAAATAACATTTTATGTTATTTGTATTTTATTTCAATAATTTTTATTTTTTACATTAATTTTTTTACATATTATTTTAAAATATTAGTGATATTTTATTATTCTTGACAGAAGTTTCTTTAATTCAGTTTATACTTGAAATATTTTGCGATTTTCTTTCCAGACACTGAATCCTGTAGCATGGTGCATACTGCATTGTTAATCATCAAGTCGGATTGGCCATTTTTACTTCTTTGCTCAAACCTAGATATTCTACTTCCAGTGTTTGATTGATGTTCGTTTTGAAAAAGAAGCATAAGTTATTTTAATTTGAGTATGGTTTAACTAAATGTAATTTTATATCATTTACTATTCATAAGGTAAGTAATGAAAGAAAGAGATTCTGGCCACAAATCCCAGTTTCACAAAAAATTAAATTGATCCTGAAAGTTTTTTTATATTTTTCTCTTATGTTAATAAGAATTTTATTAATTTGCATTTTTGTAACTCATCAACAGATTACTGAAGAAGGATAAATTTATTGAATTCCAAATTTGTATAGATCAGTACAGAGTTCCTGAAATCAATAGAGGGTGCATTATTTAATTATGTAGTGAAATCCTCCTTTGATTTCAGTTATCAAGGAAATAAGTCAGATTTTGATTGTTATTTCTGTTTACTAATGAATATTTTTTAATTGGAAAAATTTTAAAATAACAACATGAGAGCTTATACACATATATGAAAATTCATAACATCCACATTAAATGGGGAAAATGTTCTTTGGAATTAAACATTATGAAAAAATATCTGAAACAAACATGGTATTCTGGATTCCTGTGAGCCTTAGAAAAGACTTGACATCCAAAAAAATTTTAAGGGCTCGTAGAGAAAAAGTTTTTTTTTTTCTCTCCAAACACCTTAAAAAAGCTTTTTTAGCTTAAAAAAAAAATTTTTTTTTCAAAGCAAAATTCACCCCCCCCCTTTTTTTTAAGTATAAAAATGAACCATAGCACACTTATTTTATTTGCATGCAAAAATAAGGGAAATTTATCATTTTTTAAGTAAAATTTAAAAAAAAAATTATGGAAATGCAAGTATACATAAAAATATCTTTTGTATGTTGTAATAGATTTCTCTTTGTAGGAAAAGCATTTAAAATTTCATATTTTTATCCTATTAATTTTATACTCAAGATAATTATTATTTACCTTGTTGTTCAATTATATATCTAGAAAATACATTAGAATAGATAATACTTTCATATTAATAGGAACATTTGTCATATTTGCTATTATAGAGCATTTCTGTTTAAAAGCTAATCCAGAAGTGATAAGTGGATTCCAAACATCTTGAATTTTATATTCATAATATATTTTTATATTGAGATTTGATTACTTATAAAATAGTTACTGAAATTGCTAGGCTATTGTTATGAGTTATTGACAAGAAACGTTTCTAAAGAAATGTCTTCAATTTAGTAGACATTTAAATTATATGTTCAAAGTATCATAATTTGCTATACAGCCATAGAAATTTAGAATAACTTTAAAAAGCCAGTAATGAATAGTTTTTAATTTTGGATGGAAACTGTGATGTATTTATCTAGTCAAATGTTGTCTATCAAGTATACACTCAAAAGGTATACTGACAATAGAACATTCACCAGAAATGATATGTAGTCAATGGATTTTTAGTGTGTTGTTAAAAAAAAAGGCTTACTATTTGTCCCCTTGTTTTTGTTCTAAAAGTTGATTAATGTATGATTTTGTCAATTTTAAAAATGACATTTTTATGTTGATAAAGACTAATTTTTTTCTTATATTTTATCATAGGATTGGAGTATCAGTGATTTAATATATAATTAAAAAATAGTATTTAGCTCCATTTCATTGTATTAGAGGTGATATTTAAATGCATTTTAAAAATATCTCTTTTTCTGAAAAAGAACGTATATAGTTCAAATTGATTAACAACACAAATGTTCTGGTTTTCTTGGGAAAATGTAATTTTCTTAAAGGATATCAAAGGAAAAAGGCATTTTAAATCAAACAAGGCAGGGAGTGCATTGATGTGCATAGCATATATTTTACCCTCTTTTTTTTTTTTTTTTTTTGCAAAAAGTACCACATTCTTTAAATTTTTGCATCCTCAAGGTAAATGTAACAGGCAAAAAATTACAAATATCAATATTTATGATACAAAATTTTGAAAATTATAAGGTGAATCCATCAAAGTTTGACTTTGAATGACTGTATAAAATTGGTTTTAGCAGATGAGACACAAAGACCTTCTCATTTAAAAGCTTTCAATTGAACAATTTCAAATTAGAAGTGTAAGATCCAAGGTATGCACTTTCCCCACAAAAATGGGGTAAGTGCATAGCTACCCTTTATGTATTGCCTGTTCTCTGTAATGATATTGAGGTTAATGCAAATAGCCTCTTGAATTAAACGAATATTTGTGGAGGTATGCATTTTTCCATGTTTCAGGTCCAGGAAAGTGAAACGAAGAGAAAAAACAGAAAATACAAATCATTGGAGAGGTTTTCCAGTATTAATTTGAATTGATTTAAATAATAAAAGTATTAAAGAACAGTCTAATATGTCTATAGTGTAGAAATTGTGAAAAATGAAATTTTTCTCATAAAAATTAAAGGAACATGGGCACAGAATTTTTTAAGGTAAAAGCAGACCCCAGCTTAAAGCTTAAAAATTAAGTGCTAGAAACAACTGATGATACAATTAAAGAACAATATCAAAGATGTTGAAACATCTTGAAACAGCTTCAACTAAGCTGGATGATCATTGATAACAATTAACACATACATCTCATTAGTGGAAGTGAAATAAGCATGTGACACATCTCTGGATGCATATTTCTGAATGTTATGCTTACACTTGGGTAAAAATGAATGAAATAACTTGTGAAGATGCATATTATATGGCAACATTAAATGTTAAATAACATATGTGAGTGCTACATACTATGTCACTTTTCCAGAAAGAAAAAAAAAATATTTCTGTTGCAGTTTGGTTTTAAAATTTTAAAAAGTGTAGGTGCCATTTATTTTTAAGAGAATTTTTTTAAACCTATATAATCAAAGAATGCTTGTTTATGTCTAAATAATTTACTCCAGTGGCAAGAATTGACTTGATATATCATTTGTCCTTATGCACTGTTGCTAATGTCATTAAGAAAAGTAGTATCAAGCACATGGCCCACAGTTCAAATGTATATTTTTGTGACCCCACATAACTGTGGGAATACAAGTGGAATGTGGCCCACATTTTATTGTATTTGATTCAATGACTTGAAAATTCCCCAAGGATATGACAGAATAGATTACATGCGAGTTGAGTCAACCCTCCCCATCAGAAACATTGAAGTTTATTATTGTTTTTCTGTAATAATAAACCTTATTAAACTGCTTTTAAGACTTTCTTCAATATTTGTTCAAAGTTAATGGAGATTTTGTATCCAAGTACAAGGAAACTAGAAAATGTTACTTATAAATGCTGCTGTGACATATACATTGCAGATAGCAAAATTCAATTTTGAATCTCAAATAATTTTCACTTATCTACCCCGAAAATGAGAATTTTAGTAATATACATGCTCTCACACATCTATAGTCATGCATTTGATGCTTTAATATTGGGGGGGGGGGGTGAAAAATTTTAATAATGCTGAAGAAAATCAATTGGACAACATACATTGACAACTTGGTTCTTCCAAAGAAACTTCTGAAACTGAATAATGTGACTTTCTGGAGTAGCATATGCAGGTTTGGCATATCTGCATTTGATCTGATCTTGTGATAAAGAGTCATGATTTTTCAATGAACTTTTAGAAATAGAATGTACCTAATAATTATTAGATAAAAATAAATATGACCCAAAATTTTGAGCTATGAACACAAAATATTAAAATCAAGAAGTCCATGGTACTTAAATTTGTAACATCAATGCCATCCCTGCTGGGTGTGGGTAAATAGTATTAAATAGTTAAATAATCTATTGGTTTCATTATAATATTTTATAGGAAGTAGGGGTTGGTCAGAGAGGTTTGAATGGCTAATGCATAGAAGGGAAGAAATTACTCATACCATGATACATATTTGTCTTGTGATATCAGTATAATACAAGGCAAGACATTTTTCAAAGTTCTGAGCATTGTGATGGTACTTAAAAAATTTTAATACAGTGATGTTTTTGATTGTTCAGTTCTATTCATGTCTTATTCATGTATGTTCAATGTTAGCTTTTGATGTAAACCTCAATTTAGCTGTTCCTTAATAATTAAAATGTAATTATGAGATGCCAATATTTACCTGTATGTTGAATATATTGTTGTACTTATGAATAAATATAAAAACTTAGATAAAACACTGATCACTCTTTAGCTTCATTCTTTTGTTATTGAGTTGAAAAATGAAAATTTGCTTTGAAATATAACGATTATGTTAGAGGTAGCAGAAGTACAATGATTTATGCAGCTTTTGTGGCTAGTAATGGAATGTCTGTCTAACAGAAGATTTTGAAGTTTGAAACTCAAGATTATTTGCTTCTTTTGATATCATTAGGAAGTTCATATAATCCCTAAATTTTTATCATCTGTAAACACAGTTTAAAATACAGGGTGGTCATAAAAAAACTTTGCCGATATATGGACCTGTAGCGGCTGCTCCGTTTAACCGATCGAGATGAGATTTCAGATGTAGTTATTCAGTCGTATGAGCTCGGGATTCTGTGAACGGCAACAAAGGGGCACTAACAGTAACGGTTATAGGTATAGAAACTCTTTTTTTTAATGGCAACGCCCACTTTTTCCCTTCACAAAATGCTCAGTGCATGCGAAAACCCTAAAGTGCGTTGGAACAGTATGTGTATCACAAAAAAGGGACGCATTATGCACGCACAAAAAACAGCTCTGTGAACGGCCAACAAAAATATGATGATGGCTCCCACGTAGAAAATGTGTAATCTAAATAAAAGTTTTCTTTTGTCTGATCTGTGTTGTCATCAGTGATTAGTGTCTTGCCTCTGTCATATGCAAATTTCCTCCGTGTTTTTGTGATACACGTACTGTTCCAACGCTATTTAGGATTTTCGCATGCACTGAGAATTTTGTGACAGGAAAAAGTGGGCGTTGCCATTCGAAAATTTCGAGTTTATGTACCTATAACCGTAACTACCACTTTGTTGCCTTTCACAAAATCCCGAGCTCACACCTCTGAATAACTATATCTGAAATCTCATCTTGATCAATTAAACAAAATGGCCGCTAGAGGTCCATACATCAGAAAAGTTTTTTTTATGACCACCCTGTATGTATGTAGTGAATGTCTTAATAGTTTTAATCATGCCTTTCGAACCTCTTATTTTTCAGTTCAAAGTTACATCTAATGTTGATGATCTAAATGTACATTTGCACCCTTCTAATTATTATTGGGAAAGGGGACGTATATTAAATCATTTTTCAAAAAGTTTTCTCAAAATTTCTCAAATGTTTATAAAATACAGATATTCAAATGCTTTGAGGCTGAGCAATTGGTATTTTTATCATTAAATGCAGAGGAATGAAACAGCTGATTCTGTTTATTACCTCTTAGATACTTAAAATTTTAATTCAGCATGGGCACTAGGTTTTCCCCACAATAATTTTCACTGAAGAGGAGCCCATAGATAGTGTTTCTTGTACGTGGTGAATTACTTTTACATTATAAAACTTTGTTTGGTAAGGTCACTTACACTCACTTATGGTGTGATGCCCTGTCCCAAAATGTAATATTTTACTGAGGTATTAACTACACTAGACATAATATTTTCAAATCATTCATTAACCCTTTCAGGGGGCGGCATTTGAACAGTGGGGATGCCTAAATCTAGTCTTCTTTTCACTTGCATTCAATGCATTTCAGTTAAATAAGCAAAAAAATGGCTAGTGCTGCCATGTGTTATCAGTTTAAAGAAGTAAAAACATTTTGTAAGCTTTAATTGGAAAAATTTTCAAGGTTAAAAAAATCTGCACTGTTCAAACGGTAGAGGTTGTTGTCCTTGAAAGGTTGGTTTGCTTGGAAAAGTCTCTTTTCCAAGTAAAAGAGCTTTGGTACTTTGAAAGGCTAATTTCTAGAACTACGAGTGTTACAAATTTTAATAGCATATCAAAACATGATGACTATAACTCAGATACTTATTTGTTCAAATGAATGGACACATCTTCATTTGATGGTTTGCTGCTAGGAAATTGGAATTCAAAGAGGAGGGAGAATTGGAATTATACTTAAAAAACTCATAAGTTACATCAAGGAGTAGATTCATAAAAAGATTTTAATCTGAGAAATCATGGGAATTCTACATCAGTTAGTAAAATCTGCATTTAGCAAGCTTGAAATGTAACAATGTTTAATATTTTGTTTAAATGGTAAATGTTTAGGCATTCTAGGTGACATTATGTACATAAAATAATAATAAAAAAGCTAATTAAAACTCTTAAGATAGAAGACATGATTAATAATAAGAAAAAGCAACAAGTTTAGCTGTTAGAGAAAATAAAAGTGGCTTTTGATTAGAATAGAGTTTGCAAGATTGCATACTATACCAATATCATACATGATATTAATGAAAAAAAAAGCTTTGTTAATACTGACATAGTTAGGAGAGCAAATTTAAGGCATGATTTACCATTCAAGAAAAAATCTGTGAGGAGGCACCCAATGTGTGATGATGGGTTAGAACAATAAATTTTGTGTGATGTCTGTAAATGGATCTAATTGCAGCATATTCTTAACCTTACCTTATTTAGCAAGACAAGACTGTCTCTTTCAACAATGAACAATGTATATGGCTTGAAAAAGAGGGCAGATTATGTAGTTTTATAAGCAGCAAATATGAATACAGTAACCACTGCTTATAGTGATCAGTGGTTATAAGAATCAACCATTTATAAGAATCAATATCGTGAAAACAAAAACAAATGTATTATTTCCATGTCAAAATTTTCGCTTTAAAGAATCAATCCACCGGTTTTAAGAATCATTTTACTCTCTTCGCTTTCCTTTCATTTTTCCAAAAAAGCCACTTAAACCCTCAAAAGGCACAAAGTTCTTTTTTTTTTTTCTTTAAAGAAAGATTGATAAGATTGGATGGAATATAGTCGTAAAATTTACTCCTTTCTTTGTTAGACGTAACATAATAGTTTACCCTTAAACGCTTTAGCAAAACACTCTCCTATTGGCTTGACCCAGGGGCATCTTTACCTGTCCGGGTCCAATTTCACTTTTCTGCACTGACAAACAAAAATAGGGACTTTTTTTTTCCACCTCCCACATCCTGGTTGTGGCTTCCTGGACCCTGAAACACATAAATCTTTGGCGAAGTGTCCACTATCACTTAGGCAAACGTGACATTAGTAGATTCAGCATGTTATCAAACCGTAAGCTAGAGGGTGAATCTTCGTCTGAGACTATTAGTATTGAAAGAGCCTCCTGAAAACTTTTTCTTGATCCCTTCCTGTAGTTGAAATGTTAAAACTGTTAAGCAGGTATGTTGTAACAAATAGTGGATTTTTTTCTTCTCTTAATATAATCATGTGTATCTACTTATAGGTCTAGATTGTATTTTTAAAATTATAAAAAATAATTTTAATACAAGATAATTAACGTAAATTAAAGAGTATTTTATGGTAAATTATCTAATATATGTATATATAGGTGTGTGTGTGCCTGTCCAAAAACCTAAATTTCAGCTATAAGAATCCACCGCTTCTAAGAATCAAAAACAGTAATAACAAACGTGATTCTTATAAGTGGAAATCACTGTATTTCCAAAAGGCTCACACAATTAGTGGATATTCCCAAAAGCTGCAATGCTATGAGAATGTTAACTCGTAGTATCATGACAAAATATAGGAAATAACAATCAAGATAAGCATTAGGTCATACTTATTGCACAGGATTAAGCCCACAAGCAGCATTCTAAATTTGAAATATGTATATTTTTTAATCACCTAGCGTAAGATGTGATTTAGCAGCCTTTACGTCTAGGAAATGCTATAAATTACTTTTCATGTGTATGTCAGAGGCAATATTCTATACTGGTAGCAGTTGAAGCATGGTATAGTCGAAATCTGTTTTTAAATAATTTCAAACATAGTGGCTTGGTGAGAAATTAAAAAATATTAAATGATTATCTGCCTATAACATAAAGAACTTCTTTAATACCAGAATAAAATAAAAAAGCGGTGGCTGCATGTTTCAAATTAATCAATAGTTCATTATCAGGCAGAGGAGCATTGGTGCGATTGTCACAATGAACAATGCACAAATGCTAATTGCAACAATCACATTTATTATGACAATCGCACAATTATGGTATTGAAGAAATGTTTTTTATGCACTTATTTTCCACAAGTATTTGTAAGCCATTATCTGCTAATATCTGGACTATCATCAAAGACTGAACCATGGCTGTTGAATCTAAGATAAAATGGAATAAGCTGTTATATAAATAAGTTTGCTATGAGATTTATGACCACAGTAACAGAATTTGTTTTACAAGTAATAAATAACGTTATGGATTATTTTAAGGTATCTGTCTACGTTAAAATGGCTGTTTTGTTGCAAAATTTTTGATTTTTTTTTTATTGCTCTATTTTGAAGGCCAATCTTTTAGGTTTCTAAAACCACTATTTTTAATTTGTATGATCACAGGATGAGAATTTATAGCCAATTTAATAAACCGAAAGTGATAAAAGACCGGAAGTAGTATTTTTAATGCATTTTCTAGAAAATTAATTTTTCACTTACCTAACAAGATTGCAATTTATTATAAACGAGAAAGTTAATAATTAAAAAAATTTTCAATATATTTCAGAGAAATTATGCAATAATGTTTTACATATTACTATGTTTTGGTCTAAAAGCAAAGCTATATGTGTTTATTTAATCATTCTACAGGTACCTGTACATGCTAAGTGTTTTTTAATTTTTTTTGGTATCTTCCAGTAGTTTTTGGAAATATTGTAAAACTTTTACTTCAGAACACAGGTAAGTATCACAGTAGTATACAGTATAAAGGAAATTAAAATATATGTAGTTGAACTGAGTGTAGGGTCTCAGGTGTAAGCAATAAATTGTACTAAAAATTTATAAAAAATTCCCTGTATTTTAAAATGTTATGAAATTTTTAATCACTATTATATTTGTTGTCATGATTTTATATCACATTTGAAGTATTTAATCAGTACTGTACATTTATTTTCTTAAAGTGCTCTGAGTATAGGCACTTTAACACATCACCTTAAACACATTACAAACTGCCGATGAACATTTAAAAACCATCAAATTAAAGAAAACTTTGAAAATCAAACCAAAAGAAAGACAGCAATGTATTACAGATTTATTTCAGTAATTCATTATTTTATTTGCTTATTAAGGTTAGTACTTTTTTATAATATTGTATTTATAAGATTTTTGAAGTAGATACATAATGTAATACATAAAAATTTCTTTAAAATTCTTCATTTTGGTCTATTGTTTTATGAAATATTCATCTAAATTTTGTAGTTCAAGGATGCTTTTAAATGATCATTTCTGTCATGTTTTTATGAGTTATATCAAGGTTAAATTGTACCAAGTTAAATTTTAGTTAAGATTTAACTGTTTCAATGTTTCAACTATTCCACACTCAGCACTGAAGCTGAGAGCAATTAAATTCAGACTATCCTACAAACCTGGTGACATTAAACAAAATTCATAGTAATTGCAGCACAGCCAAGAGATTTTTCAAATTTCTGTCGTGTGTATGCTCTATGCTTTCTATCCAAAGTATGATGCACATATTGCAGTAATCTGATAGCCTCCCATAGCATTGAGTTATTTTATTTGTTTGTACATGAGTATCAAAGATTCAGGTTTTTTTTTTCTCTGTATGTGTAAGGTCACCTCACTGTTGCACTTAAAATAATAACACTAGCCAACAGTGAAAATGTAACAAGTACAAAACCAGTTGTTCTTTACTAAATCGACCACACTGATCATAGAAACAACGATGAAAATCTCCGATTAGGTCTAGTTCCAAAATATGGGGTGGGGGTGTATCAGTTAATGATAATGAGAAGGTGGCTGACAAGTCTAGCAAACAATTTTTGTAATATTTGTGGACAGGTAACTTTGAAATCACAAAAGCAACCAATAACATCAATGATTAAGAAACAGTCTGTACTTCAGTTATGAAATTGGAGACCAGAACAAGCCCTGGACTCCTCATATATGAGGCGGTGAAAGGCAAAGTTGTGTAAGTCCAAAGTGTTTTTCTGCAAAAACTACAAAAAATTCCACTATAAATTGAACAGATTATAATTCATAATATTTATTATAATATTGCAAATAATAATAATTTGCAATTCCACTATAAATTGAACATGGAGATTACATTTTTGCCCTCAAATAAAAAAAGTTGAAAATGTCACTTACACCACTTTGCCTTTCACCGCCTCATATGTTGCATTGTCTTTATTCCTGGTTGAATCATAAAAGATCATCAGAGGGCTTTGCTATCTCCATGATCTTGAGAGAACCATCAACATAAATTATTGTTATTTTTGTATGACAATTCCATTAACACATGGTATTTCAAAGAAGAAAAAATCATCCTTGACATATTCTAACATATCATTAGCTACCTGACCAGTGCCTCATGGAGTCGGACTGCATGTTCCGATTCCACCTCACTCTTATACAGTAAGTGACAAGGGTGGTAGCGATTCTATTGCTACTCCATCACCTTCAAAACCGAGTAATCGAAAGATCCCGATTTTCAGTGTAAGGAGTCTATACAGCAACATAAAATCACACAGTATGAGCTGAATGATCTAGTAGAAGATCTAGACCCCTATTCCGATCAAACACTTAGCTCTCGTAAAGCCCCCCACTCTCGCAGATTTGCGCTAGTGGGTAAAAAGTGTTAGCATCAAGGGTTAAAAATAAAGTATATTTTTATCCCCAATAGGTTTTCCCCATGCTTGACATCCAGTCCAAAAATATAATGTATGAATAAGATAGAATTTGTTTAAATTACATATTATTTTAGCTGTAATTGATAATTACCTTTTTCTGTTGCATAGTTAAGAGCTGTTCACTTACCTCAGCAAATGTTTTCATTTGGAGGTAGTTGAAGTTGAAGTATGATAGGTATGTGATGTCATTTAATAGCCTGTTAATTACTCATTGGTTCCCAGGTATGAGGTCATCAAATAGTGATTAGTATTTGGAAGGGAGGTGCACCTCAACCCTGGGTTTTAATTTCTTTTGATCAAATGGCATCACATGCACATATTTTCAGAATATGCAGATTTGTTTTATATATAATGATATAAAAGGCCAAGTTTGGTCAGTGAGAAGTCAGCCAGTAAGCAGGCTGCAGTCAGCATCAAGATAGATGCCATATTTGTTTTTATGTACCCAAGGTGATTATGATTGAATATACTGCTGGACAGTATCTTTATTTCTTTAATGTTTGAAATTTAATAAAGCCTTAAGTTATCCAAGTTCTTTAAGCCTTATGAATTCTACATATATGATCCACCAGTCAACAAAAAGAGATATGCAGAACAAACAGCGAGAGGTTTCACTCTCGTAAATACGAACGTCACGTGATCAAAACTTGCGGCTAGTAGAGAGCTCTTGTAGGCCTTTTTTTCTCTCACAAATCCGAAAATAATAATGGTGGACGTTATACTCATTCGCCGCATAAGAAGAAGGATGTTATCCCTTTCTTTAAGCAGGGAATGGATATTACAAGATAGGGATAATCCATTTGAGATGAAAGATAAAGTTTTTATTAAAAAATTTAGATTGTGCAAACATGAAATTATGTGTTTATTAAATTTTTCTACAACATCATCTTCAGCATTTATGAGCTCTAAAAGCTTATTATTTCTGACTAACAACTTATTGTTGTCTACCATTATTTTAATTAAAGTTTCTAAAATTTGATTAATTTTTAGCAGAATTCCTTGCTGGGATGTTGTTTTGGCAGCAACATTTTTTATTTCTTGCAGCATAGTTTTTTTGGGTTTGAAGAGCCTCAGCTTCAAATTTATCTAACTTGGCTACTTCTCTTTTAAAGGCTAGATGTCTCCTACCACGTACTTTTGAACTGTCTAGAAAATAATAATAATGTTCATTTAAAATTTAAATAAATAGTTAAAAAAAAACACTAATAGTGAATGAGATAGCACACGGAACAGAGCTATTATTTCAAACATAAGAATCAACATAAGTTATTTCATAGAAGTTATTGTCACAGATTATAGTACAACTACAAATGATTATGATGAAGAGTTCTATGCAGGAATTAACATAAAACTATGTATTTTAGGTAAAACATACAATTGTTTAATTTCTATAAAGTATGGTACTACGAAATTTTTAAATATCTCCAATAATTCCAGTCTGAAATTTATATTTTAAAACTTGTTACAAAAATTTGATTTAAATTTATCAAAATCTAAATAACTTACTTGATGATTGAGCAATATGCAAAGACTTTGTTTCTGCTGTTTTAGGGGTAGTTACAATCTTAGCAGTTGCAATTTCACTTTGTATAACACTATGTTCTGGGGAGGGGAGGGAAATTAATTAGTATAAATAGCAAATAATTTTGCTTTAAATTTATTTAAAAAATTCAAATTTTCTAAAAGCATTATGAAACAAACATTCATTTTGTTAGTTAAAATAACTATATTTTCTCAAGGTTTTTTCTTAGCTTTATGATTATTAAAAACATAGCTGTAATAAATTTTAGAAATTTCATGCTAGCAAAAATTCAAATATATGAATACCATGCCATTATGTTTGTTATGCTCTTAGAACTTGTAACTTCTAAACAAAAGACACAAACTTAATTTTCTTGTAATGTTTTGTTTCTAAAATAAAAATTGTTTGTAAAATATGCATTTTCAATTTTATTTACTTGTAGTTCTTTTACATAATTACACAAAATAATTCTGATATATGACTGAGCATTGGCAGTGATCTTTTGAAGCACAATTATTAAATTTATATTTGCTATTTAAGTGTACAATGTCATGGTCTCAATCCCCCACCCTCAAATATTAATAATGCAGTGATTTTTATCTGGTAATAAAGCCTCCTGCAACAAAATATTTTGATCTTTGTTTAATGATTAACTAACAGCCTTTTAAAAATTTATAATAAGATTTATAAACAAAGATAGAAATGTGATATTTTTGAACACAAATGCCTGAAAAGCCTAACAGAACTGTTTTAGTACTTTATTGTCCCTTAAATAAGCATTAGGACATTTTTAAATTTTACTTTAATTAAATTTATTTATGATAAATATCTTGCAATGTAAAAATAAGATATATTATAAATAGCATTGAAAATGATAAAAGAAACTCTAATAAACAGGTAATAAAATACAAAATTATTAATTTACTTACCATCCATTTTTCTTCTGTTTTAAAACAGCCTACAAGTTAAAAAAAATAATAAAATATTAGGATATTGCCAAAGTCAAATTAAATTTTTTTCTTTTCCAATACAACTGAAATTACTTACCTATGCAGATAAATTGAATGACTCATCAGTGATGCCTTCACTGTACTTTAATCCTATTAGTCCCAGGACTCGTCCATCAATGTCTGTTCAACATTCCTTTTTTGGCGGACCACCACCTGTACCAGTGGAATATTTAACTATTGTGACTTTTTTTTCTCTTTTTATATTTTAAGTCATTCCATTTATTTCGAACTAGTTTTTTAGAATGACCAATCCCTATATTGATGCTGCTCAATTTGGTGACTATCACGTCCCACTCTTCATTCTGTATCTTTTTATTGGGAATTTTCGATGAAAATTATCCCTGATACAAGCTCTAGACGTGCCACCAACCTGTTCAGCAGGAGCTTGATCTCCTCTACTGAAAAATTTGATGTCCTTTGAGACATTTTTATCTACAAAATGTAAAAGAAACAGCTACATTGGTAGATCTCAAAGCGTGGGGTTTTTCGAATACTGTATACTTTTTCTTGAATCCCAACACAAGGAAGCAAATAAAATGCCTTGTTTGAGTGAGTTCTACCCGACGATTTTGCTAAATTAACCGCCGCTTTTCCCCCTACTTTAGGTTTAGCACGGGAAGAGAAAAAAGACATGGCTTGACCATATAAGGTTTCCTTACACATCTTGACGTCATCATTTGCGGAAGCACAAACTGTTTGAACAGAATAGCTAAGGCGAGTGTTTTCCCCTAACTCTCGCAAACTTCCCCCACTTGTGGAACGATACTCACAAGTTTTTGCCATTTGAACTGAATTTGAGTCCTAGAATTACATAAAGGTAAAGCAGAACTGTTGGTATCTAGACTGCAGCAGTGGACTTGTCTTGACCAGATGGTAAATGTGACTGTGTTCCAAGAGTGCCGCCCTATTCCTTCTGTTTTTCAAAAGTGGAAATAACTTGATATTTTGCTGTAATATAGAGGGTCTCATAGCAGCTCTGAAAATTGACTACAAAACTGATGATTGGTGATTGATCATAAATTCTTCAAAATTAAGTCTAAAGTTTGTCCTTCTGCATAATAGCAACTTGTTTCCGTCGGTTCCGATCAGTTATGCAGCTTACATAAAAGAAATGTATCTAAGCATATAGCAACTGTTATGGAGAGAAACTATGACAAGTTTAAATGGAATATTTCCGGTGATCTTAAAGTCATTGCCCTATTACTTGGACTATAACAGGGTTACACCAAATTCTGTTGCTTCTTAGGTCTGTAAGACAACCGTGCCAAGGCACATCACTACAAACAGAAAGATTAGCCTATGTGTCAATCAATTCAACCTGGAACACATGTTATTGACAATGCACTTGTTGAATCCAGTAAAGTAATACTCCCTGCTCTTTGTGTAAAACTGTGCCTAATGAAAAACTTTGTAAAGGCGATGGATAAGACTGGGGAAGTATTTTTGTATTTGCACAAGAAGTTTCCACATCTCAGTAAAGCCAAAATAAAGGGTTTTCGTTGGTCCACAAATACACAACTGTTCCAAAATGAAAATTTCAATATTCTCACAGGTAAGGAGAAGTTAGCCTGGGATGCCTTTGTTCAGGTGTCCACCAACTTGCTTGGAAATAAAAAGGCAGAAAACTATAAGGATGTTGTGGAAAATCTGAAGTACTATGATAGACTGGAGTGTAACATGCCCTTAAGTTACACTTCTTATATTCACACTTGGGACTTTTCCCCCGAAAACCGTGGTGCTGTTAACAACGAACATGAAGAATGCTTCTACCAATAAATTTTGAACATGGAAGACAGATATCAGGGAAAGTGGAGTGAATCAATGTTAGCCAATTACTGCTGGACACTCATCATAGTATCACCAGCAACTGAATAAAAAAGGCAGGCAAAGTGATTGCACCTTCACTGACCTTTCTTCGAGGAAGAACAAGGTAAATACATGCATACGCTTTTAAAGAGCTAAACTTGTATTTTTATGATCATTTTCGTGTTCAGCACCCTTAAAAACATAAAGATTAACTGTTTTTATCAAAATTACAGGAAAAAGTTAAAATTTTATTAGCTAGTGTAATCAGTGGCATTGTAAGAGTTAATATCTGGTTGGGTGAAAAGAATCTTACTGGGCTTAAAACTTAATGTCAGCATGTGTATTGGGATCCATCCCAGGAAATCTTGCACTTTCATATAATCATCATTACACTGGTTCTGATTATTACTGCAGTAGTCTATTGGTCTGCCTCAACTGTATTTTATATTCTCATTTACAATATGCTCTGGGATTTATAGGATGTAAATATGACGCATTTCGCTGACTTCATGCAACGAAATCTCTTTGTCTTAACTGATTGCTTTCGAGATAAATTTACTCTATCTGAGAAATGAAGATTTATATATAGAATGTACAAAAATACATTTTCATACTCAAATGATCTGATTTTGGGCAGATCTTCAAAATACAATCAAGTGTAGTGAAAGAAAGATACAATAGAATAGTGTTAAATATAATAAAATGAATATTTATTGCTATGCAAAAAATATAAAGAAGCAATTTTATGTAAAAAGCATTATATACATTTTCAATGGTCACAGAAGGATCTACAATAATTAGGTCATTTACCCTCAATTTAAAAGTGAAATTTCTATGTTGTATATTTTAACATGATTATCATTACTACAGCTAGCTAGCTGGACTATGGAAGTATTTTCTTTATTACCAGCTTCTCCTTTTGTAGGAGAAAATTTCAATCGATTTATGGTCAAATGATGTGCAATACTACAAAAGGTTAAGGAACAATAAATGACAAATATTTTTATGCCTTTAAAAAATAAAGAAATTAAAGTAAAATTTTAAGCATTTCTTAGAAATATCCTGTCCCTTTGCTTAAGTATCACCATTCACAATTTAACCACTGCTAAACAGCAGCTACAAAGGGTTCTCACAACCTGGTGAAATTGAAAGAAAGTCGCTCTGTGTATAAGCACAGTTCCATAGTGAAACATAACAAGCACATAAAAAAAATGCTTCTCTTATAATAGGTTTCCATTATTTTGCTTGCCACCTATAGATGGGGTGAAAAAATTCCGTGTAAGAATATTATACTATATAACTCATAACTCAATGAAAAGATACTTTAACCACTTGATACAAAATGTTTTCATTACAGTATGTCCTTGAGTTACAGGGAATGGTAGATACATGGTTGTAATTTTCAATTTTTCGTAGATTGCTTTAGCATGCTATTAATTGATTTACAATGAGAAAAAGAAAGCTTTGAGTGTACAAACATCATTGGACAAATATTTCAATGCCCCATGAACATCTGCAGATTATCAGATTATTTTAAATTGCATAATGATGTATAATATTAGTATTTCTATAATATGTTCGTGTACTGTATAATGTAATATGTGTATACCATTTTCATATTTGAATAAAAAGTATTTCACTGAAAATGATTAAAAAATGTATTTTATTTCGATATTTAGAGGCAAAAGTGAAATTCTGAAAGCTTTGACTGAAAACTGACATGATTGAAAATTTTTGGTACACATCTTAGAAATGATAAAGTATACCCTTCAAAGATCCTAGAATGGAAATGCATTTAAAAAAGTATATCATAAAAGGTTCCTTTTGACTATGTTATTTTTTGCTATTAATCTTACAGGCATCTAAACTTTTAAATGATAAATAATATATATATTTCAACAATGGTTTATTGAAAAGGAAATATCAATTAAATAATGGAAATTAATAATCAAATAAAAATCTATATATATAAAATGCATAGGTATGCGGCACAAAAATCAGTGATATTTCTACTCCGAATGGCAACAGCTGCAATTACCAGATGTAAACATTAGCGGCCAACCGCATGTGTGTAGTAGTTCGACGATAGCACGTAATTTGGTACAGTTTAATTGCTGTATTTTACACATGAATAATTTTAATTTATTCATGAGATAATTTATTCTTTTGTTCTATCGATTTTTCTAAATGTATGTAAGAGGACAAACTTTTGACAAAATATGTTTAGACCTATCAAATCCAGTGTTTAGTCATGGACAGTTGTATGTAGGTTTATCTAGAGTCCGTTCTTTTGATTCTGTCACTGTAGTATCTCCTACTTCTGAAATACTCAACTGTGTATATCAAGAAGTTTGAGGTATATCATAGTAAAATATTAATAATTGCATTATAATATCTTAATAGTAAGTAAGAGTTTATTGTCTACACTTTTTTAATAGTACTTGCTGCATTTTTACTCCATTTTATAAGTGAAGAAATTTTTCCAACAATTTTTTATTTGGTATGATTAAGTGTAGATATCTGAATTGTGGACACAAGTACATACAGAGGGTGATATAATCTACACTCTATTTTAGTACTTGCTGAATTTTATTCCTTTTTTAGTGAAAAAATTTGTCTCTAACAATTTCTTATTTGATGTAATGATAAAGTGTAGACATCTTAATTTTGAAAAATATTACATACAGAGAGGAATGTAATTTTTAAAATCTTTGTTGTTGGGTTTCTCAGTCTTATCTTTAACTCTGTTCTGAAGTAATGGAAATTCATATTTTTTTAATCATGATGTTTTAGAATCAGCCTTATAGAGAATTTTGCAATGATTATAAATTTTTTGGCTGAGATCGCACTACCACTCAACAACATATATATTAATGATGACAGGTAATAGTAACTTTCCTTACATACGATTCTTTCAGTTGAGTTGTTTCGCAAAAGAAAATA
This sequence comes from Dolomedes plantarius, assembly GCA_907164885.2. Classification (NCBI taxonomy): domain Eukaryota; kingdom Metazoa; phylum Arthropoda; class Arachnida; order Araneae; family Dolomedidae; genus Dolomedes; species Dolomedes plantarius. The sequence goes on along the minus strand of OU015491.1, from coordinate 231,582,350 downwards.
TAAAACTAAAAGCGACCATGCTGGTTGCGCAGCGGCTAGTTATAATTAATAATTTGAGGCACTTTATATTGCCAGTTTTTATCCAGGGGGGAAAAAATAACCTTGCAATCAATTTTAATTTTCATGAAGAGAGACATTGCCTTGACATCACATTCATAAATTAGAACTGAAATAAAAAGTAAAAAATATGCATTTGGAAACAACACAGCATTGAAAGGATACTTTTCATTTAACTTTAGCTGGACAGAGAAACCAGACGCTTTACACCATGTGCTAAGGATAATGCACCCTGTGTCTAATCCTATAGCAAGTATGTATCTGAAAAGAAATTGACAACATTCTGCATCAGTAACATTATTAACATATAATAAAGAAATGAAGTGCACACACACCATAAAGACTACATACTTGTTATTGAGACTCAAACAGGGAGCAAAAGACAAAGCTGTTGCTGAATCCTCCACTTCTAAGGGTGTTAAACATAGAGAAAATTCTATTTCTTCTGCTTTAACAGTTTTGCCCCAAACTGCTATCTAGAAAGAAAATATTTTGGTTATATAATTAACATTTTACTTTCAATTAAGAATTAGAGCTAATATACTCACAATTTTAATTTCTATAGAGATAACACACTTCAGAAGTTGTTAAATGAGAAAAAATCTTCTCTTTAGCAATGTTATCGATAAAATCTATAAAAATTTTTATAGGACAGCAGAAAGGAAACACTTTAGCATCTATTCATCTTGACAAAGCATGAATATACTAGAGACAGAAGAAAAAGTACAAACAAAAATTACAAGCCTTGTTTAGAAAAGAAGCTATAATTAACCCTTACGTCGGCACACCGGTATAGGAGACTGCTGTTGCACCTGTTCTGAAGGGTGGGGTGATCATACTATTGGAGGTTTGTGAGTTCTTCAGTTGGGTCCTGACCTTCAAGTACAACATATTGGAGATTTTCGCCCATTCGTAGCTTGTCAGTAAATTAAATCTTTGTAAAACATAGTCGGTCTTTTGGACCGATGAGCCTTGAACTGATTTAAAATTCTGCCAGTCTATATGACTGATAAGTCTTGAACCGTACGAATTATCTGTCAGTCTGCATGCATTCTATTTCCTCGATCTTTGTTTTATTGTTGTAGCTAACATGGCTGGAAGAATTCCTCAAGTTTCAGACATTTTGTCTCTCTCGCACTATCACAGATTGAGAAAATGATTCAGACGACTCCTACATTGCAAACAATTGTATTATTCTTCCTCAAATCTCCGATAATGAGAAAAATAGTGATGATGATGTTCTTTTACAAGTTTACAAGCAGATTGTCAGTATTTCTGAACAGCAGCAACAAATCATAACACTTAGCTTTGAACAGCCTTCATTGACCAGTCATGGTAATTTTGATATTATTTCAGACAAAGAGAGTAGCGGAGGGGATGTTCCGCAGAAACAAAGGGGTCACAAACCACGAAAATTCGTCACAACAAGTGACGATAGTTCAGATGATTCAAGGAGTGAGGACAGATAAAAATCTTGTGAAACTACTCAATATCGAGGGGAAAAAATTGTTTTACTAGGAGTTCCAAACCCTTGCATCCTATAGCACAGTCAGCACCTTGTAATGTGATAAAAGTGAGAGTAAACAAGTTAGAGGGTCCAGCACTGGCCTTGGGGCACGACCCTTTTCCAGAACAAGTTTAGTGCTTGCTATTTACTGACAAGTTGATGAAAAAGTCATCAATCATACCAATAGCAAAATAACAAAAATGCACTCACACATCGAAAATCCTCCAGTTCATTATTATAAGGACATTACATTAGAAGTAATAAATGCACTCTTTGGAATAATGATTCTTTGTGCAATTTTTAAATCATCTCGAGAATCAATGACTTCGTTATTCTCTTTACAAAATTTTCTATTTGTAAAGTTTTGTTACCAAAAATTTTCTATTTATAAAGTTTTGTTACCAATGTTATTTTTCTAATTATATGATATATACAGACTAAATTTTTGTTGAATAACATTTTTTAATTACCTTTTTCAAACATGAGAGGTAGCAGTAGTTTTTCATTAATGACTTATAACTGCAAACAAATCATAAAAATAGGAAAATATCCTAATTTTATAACATGGCGGTCTGTGAGACCGATAAGCTGGGGAACAGTATAAAGACAGATGAGCCGGTGTAAGGGTTAAACCTTACTAACCCTAACTGAATCTTACTTAGCAAAGAAATTTATCATCACAGCATTGTAAAAAGTACTAGTGTACAAATCTCCATTCATCACCACATAAATTTTTAGTTTGCAATTTTCAGTAGCTTAAACTGTTTCCCCAATGAGGAGTATCCACAGAGAATGAAAATTGTTAGTGAAGAGTAAAAATTCTAGAATTTTATACTGGGTACAGTAATGTCATAAAAATCATGAGAAGGGAAAAGGTAGTGATTCACAAACGCTTCATGAATATGTAAGTTTATTCTCGAATACAAATATTTAGATTTTTAAGTAGATTGGATTTATTTTCAACGATTTTCAAAATCGATGAAGAATCAGTCAGAATCGAATGAGAATTTTCAAATTCTCATATCGAAGATTCAAATTCTCATATAATCACTAATCAATTTATTTAATTTTTTTGCTGATTGTTTTTAGTAAATACTTAAATTTTAGGCACTGTTTTTTTGGATGCATATATGTCTATATTTTACATCAAATACTATTAAAAGAATCCAATTCAGTGCATTCTATCTTAATTTATAGGTTAAATTATGTTTCATGAATAGTGTTTTAAATAAACTTTGGTGAAATATTTTAGAAAAATGAGCATATTCAACCTTCCATGCCATCTTTTTTTGCATCATAAGTTTTTGTATTAATAATCTTATTGCTTATTTTTAAAATGGTATTGTTGTGAGTGTGTTTTTTAGAATGATTATCGGAATGGGCACTCGGTACCATTTCGCCGTATGAAGAATGAATACCCATCATAACATTTAAGCCCGTAAAGTGGATAAAATTATTTTCATTGCAACCCAAAAAAAAACAAAACAAAATGGTGATAAATGTCAAGAAACATAACGCAAAACTGAGTCAACAATAAAAATGGAGGCAAGAACTATTTATTACATTATCTTATATGCAGTATACTATCAAAATTTACATTGCCTCTTAGGTCTCTCATTGTATTTCACATTTCCGATAGTAGCCAATTTAAACCAGTTCCGTATGAACCAAATTCCAAAACAAATTAGCAGTGAGTAACTTTACCCACATAAAAATATAAATATATAAATATGTACCTTAGTATCACACAGTTACCAATAGGCTGGCTGGCGCTTAAATTACAATCTTAGAAGGAGCTCCACGAATAAAAAAATCTTAAAAAAAAACTTACCACAGCGCTGCAGGTTAAACTAAAAAAATATGAAACAGGAAAGCAAAGGCAAGATAGTAAAGCCCCTGGAATAGAAAGAGGGGATATAAAATGAGGACTGTTCCCATGTTGAAGTTGGCCATCTCTTCCATCAATTGTTTCAAGAGTTCCAACGGAGCGGAGATAGGCGTCGGGTAGGTAGAAGTCAGGGTCACCCCCTGCGATGAGCGCCGAAAAACAGAAATAACTTTTTTCCTTCAGAATCGAAACGACGAACCGCCGTGCCTTCTCTCCTCAAAAAAACCCGCGGCCCGGGAGCCCCTGGCTCGGGTTAAATAGTGCTATCTGGCGCCGTTGTTTCAAAACACCAAACCACCTCAGACGCACCGAAATCACTTCATATCACACTGTTGGTTCGTGTATTAATTTTTTCTTGCATCATTTTCGTTACTTCAGCACGCTTTAATTTCAAACATAATTGGCGCTACCACTTGCGCCGCTGACGCACTGTATTCATGCGCGCCGGTGAAATCAGTAAAGGCGCCGCAAAATTCCTTTTGCCTGCGAAAAACATCGCTGGCCCCGTCCGTCGCGCCCCTCGAAAACTGCAAGGCCAGGAGGTATCAGGTTACGGCACGGGAACAGATAAGGAAGCTTTTCAAAAGACAGATATTTTACCAGGGCCAGAAAAAAAAGAGTCAGAGAGAATATAATTACTTTTTACACTTTTACATTTTACTCTTTAAACCAGCCAACCATATTTCCTTTTCCCTACGCCACCAGCTTACAATAATTAATTTACATTCCTTGGCATTAACAATTATACTTGGCATTTACGCAAATTAATTAACTACACACACATCATTATGGCTAAAACCTAACACAGCAATTAGCATAACAATATCCCCCTTGAACGAAAAAAAAAATTAAACGCAGGGAAATTTTTTTTCAACCCGCACGAGTCAAACAAAAACATAAGGAAAATACCCGAGAGCGAACAGCATCCCCGGAACTGGACGCCGAGCGCTGACAACACACCTGCCCCCGCTGCGGAGTGTGAGTCCCCTGGCAAACTACCCTAGCGAACAGCCGTGCGTCCACGACCGCCAACCCCTGAGAGTGCGAAAAATCTCGCAACCTAAAACTCAAATTAACTGGCAAAGCAAAACGAAAACTACACGGAGAGAAAGTGTTATGCTAATTGTTACATGCCAAAAAAAATTACAACAATAGATTTGCGTCACAAAAACTAGCACTGTTATAAACTAAAATCTACAAAAAAAAAATTACGCTTGGTCCACCTGCACTTTTATCTCGCGATCAGAGACACAATTTCAATTCAAACAGAAGGTAAACAGCAATATTAGCTACAAAAAGAATTAAACACACAATATACTTAAAGTTGCAAGCAAGTGTTCTCAAAACAACAAAATGACCACCCTGGCAAAAAAAAACTCGCACTAGCCTCTCTGTAGCCGGGAACCTCTGTGCCAAGTCGACTTTGTACTACTTTGCCTAACACAGGCAACTACATTGAACATAGACTTGGTTCACACACAAAAAAAATACAGTATACTTTGCTCGTATAATACACAAGAAAACGCAAAACAAAAACATATGTTACCACAAGGTGTAAACGAAGATCGTCCGTAGACGCTTAACAAAAACAAAAAATACCCCTCCAACATCTTTCTCTCTTGGGAATAGCGTGGAGTGTAGGAGACAAAATCGGGGGTCACTTTACATGCTGGGATGACATTGGCAAGCATGCATTTGCCGTACAATAGGTTGACAACTAAAGAGTTGTGCAGCACTTTCCATAACAGGGGATAGGTCGAGACCTCTTCTCTGAAGAGTTACAATACCACATATGATAAAGTCCACCAGACCTCAGGCTTGAACAGGCCAACATTTCCGCACTACAGTTGCCACGGGTGATATTTCATGAAGGCCTGTTACACCCGGAAACAGTTTTTTTTTTATTTTTCTTTCGTTGGTTGTGGAAGCCATAATGCAATATTCGACCACAAACCAAAAACAAATATAAATACACTATTAAACATAATACAATAAAATTAACTTGGCCGACTACCAAGTGCTAACACCTTGACCTGTGGTAACATACAAAAATTACACTATTACACTAAAAAAAAAACTGGAGAATAGAACTTACATGTACATGCGGTCGTTATATTATTATGCTTGAAAACACCGCAAGAGTTTAGCCTGAAGAAGGGTTCTGCCTAGCCTGCGACCTGGTAACCATCCTAGAAGGGGGGAAGTTATCCCACCTTGACCTCCCCACTGGCGTTTGCTGCGTTGAACCCTGCTGGCGCTGTGCGTCATCAGAAGCAACTCTGGGTGCGTCCCTTAGCACATTATCCTGACCCCTGCTCGCTCTGACCGCCCGACTCTGCCCCATCCTAGCAGAATTCACATAAACTCGCGTCTTACGCTTAGGCAACCTAGGAGCAGCACTTAAAATTATTTCGTCACTACCCTGGGGCTGGGTCTCCTTACCGTCAGCTGGCACATCAATCTCCTCTGGCTCCGGCCACGCAGGAAAAATCTTTCTATCTGGGACTCTAGATAACCTATCTACATGAACAAGCTCCTCGTGGGAAGGATCTGCGACTAACTGTATTTTAAAGTTAACATTTGAGGTCTGCGCAACTACTCGAAAAGGGCCTTTATTACATTTTGAAAACTTTTTGCACAAGCCTGGCTTAATTGCTGGGGAAAAAAGCATAACCAAATCACCAATTTTAATTTTCTTATCTATAGCGAATTTCTTTCTGTAATTTTCCTGTGATTTGGCTGAGGTTTCCAAATGGGATTTTACAAGTTTAAAGGTATTTTGAAGGGCGGGAACTAAATTTTGACAAAAGGAGGGAGCATCATTATAGTTAATTTTACTTTCCCCTGCTAGAATATTATAAGGGAGACGCAGATCTCGACCATAAGTTACGAAAGATGGGGTCTCTTTGGTGGATAAATGTACCGCAGAACGAATAGATAACAGGGCAAATTTTAATTTTACATCCCAGTCTGTGTGGCTGCTATTTACTAAATGTGCTAAGGCTGAGGAGATTGTGGCATGCTGTCGCTCCACCTTCGCGTTCCCGGCTGGATGGTACGCAGAAGTAGCAATGTGACGTATCTGGAATTGATTATATACGTTTGAGATGGCCTCTCCAATTAAATTTCGACCCCTATCCGTGATTAGCGTCTTGGGGCACCCGTGACGAGAAATAAAGTCAACGAGCGTCTCCGCTATTGCGTCGGATGTTAAGTTAGCAACCGGGTAAGCCTCGGGCCACTTGGAAAACGCGCATACGTAAGCCACTATATATTTATTCCCCTGCTCCGTCTGTGGATAAGGCCCTGAAATATCTAAATGCACAGTTTGCATGGGAGCGTCCGGAATCTTTGCTCTTTGCAACTCAGCTAACCCCCCTGGTTTATGTGCCCGCTTCTCAAGGCACTGCATACAAGAGCTCACAAGATTTTTAACATGGGCACCTAACCCTGGGCAAAAAAAATACTGTTTTAAACGCTGGTAAGTTTTATAGTGACCCATATGACAGGCAATTAACGACTCGTGGGCTAATGAAAAAACTTTGTTTAAAAGACTAATGGGGAGAACAACCTTTTCTTGGGAATCCCTCCTGGATTTTCCCCTTAAATCAATACAACTTAACACTTTATCATTATTTACATAAAATTTCATATACTCAGGCTTAATATTTACATTCTTTTCTAATAAATTTACAATTTTCTTACAAAAAGGGTCCTTCTTCTGGGCCACCCTAAGTTCAATTAAAAAATTCTCCTCCATGACTTCAAAGGAAACCTTCTCTTTAGAAATAGTATAGCACTGTTCGCTGTCTATAGGATCCTGGATAACGTTTACCTCCTCCTGGATTTCAAAATTAACATAACGGGAAAGAAAATCTGCCGTTGAGTTACATTTACCTTTAATGAATCGCGTTTCAAAGTTAAAATCTGCTAAGGAACATAACCAACGGGCGATACGGGATGTGGGGTCTTTAAGTTTAAGGGCATGGGTTAGAGCAGCATGGTCAGTAAACAAAATAAATTTAGTGTTGAACAGATAGCATTTAAAGTAATTAACTGCCCACACTACCGCTAGCAGCTCTCTCTCAGTTGCGGAATAACGCGTTTCAACGTCTTTTAACTTTCTGCTTGCAAAGGCTACAGGGCGTGGAAAATTATCATCGTCCAACTGCGCCAAAACTGCACCGGAGGCATAGCCTGATGAATCGGTATAAACAATGAAGGGCTTACTTAAATCAGGGAGTTTTAAAGTTGGGATCGCTGCAAGACCGGCACTTAAATCATCAAACTCGGCTTGCGCTTCCCTAGACCACAAAAATTTACCTTTATCTTTAGTTAGATTGGTTAAGTGGAGGGCACGTTTAGAGAAGTCGGGCAAAAATTTTCTATAAAAATTGAGGGTACCTAAAAAACTTCGGACTTGCTTACGAGAAGAGGGAATTTTAAAATTTTTAATTACTTTAACGTTCTTATCCATGGGAGAAATCTGCCCATTTTTAACTTTAAATCCCAGGAAAGTAATTTCAGTTTTAAAAAAGGAACACTTGCTAGGCTTTAATTTTAAATTATGCTGCCTTAAACGGTCAAAAACCAACTGCAACTTACTGAAATGAGACGGAATATCCTTAGAAGCAATAGCAATGTCGTCAATATAAATCTGAATGGAGAGGTCACTCAGGTCTCCTAACACTACATTCATCAATCTTTGGAACGCGTTGGGACTCGTCGCAAGTCCAAAAGGACTACGGGTAAAATTAAAAAGACCTTTATGGGTCGAGATTGCTAACTTGTACTGATCCTCCTCTTTAATTACTTGCTGGAAGAAACCTGAGGTCAGATCAAGCGTAGAAAAATACTTGGCACCTGCCAAAGAGTCTATTGTTTCATTTATATTTGGAATTGGAAAAGAATCTTTGATTAGCTTCTTATTTAATTTTCTAAAGTCAACAGCAAGACGATACCCACCATCAGCTTTTTTTATTAACATAACGGGGGCCGAAAAGTCAGAGTTAGATGGCACTAAAATTCCACTTTCTAACAAAATATTCAATTGCTCATTCATCTCATTTCGGAGATGATATGGCACTCTATACGGTTTAGATTTAACAGGCTCATCATCAGTTAAATTAATATCATGCGGAACAGTAGTACAACCGGGAAGCTCTAAAACAGAAGCAGCGAAGATGTCTGAATTTTGATTTAAAAAATTTTGCACTTTGAGTTTTAATTGAGGAGATAAATGATTAAGTTCAAAAGTAGTATCCCAAGTTAAGTCGGCATGATCTAGAGTAGCAATCTCACCTTGGTCTACATAGTTTACCGAAGAAAAATCATTAAGCTTAAAAAGAGGCTCCACAAAACCTAACTCGGAACCTTTATTTACATGGACGTGGCTCGTACCAAAATTTGCTAGGCGTACAAAAAGGGATTTTTCCGCATTTTTGCAAATGGCATTAGCAACCAAAACGTCCGAAATATGCGCACTCGGCGTGATTAAAATTAAGTCAGAATTAGAAGGAAGCGGCGATTTAACGCATGCCGGAACAACAACCTGCTCCCCTGGGTTTAATATAACCTTACATTTCGAAAAAACCTTGATTTTTGGTGACATCTCTATTTTTGCATTAACAGCGTTAACCTCCGTTACCTCTCTATCAACAGCGACACTAAAGGGAATAAAGGTGAAATCCGGGCACACAATCATACTCTCCTTAAAATCGATATTTATGTTATATTTAGCAAGGAAAGGAATCCCCAAAATGAGGTCAAAATGACTGGATATGGAACCGTGAATAATATTAAAATTTTCGCAACATCGAAAATTTGCAAATTCAAAATACAACTCACATTGCGACTCAATCTGTAATGAATTACCCGAAACGGTTCTAAGGGGAATGCTGCACTCCGACCCACTCAAAATTTTAAAATGCTGAACTTGCTTCTTGCCAATTAAATTTACAGAGCTACCCGAATCTAAAAGAGCAATCAAAATCTTATCTTGGGCAACAATCTCTACGATTGGCCAATTAAAAGCCTTTGCGCCCGCTGTGTTTGAATAATTCTCGGCATACCGCCAGTTTGAAGGCCCCATAATACCACTAGGCTGGCTTCCTAACGAGGGCTGTAATAGTTTAAATTGCCCTGTACATTTCTAGTATTACCTTGGCCTCTGAAATTATTATTTTGCCTCGAATTTTCCTGAAACTGGACGCGCCTCTGCTGTCCGTTAAAGTATCTCTGAGTAGAAAAATTTTGATTGTACTCGTTCTGCCTCCCTCGGAAGTGCGGACTAGGAGACCTGCCGAATTCTCCCCGCTCCCTACTCGGTGACGGGGAAAAGTTTCTCCTCGCTAATTGACCCCACTCAGAGTTGTGTGACTGAGTAAAAACGCGCCGCCCCCCGCTGGGAGACTGGTGAAAATTCTGCGGCGGCCGCTGATTTCTCCGCTCGCGAAACGCGGAACCCCTCCTAGAACTAAGCTCTCGCTGTGGGCACTGGTTTCTGGCGTGACCTAACTGATGACAGAAGAAACAACGTATGGGAGGTGAAGGCTGCGGCGAAAGAGTTAAGCTTTCCAACTTTGACGAAAGAAGGCTGACCGATTCTTGTAGTTTTACTACTATGTTTTCTAAACTTGCCTGCCTGTCGTAACTAGGGGTGTCTCTATCTTGAGCCATAGCGTACACGGTAGCTGGGGGCTCGGGCTGGATCGAATTTTCAACCTCTTTTATCGCTTTCTCCTCCCGACATGCAATGTCAATAAGGTCGCTCAGTTTCTCTGGATTCCTCGCTATTACTGCCCTACGAATAGGGGCCAACATGTTTTTTAGAAGCATAGCCATAAGCCACTGGTCTTCCATGTCACGACGTGCCGAATCCGGCAAATTATGTATCCTTACCACAACTCTCACCTTTGATCTCGCTACCGCAATAAATTCGTTTACAGGAGTATGGTTATCCTGTTTCAGAGCCCAAAATTCAGCCAACAGGGCTGCCGGGTCTTTTTCAGATTGGAACCTATCTCCTAACGTTTTAAACAGGTCCTGGACCGAATTTATTTCTTCCCTAAAATTGGAAAACACAGTTTGAGCCTGACCCGCAAGACGCTGCTGTGCAGCAAAAAATTGATCCTCTGGAGACCACTGTAAAAATTTTGCGATCTCCTGAAACTTATTTTGGAATCTCGTAAAATTTAGGTGTGGGTCAGCACCCGTAAAAGTTGGAATAAGATCTAGGTGATTGAGCAACAAATCGCGCCTCTGGAAAGTCATAGCGCGCGCTAACCGTTGAGTCTCCTCATCCTCCACATCGTGTCTCTCAGAGTCGGCCTGACTTGCCGTTTCAGAACAAACTGAGTTAGGCATACTAAATTCGTGAATTTCCCTTCAAACCTAAATTTATCAAACAAAATACTCAACTTTTCTCTCAGTAAAACACTATAGGTAATTCATCCCCCAAAATTTTCACATACAAACTGACACTATACTTTTTACACCATTATACACTAGAATACCCCAACATGAATACATTAAATCCCCCAAAATATACATGGATATCATCAATATTGACATTACACACAGTTATAACTCAATCATTATCTTTAACACATTATCACCATTTGGAATTTTTTCTCACTTAAATTATAATACTAATAACAAAATTACGCTGCTACTAGCACTTAACATTGCTGTGAGTGAAACCCAGAAAAGGTCACCGCACCATTGTTGTGAGTGTGTTTTTTAGAATGATTATCGGAATGGGCACTCGGTACCATTTCGCCGTATGAAGAATGAATACCCATCATAACATTTAAGCCCGTAAAGTGGATAAAATTATTTTCATTGCAACCCAAAAAAAAACAAAACAAAATGGTGATAAATGTCAAGAAACATAACGCAAAACTGAGTCAACAATAAAAATGGAGGCAAGAACTATTTATTACATTATCTTATATGCAGTATACTATCAAAATTTACATTGCCTCTTAGGTCTCTCATTGTATTTCACATTTCCGATAGTAGCCAATTTAAACCAGTTCCGTATGAACCAAATTCCAAAACAAATTAGCAGTGAGTAACTTTACCCACATAAAAATATAAATATATAAATATGTACCTTAGTATCACACAGTTACCAATAGGCTGGCTGGCGCTTAAATTACAATCTTAGAAGGAGCTCCACGAATAAAAAAATCTTAAAAAAAAACTTACCACAGCGCTGCAGGTTAAACTAAAAAAATATGAAACAGGAAAGCAAAGGCAAGATAGTAAAGCCCCTGGAATAGAAAGAGGGGATATAAAATGAGGACTGTTCCCATGTTGAAGTTGGCCATCTCTTCCATCAATTGTTTCAAGAGTTCCAACGGAGCGGAGATAGGCGTCGGGTAGGTAGAAGTCAGGGTCACCCCCTGCGATGAGCGCCGAAAAACAGAAATAACTTTTTTCCTTCAGAATCGAAACGACGAACCGCCGTGCCTTCTCTCCTCAAAAAAACCCGCGGCCCGGGAGCCCCTGGCTCGGGTTAAATAGTGCTATCTGGCGCCGTTGTTTCAAAACACCAAACCACCTCAGACGCACCGAAATCACTTCATATCACACTGTTGGTTCGTGTATTAATTTTTTCTTGCATCATTTTCGTTACTTCAGCACGCTTTAATTTCAAACATAATTGGCGCTACCACTTGCGCCGCTGACGCACTGTATTCATGCGCGCCGGTGAAATCAGTAAAGGCGCCGCAAAATTCCTTTTGCCTGCGAAAAACATCGCTGGCCCCGTCCGTCGCGCCCCTCGAAAACTGCAAGGCCAGGAGGTATCAGGTTACGGCACGGGAACAGATAAGGAAGCTTTTCAAAAGACAGATATTTTACCAGGGCCAGAAAAAAAAGAGTCAGAGAGAATATAATTACTTTTTACACTTTTACATTTTACTCTTTAAACCAGCCAACCATATTTCCTTTTCCCTACGCCACCAGCTTACAATAATTAATTTACATTCCTTGGCATTAACAATTATACTTGGCATTTACGCAAATTAATTAACTACACACACATCATTATGGCTAAAACCTAACACAGCAATTAGCATAACAGTATTCATCAAATCCAAAATTTCATTTTATATAACTTAAGTGCTTGTTTGAAAATTTTAAGCTGTTAAGTATTCTTTAAATCTATTTACTAAACTATACATCGAAAGATATATACATATATATGTTAGGTGCTTTCAGGGTTTCAGTAATCATTTAAGATTTTTTAGAGAGTACCCAAAAATATACAGAAGTGGCGATCAGATACTTAGTACACCCTTAGTAAAAAGCTATATTCCAGTTAATTTTTGTAGTATAAAAAAAAGTATTTGCATTTCTGTTTAACAAAAGCTAACTTTATGACCATTATGCTAGCATATTCTATACAGCTTTCACAGCTAAATTCAGGTTTTACTACATTTAAGAAAATATTATGAACATGGTGAATGTAAGTATAGCATGGCTTGTAATAACATTTTTCATATTCATATTGTTTATGTTCCCTTGTAGTGACATTCCTACTTTTAGAGATCACAGAGCAAGAAATAACAGAATGAGTTTTTAACAACTAAATAAAAATTGTATAACTCATTACATTTCCACATATGCTTTGTTCTCTAATATATGTTCTTCGAAACTAAAAAGCAAATGAAAAGTTACCTTTTTATCTCGAGATGCAGTAGCAAAGTGTAAGCTATCGAAAGTCCAAGAACAGCTCCATATAATTCGAGTATGAATATTGTCCTTCTTATCAAGATTTGCTATTTGCTTGTAAGGAGGAGCTGTGAAGGTAATTGAGAAAATATTTGATCAAACAATGTCATTAGCATAAACTGAAATTTAGTAAACATTTAAAGTAATTTTATTTAAGGTTTTAATTTATAGTCTTTTTGTGATAAGTGAATTAGAAATTTTTAGAAAATTAATTTTTTAATTAGCAATGTTTGGTAATTCAATGATATAATTTTTGATTTTTTAAAAGTCAAAATGCCAAAAAGTTATTTTAATAATAATAAAAATTTAAAATTCTTTTCAACCATCCTCTTAAATGAGTTGCCTAAGTTCAACAGAAACAGTGTTTCCATTGTTTTGATAATCCCCTGTAGTTAAGCAAGATTGGATTGTATCTGTTATAACAAATTTTCTTTTATAACGGAGGAAAACTATACTTAAAACAGAATATTATACACTGATAAACATTTCAAATTGTTCAGTCAATTTAAATCAGAATCAGAATGTACGGCAGTGTTAAGGAATCAAAGGGGGTAAAAGCATTTCCCGAGATTGTGCTATAAAAATCGTTTTGAATCAGTTTAGAAGGGAGCATTCATTTTGGCTGACATGTAAATCCTTCATATATGCAGAATAAGAATATAACAAGAGGCATAATAATAAAATACTCAACTTACATTCTGTTGGAAAATGTCGATAAATAACCCACATTCTATCCCGGGAAACAGATAGAAGAAATTCATCATCTGGGGAAAATTCCAACTGTGTTATTGTCAAATTATGGGAAATTAACTGGCCAACCTGTCTCCAAGTAGATGTATCCCATAAAATAATAGCAGCATGCTCAGATTTCGAAGCCTGAAATATAATTGAAATTATAAACTTCTCCTGCTTTTGAAAATTTCGAAACTAGCTAAGATTTCACTAGAATATGAAAAAAGTCTCTTCATCAGGAGGCTTGACCGAGTCGGTCACCTCATGGGGAATCTTTCTGAAAGGCCCCGAGATCTCTACATTGAAAAGAGAAAGTCATAAACCAACAGAAATTTACAATACCTTGATCCCAGTCAAAAGAAATGGAATTGAAGAACCAACTATTTATCTAGATATTTAGCAGTACCACAGTTAAAATAAAGGAACTCACACATCATCTATCTAATTTATATGCAGAAAATTATATATTTCTTTTGCTGCTTTTTATATGTAGAAAGAATATATTTCTTTTGCATTAAAGAAGTCTCATAGACAAGAGTTTCCCATTGCAAAAAAAGGGCTTTATAATCAGAATTCTATATCTGAAACTAAGTAATATTAACTGACATTTTCAATAACACCTAGAAAATTTATTTCAATACTTGAAAAATAAGATCTGATAAAATAAAACACTCATAATTAAGAATGCATCAAACAGAAAAAAAACAACAAAAAAAACAAACAGTTTGTCGAGTTTTTCAGGTAATTGGAGACAATATCATGTCATCTTATTTTTGACCATTTTGCTAGATTTCCCATGGCCCTGAAAATTAAAAGCATATTCCTGAGGGTATGTGTACCCAATCTGATAAATTTTGCTCCAGAAAATAGTGATTTGATTACTTTACAAAGTTGGTACAACCACTTGTGCTCTTTGCAATAATGCCTGAATTCATGTTCCAAATTAAATATTTCTAATATAAAAAAGTTTTAAGTCTAGCTATTAAACAAACATACCACATGCTTATTTTTAATTAAATCAATATTATTTTGCCCTTTTAAATTATGCACTGACTAACAATGAAATGTAGCTTTTATAAATAGCAATAAATTCACTGTTAAATGATAAGATTGACGCATTAATAAGAACAAAATTACATTTATTTCAAGAATGAAATATTTGAATGGGATGAAAAAAATGTTTAAAATAGAAAATGTATTCATTATAAAATGTTAGAATTTTAGTTTTTACTATATCTTACTACACATAGTAAAACAGAAGCTAATATACTCCTTTATGTTTGAATAAAAAATATATATTAGTTCTAAGAGCTCATTTCTGACAGAAAGCCCCAAATGAAGTATCTGATATAAATCTTAAATATAGTTAAAAACTATATTTGTAATCAATCTTACTTGCCTCTTAATGAAATTTCATTTTCATTAAGAGGCAAGTAAAATTATTAAATTTAAAAAAATCAATATCTTTTGAAGTGATAGTTTCATCCCAAAGCTAGGTTAGCAAATTTCTTATCAATGATATTATCAATATTCAATTTTTAAGTTTACTTGGCTTAACTTTCTAACCCTTTTCCTTGAACTAAAATCATCAGACTGATCTTTTTAATTTGAATGTACATTAATGCAGTAATAGTTTTAGAGAAAAGACAATCTTGAATTATAGGATTATTAAGGGGCCCCTTTTAAGATACTTTAATTTTAAAAAGATGGCACAAACATGTAAACAAACAGTTTTAACAGAGTCGGGGTAGGTTGTAAATATGAGTTGCACAGTTAAGAATAGGCTTTTTCATTAAAGAAAAAAAAAACATTTCTATAATAATCAAAAGTCAACTAAACAAAACCAAACAAGATATAAATTTAGTCTGTAACTATAGATTTCTCAGATTCATTCATCAATTCAAGAAAAATTAATATCAAGGTTAGTAAAATTTCTCATAAAAAAATCTCACACTTTTTTAGAAACTGAAACTATAACTAAATATTTTTATGTTCCAATTTCACTGGAGCATATTTTTCTTTTCTTTCAAAGGTTTGACAACTTTAAATCATGTAACTAATTGTTATATTTTCCCTTAGAACTTTAAACAGTCAATAAACATTTTAAATCAATACAGAAGATATCTACATCAGAAGTTAATGCACAGTCAAGCATTTTAAAAGCTTTTCTTACAATGTGGGTGGGTGGTGGGATTTTATATTCTGTACAAAATATAAAGCACACCTGCACACAAGTGGTTCAACTAACTACAATTTTTTATTTAATTATTCATTTTTTTATTATTATTATTATTATTCTTACCTTACAAGCCGAAGCAACCAGAGTTTTACAATGATTGGATGCTACAGTAAAAACTTCATATGGATGTCCATACAGCTTTTGAACTTCTGGCCATAATGTATTTTGTATCAGAGTTTCTTCTGTAGGAGGTGCTAAGAAAAAAAAATCAGTCATCTGAATAACAGACACAAATTGAACAGCATGGAAAATGTTTCAAAATTAAAAAGACAAAGGCCTTAGTGTGGAAATTTTATTTTTAAAGAGCGCACTATCTCTGACAGGTTTAACACATTTGTTCAACACTTTGAGAAAAAGAAATAATGCAAATTAATAGTACATAATAAACTCCCAAGAAAGAGAGCAGTAAAATGAATTAATGGAAAAAATTTAAGGTTTTTAACATTCTTGTTGAACTCATCTCGGGTTTTATTTTTTTAATTAAAATAAAGTATAGTTCACATAATAAGAATGCTAAAATACAAGACACAAACATTTAAGGGGGTAGGGTCACGATCCAGATTCCCTATTTCAGTAATGTTAAAATTACTCATGTTTAAGGAACATTTAAAAAAATTCTATTGAATATAAGTTTCTAATATTTTTACTGTATATTGCCTGACGTATATTAAATACTTTAACAAGAGCTTTTAAAGTTTAAATACCTTGTTATTTATTTAAAAATATATAACTTCTACTATATGTATTTTTTTCAGAAAAACCAAAATTACATCAAGTTTTATGTTACTAAATTACTCTAAATTAATTTTTCTAAAAATCCCTTTGTTAAAATATGTAATATTATGCATTTATTAAAAATGCAAAGTTTGAAAATAATCACAGCAACAGTTTTTGAAAAAATGTTCCTTAACTGGCAAAAAACACTGTTTTGAGAAAATCAACATTTAATGAAACATTCACTTGTGCTTAGTGCATGCCAGCTCCATAGCTTGGATCATCTGGGTCATCAGCAAGACTGTCTTCTAATTTACATTTTTTTCTGTCTTCTCTTTATTCTGCAGTCCTTGGTCTGCTGTGAAGCATCATAACAAATTAATTTATTAATCAAGCTTTAATAAATCTCGTCTGATCAGCTGTT
This sequence comes from Dolomedes plantarius, assembly GCA_907164885.2. NCBI lineage: Eukaryota > Metazoa > Arthropoda > Arachnida > Araneae > Dolomedidae > Dolomedes > Dolomedes plantarius. The sequence goes on along the minus strand of OU015491.1, from coordinate 231,565,048 downwards.
TGCATTGCTCGAGAAGTATAAAAACCTGGAGATATACCTAACGTTGAAAGTACTTTGCATTTTGTAATATTTCCATCATTATAGGATGCAATTGCTTCCTATACACCTCTTTTTAAAGTTTCTAACTGCACAAAAACATTCTCTGGGATCCGTGACCAGATTATACTATTTACACTCTCATTGCTGTTTTGTGTTTTCCCGTGCAGACATTTGGCAAGTATATCAGGATCTGCTAAGTCTCTATAAATGTTTTAAATGTAATCCAGTACTACTATTGGTAAAATGGTTGTTCTATTGGTAAAAACAGCTAATGCAGCTATGAATGCAGCGAGTGGTTTGTTTTGGTTGGTGAGGGTGTGACGCCAGGCATTTTGACAGATGGTAATAGTTCTTTAAAAAATTATTAAAAATACTTCTAGTGCAGCTAGAACAAAAATATGTAAATGTCATCAGAAGCAAAAGAGTACATACCTTTTAAAAATGCAAAAACTGAAAAAATGCACTTTTTTTGTCGAAAATCGCGACCCTACCCCCTTAATAGCAGAACATGCTACACGCTGCTACAAAAGTGACTAACACAAAAAAGAGTTACAAAAATATAAAAAAGTTCGCGTAAGTCTTGAATACTTACGCGAACTGTATTCTTGAGTTTCATTTGTTATTGATAGTGCATGTCTCTGACGATCAGCTAATAATCGAAATTAGCTGACTCCCATATAAAACTAAAATTAATTAATTAAATTTAATTAATGAATTAATATTTGAAAAAACTGTATTAACATCAAGTGTCATCCACTACAAGTTTAAAAAAATGTATTTGAACTTGAGTGGATGAATAAAAAGTATTTTATTAACGATTGAAAATTTTAACGATATATAAATATATTTAGGGAGAGTGTGAACTAATAGTAGGAATTGAAAAAGAGCTCTGGAATTATGGTCACATGACCTCGTAGGTGCTAAAAAGAAGAGTCTATTTGTGTGTGGGAGGGGAGAAAAGAATCCAATACAGGTTGAAAATATAAATACCACTTATCAAGTATAATCAGATTTATATACACAGGAGGAAAAAAATTAAACATAATAAATGTATGAGAAGTGTCTCAGTCAAAAAGAAAAAATATTTATTTAACTGAAATCAAGATTATATTGAAAACTTAATTAACATCTGCCGTCCAATAAATAATGTTCTCTTCTCCAACAGGCTGAAACTGTATTCTTGTATGCCCTTTGACAAATATATGAAACTGAGAGTAAATAAGCCATTTTCATTATATAAGAAGTATGATTAGTAAGTAAACATTTCAACCCACTGATTGTTTCATGCTACACGAAATTATACTCTTAGTTTTCAGCATTTGTAAATAATTCAATTCTTTATCTACATTTAGTAAACATAATATATAAGTAATGACTGAACTTGCTGAAATGGACTCATTGGCTTTTTTTTTTATCCCCAGCTCTTTTAGCAACAGTTTATAATTCTTATACAGTGGAACCTCTATGGATCGTTCTCTGACTTATCGTTTTCTTGTATGTGTCGTTTACTACATCCAATCTCAATGATAATATTTCTTTGTTATGTTCCCCCATTGATCGTTCAGTTCAATAGGTCCCTTTAAAAGTGATAGATTGAGGCTCCACTTTATATAAATAAACTTCCTTACAGATCAAATGCTTTGAGTAGAGAGAAGAATATCACCTTAGAATGCTAACTGAAGTCGATTTTTTGTTTGTTTGTTTAAAGAAGCATGATTCATTTTATAAATTGCCGGATGATGGCCAAATGGCTAGGATTCTGGCATTCAGTACCAGAGTCTATGGGTTTGAATCCTACTACTGACATGGACTTTTGTACCTGTTTGGAATCTTTAAGTAGTAGGTTCCTTGTAGAGCAAAAATTGAATGTAGCCAGGGCCAGTTCGTGTATTTTTACGCCAATTTACAACCAATCTGCATCCTACTGATCATTCTTAGAGCAGGTGCCTATGTGCGCTGCATACTTCGCATATGTCATGGGCCGGCCCTGACTGAAGCGCTCCAAATCAAATTAAATCGTTTTATAAATGGGATGCTATCAAAAACTAATTCTACTTTCCAGTGTTAGTTTCGAAGGACATTGATTGATTAGTTGAAATTTTTATGGCAAAAAGTCATCTTATACTATGCCTAAGTAATAATGAAAACATATCAGTGTCTTCGACGAAATGAGTTCCAGACAGTAAAGTACTGGCTAAAAACTGTTTTATATCCATTTTGAATACATTTATCAATCCTAAATCAGATGATGGGGAATCTAATACCAAGTTAAAAAATAAATAAAAAGCAAAACTATAAACACAGGGTAAAAATGGAGAAAAAAAAAACTAAAGACATATAAAGCAGAATTTTTTAAACATTTAACCCTTTGGACTCCTATGTCAAGTCACACTCAACATTTTTAAATTTTCAACCATATCAATGACGATGCAAGTTTAGATAGAAAGCTTCATTTTATGTTTCTGTATCCAGAACGAAAGCATAAAGATTGTGCAGTTTGTTCTAATAAAAAAAATATGCAGAGGAAGGAAAGAAACTTATTTCTACTGTGAAACTCGCAAAAGAAAACCTGGGTTATACCTTGGAAACTGTTTTAAACACTATCACACGTCTACATTTCAGCAGGGTTTAGAATTGGAGATAACTTCATTCGATGCAACTTCTAAAAGTTAAATTCTCTGAATAGGGTGCAACAAAGTAGAGTGTGAAGTCTGTTCTTTATCCTTTCCAGGTATGATCTCCACTACTTTTCCAAGAGGGCCGATTAATGCATTTGCGATTATCACTCCCTACCAATACTATCAAACTATCTGAATGGGGCGCAAACTTCTCCTTTTAAGTTTCTGCACAAGCAGTCCTAGATATTCAGACCGAAATCTGCTTCCTGCAGTGCTTGTCTATATTTAAGACTTCTATTTAGAGCTCAAAAGCATCAATATTTGGAACTTTACATTTGTAAGAACATAGATGGAGAAATCGGTCTTAAGGATTCATGTTCTGAAATATATGTTAACGGCCGAGAATTTATAACACTTTGTGAGACCCGGGATTAATCTCTGGAACATTTACTTTTTAAAACGGCATTTATTGGAGGTGAAGTCAAAATCGTCAAAGCTGATGAAGCTTTGTTGAGTAAACATAAAAACAATGCAGGACGTGTTGTACCAGAACAGTAGGTTGTTGTTGGAATATGTCATGAAAACAAGGAATTCTTCATAAGAAAAAATGTCTAATAGAAGTGAACGCTGTTTTGCAGCCGTAATTATGCAAAACGTATTACCTGGTACTATTATCAACACAGATTGCCAGAGAGGGTACAGAAAAAAGATCTTGATGACACAGAGTACATGCATTTGACTGTCAATCATAAATGCAATTTTGTAGATCCCCAAACTGGCATCCATACCCAAAACATTCAAAGGCTGTGGGGTTCAAGTAAGAGGAGAAACAAACTACAGTGGGGAAAGCTCACATTTAAATTTGTACCTCGCTGAGTTCATGTGGAGGCTTACTTGAGTGAAGATCATTTTGAAGTTATATTGAAAGGAATAATTATGAAATTTATGCCACCAAAAATAGGCATGTAGTTTTCGATAATTCTAATTTCATTTTCAAAAATATATGAAGTGATTAAAACATGCACATTATCTTGTATTCCTTTTATTTCTTTAATTGGCAATTTGTGTTAGATTTAGGCTAAACTGCCAGAGGTCATTCAATCTCAAATGTACTTAACCAAACTAACCATGACGTCACAACTGCATGTATTACATATTTATTTAGTAACTGTCTATTTAACTGTTGTATATTATTTCTTGAATCTCATTGAGAGTTGTTATAAGTGTCATCGTATACCTACTGCCAGTACGGCGTGACAACTGTTATCACAAGTTGTATTGCTAATTTAAATTCTTATGTTTTTAATAAATTTATGTTTGTTTTATATTCTTGTCTCACTTTATTAAACTGCCCCACTTTATTGAGCCAAAGGAAATTATTTAACCCTCCATGATCTAATAGTATGAATTTGTTGCTTGACGTTGGGGACAGGTTGATATTACAGTTAGCGACCTCTCGCGTAATGTTGGCAATGGGTCGGTATAATGGGAAAGTAACTAATATTTATTTAACATATATCATCTTCAAAAACTTTTTTAATGTTCTAAATCTTACTTTTATTTTACACATAACATATTGTTGCCAAACACAATAAAAAGTTAAGAAATGCTATACATAACATATTGGTGCCATACACAAGCAAAAAATAATGAATGATGTACCTAACATCTCTCTTCAAGATTACAAAATGTAAAAAAAAAAAAGAAGTTAAAATTTTTTTTTTTCTCTGTATGTATTAGGTTTTTCTTTATCTATTTAAACTCTCTTTTTTTCAGTACAATAAATTTATAAATTGATATAAATATATAAATTAGTATCTATAAATTTCACAAATATCGTATTGCACACAAAGATCCAATGCTGTCATCAATATAATTTGTAAAAAATTTTTTTAATTAAATCCTTAAATTATCCTTAAATAATCCTAAAATTATCCTTAAACTAAACACATAAAATAATACAGAGTTTTTGGAAAGAAAACTGAAAAAAATAAGAGTCCAAAGAGCTCATCATATTTTGGAAAGAGGAACTAATGAAGAAAAAAAAGGTAGAACACTGACCAGTTAAGTGTTGTGGCATATAATAAAAATCTGGATAGCGATCTTTGGGATGTTTTTCTAAACTATTTCCCATTTGTAAATTTGCTTTATTTATATCGTCCTCAAACACTGCCTTGTTGGATAGCCCTAAGGATGGAACGCTGGCACCTTCAGCAAGCTGGAACAGAAAATAAAGCAAAAAAATATACTGTAGATTAAATATTAGAAATTTGCATCTGTTATTCAATAACTAATGAAACATAGCATTTTTTTTAAATAAAAAGAACTTTTGGACAAAAAATCAAACTATATGAATAAGCTATTGGATATCGGCACATTTATCACACTTAAATGAGTAAAAAATCAAAATTTTGCACAAGCCAACAAAGAAATACAAAACAGTTAAGTAGAGGAGAAAAATCAAATTCTCAAGGCCCAAAACTCGAGTAATTCTTAAGGACTTTTAAAGGCCATTAGGAACCCTGCAAGTGATCCCTATAGCATTTTAAATACCGTGCTGTTAAAATAGTATGAAAGCACATTATAAATAATAAAAAAAATTCTATTACATGGAAGCTAAATATTTCAAATTTATTTCTACAGACTTAAAAAAAAAATTTATAGATAATTTTAAGATTATCAGACATTAATGAACGTACTAGGCATATTGAATAATTTGTATAAAAAGGACTACTGCAAAGTCTATGCATTTAAATTAGACTTACATTATTTTTCATATAGGTAGATGTATCAACTTTTGATATATTTTTCAATGTTTCAGCAAAACTTCTTGGAGCTTGGAATACACGCAGTACTTTTTCATCACCAGCTGAAACAAATTCAAATCGATTGAGAACAGCTAAACATACCATGTCGTAGCCATGAACTTGAGGACGGGCAATTTCAAACCAGTTATTCTATAAAAAGAAAAATTAAAAATTAATATATAGTCAATTTTACATTATCTAAAATATTCAATTCCATTTGGGCACAAAAAATCTTAATCTTAAAAACTTAATAGAGTCAATTTTGAATTATACATAATATTCACTAGCTGAACTAAGGCACAATAATATATTATAAACAGGCCACGAACTTCTTTCCATTAAACTCAAATATTTTTGCATTAATCAGTTGTAGTGTATAGTTTTAAAAGTTTTAAATTTCACTTTTGCTGTATAGAAGAAATGAAATTTCTCTCAATTTAGAATCTAATTTTTCAATCATTTAAAAGTTTTGCAACAAGAAATTGCTTAAGCTTAGGACCATGTTACTTTTGATAAAAAAAATATTTTGACATGAAATCAGTTGAGTTGCTTAAGTTTATTCAAGACAAATTCCCACAGGCATATAAAACATGTTCTATGCAAAATGCTGTCAATCTAAAGGATTACAATCAAACTGAATTACTTGAAAGACACTCTTATGAACAATACACCTTTAACATTATCCCTTTGTATTAAAATAGATTTATTCAGTTACTATCTTTAATATATGTAAAAACAGAACTGAATACTTATGAAATACCATTTACATAGTCATATGTAGACATAGTGTACAAGAAGTCAGTCTTAAATAGAGCCAAAAGCCAGGATAACAGCAGCTGCCTGTGACAAAACAAGCTTGAAAAGGGCAGCCATGATGGATGGACAGTCAAAGCAGGGTTTCTAGATAATTTCTCAATCATTTAAAAGTCTACGCTGGACTTATTTCTACAGTTTCTGGATAATTTCTACAGTTGATAAAGGATCATATGCCATCAGGGTGGATTTCCATACCCTTCTTAATCTAGCTATTGTAGAAGCAATTGCTTCCATAATCTACACCTGGCCACTGCATTAACATCAGCTAGTATGTTCTGCACTTCCTTGGCCAGCACACTCATTTCCTTCAATATTGACACAGAAGATCACTTTGGCACTCATCTATATATATATATATAACAGTTCCGTAACTGACTGACTTACTGACATACAACGCACAGACCAAACTGCTGGACATAAAGGGCTGAAATTTTGCATGGCGATTCTTCTTTTAGTGTAGGGGTGCACTAACAGAGATTTTTGAAAAATTCTTCTTAGATTTTTTAAATTAAATTTTTAAGCTGATTTAGTAACTTTTTTTAAGTTTGCATTTAAAATAATAATTTGAGGGTTATAAAATTTATATCAGAAGATAGATCATAAAAATTCCTTTAAAATGAAATCTTTTTCAAATCTTTACCTCAATTTTCTGATTTTGGGTGAATTTTTAAAGATTAATTTTTAGAATTTAATTTATTAAATGCTGATCACATGATTTCTTTTTCTGGTACTTTAAATAAATTTATCATCACATGCATAACAACTAAATAGACAAAAAAATATTTTTTTTCTTGTTAATGCGGCAGATGATTGGACATTATTTTGTCTATAAAAATATCCCTTACGATTTTTTTATAAATATATATTTTTTTCTACATCAATTGTATATATTGATCGTCGTATTTATTATACATAAATATATATATTTATTTTTTTGGCATTCATTGCATACATTGACCGTTGTATTTAATTTGAATGTACTCCGTAGCGAAGTGCGGGTTTTCAGCTAGTACTTTTATATAAACATTGTGATAAGTTAAAACAAACAATAGATTTCACCTTTCCATCAGCAGTAACATAGGGTGCATGTATTCTGGTTGTTTGATCAAAGCTACAGCTTATTAAATACTCTCCTTCAGGATCCCAGTCTATATCTGACACAGATGAAAAATGGCCTCCAAATGTTATTCCGGGTTCCCAGCCACCCATTTCCTGTAAAAAAGGATTTTCACTTCATCAATCAAAGCACTGTCAACTTTATTTCCGACTAGTTAAATAGACAAATAAAACTGAGTAGAATGGATGAAAATCATCCATTTCAAATATCCACATCTTCTGTTTTTTTTACTTCTGCTTTAATAATAACCATAAAACTAACAATTTACCACACACATGAAGAGCCTGTGAAAGTTATGAGGAAAATAATAACAAAACTACAAATAAGAAATAATTTAAATGCTTACCAGCTATATTTGAGGTTTATTCTTTTATAAGTATATGCAGGGCTAGATTTGAGGCAGAAAGCGCCGGAACGGCGTTCCGATACCTCTCTTTATCAATAATTTGGAATACCCCCTCCCCCCCCCACACACCCCGGAAGGTTACTGTTCCGGCACCTCTATTTCTAGAAATCTAGCACTGAGTATATGTATTGAAAATTACCCAAAAAATACAACATCAATTAGAACATTTCTCTTTAAAAAACTATATCTTTCTTTTTTGCATTTAGATGTATTTAATAGCACTAGGAAAAAAGATATTTGCAGCAATGACCAATTGAAAATGCTCACTTTTATCTATTTAAAATATAAATAAATAAGTTAATGTACAATTATGCTACAAAATTTTACAGCTGGAGGTTGGGGGAAAATACATAACAGTCAGTTTAATTATGAATTAGATAATTAATAAGCATTGAATCGATCAGTCTATAAAAAACATAATATGATGTTTGCAACTTTTTTCAGCTTGCTGATACAATTCTACTGGTTATGATCCCAAAATAAAATTCTTATTTGATTAAAAATGTCAGACCTAATTAAACTACCCTGTTAGTTTCTGCTGAACAACAGCAATGAACAGTTGCTCTCCACTGATAACTTGTAATACACATTTTTTCCTTTAGAGATTGTATGATGCAAGTAATATCCACTTTACTGGAGCCACTTCCATGTTTATCCTTCTTATCTCTTAAGGTATGGTACCAAAATTATATGCCAAATTAGGGCCATTTAAATTTAACTAATTTCATCCAAATAAAAGAGTATTTTCCATTAGCTGGTTTTTGGGGATATCTCATACAAAACAAAATTAAATCTTACTTAAGTTGCTATTAAACTACATGTCTGTGGTAACTACAGAAGTTTCACTTGAAATCTGTGAGATCTACTCAAATTTCACAGAAAATCAGTCTTCTCAAGCAATTATTAATTTTTATAAGCTAGTTTGTCCTGTTCTATATTTTGGAGAATCCTTAAGGTATTCATACATACTTCTAATCATGGATTTACCTAAGCTATGGAATTAATGGCATCACTTTTCAGAATTTTATTTTTCTAAGGCAGGACATTCGCAAAATCTTCTACAGAAATTGTTGACTACTTCTTATTTGGGAGCACCATACAGATGAGTCAACATTATTCCAATTTAGACCAACAGCCCCATCCTTCTGACAACATAGAAACACTTTATGCCAATATTCAGCCTAGACAGAAGAGAGCCCAATGTACTACCACTAAGCTGCCTCAGACCAGGGGCGGCAATGTCAGGTGGGCAACTTTTTTTTTTTTTGGGGGGGGGAGACAAAATATATATATCTATATATATAAAAGAGCTTGTCTGTTTGTTTGTCCGCTATAGAATCATAGACTGTTTCACCCACCGGGACCAAATTCGGCACAGTTAATGTATAGGACCCGAGAAACTCAGAGCTGCAAAAACGAAGTTTGAGGCTCAATTAGTTTTTTTAAAATTAATTTTTTACTGATTTTTTGTGCCTGTAAGAGTTGCGTGGATACAGACCGTTCCCCACAACATGTTATCAGTGAAATCCGAAACCTATCCCCCGCACGGTCATTACCAACTCTAAGAGGGGTTGGAAATAACCATGAAGCTACAGAGTTTCATGGAAATAACCTTTGGCCCTGCCTAACTGACTGACTGACTGACTGACAGATAACGCAGAATCCAAACCGTTGGACATAAAGAGCTGAAATTTTGCATGGCGATTCTTCTATAGTGGAGTCTATAGTGGAGGGGTGCACTAATAACGATTTTTGAAAAATTCTTCTTCGATTTTTTAAAATTAAATTTTTAAGCTGTTTTTCTAATTTTTGTTAAGTTTGCAAATAAATGATAATCCAAGGGTTATAAAATTTATATCACGAGAAAGATCCTAAAAAATCCTTTAAAACAAAATCTTTTTCGAATCTTTACCTCCCTTTTCTGATTTTTGGTGAATTTTTAAAGATTAATTATTAGAATTTAATTTATGAAATGCTGATCACGTGTTTTCTTTTCTTTTTGTGATACTTTAAATTAATTTTGCATCACGTGCATAACAACGAAATAAATTGACAAAAGAAATATTAAAATACAGTAAAAGATAAAATTTAACCACTAAACTAACTGAGATGGGAGTTTTTTAAGAATGCAGTTCAAATTAGTATGTTTTAACACAACTTTCCCAGCTCTGCTTTGTGTCCATTGTTATTTGCAGTTTTTCTCATTGCTTAAACCAATTTACAATTTGCTTTTTCTACAGTTTTTGGCCTTAGGAAAATTAAAAACCGAATTACAATTCGCTTTTTCAACGGTTTTTGGCATTGGGGAAATTAAAAACCGATGCGGTTTTCGTCCTGTCGACAATAAAAAACCGAATCACCAAAGTAAGGAAAATAGGCTTTATGCGGAATCCCGTCTTACTTTGAATAAATAAAGGGGATAATGCATCTTGCACTTTACCTCTTGGGTGATGTGGAAAAAACTGAGCATTTAAGGGATAAATAAATAATAAAGGCAAATGTAAATTATAAAAATTATTACTAATTAAACAGTGGATCAAACAAATCTAATTAAACAGTATCTAACTAATATAACTAAACAGTAAACTTATTCAATCCAAACATGCGAATTATTGTAATTAAGTATCTCGGATATTATTGCAATTAAGTGTCTCAGGAGGTAGATGAATTATTAAGAAGTGAAATTAGGTGTAAATGTACGTAATTAAATTGATCTATTGTAAGGTGGTGGCAAATTAATTTAGGTGGTTTGGCAAACTGTTTTTTAAAATAGAAAATCTTAATAAACGTAAGCCAGTCTTTTAAGCTTTAACTCTCTTGCCTAGTAACAGTGAACCTTTCTTTGTCTTATCTTTTATCCTTCTTTCGGTACACCAGTAATTGGATACGTTGTTGGGTGCCATTTCTCGAACGGCTGCTCTTGTTTTCCCAAAGGGAGGAGGAGGCGGCTTGAAAATCCCAGGCCCCTGGAATGTTAAGCGATGTTCCAGCCGTCCGTCCCTACCATTCTCTGTAGCGGAAGGATATGTAAGGCGGTGAGCTCCAATAACTCCGTGTGAGTTTTGCGCCTTTATAGAAACCCAGTTTTGGGAATTTTTACAGCAAAAATAAGTTGAGTCTCGGCATGCTGAAGGTAATGCATAACCTTTCAGGCATGTACATGCCATTCCCTAAGGCACAGCTACGGCGCGGCAAGGAACTACATTTCGGCCGCGGAGAACGGAGGCAGAAGAGACGCCGTGAGTGGGAGTGCGGAGGCCTAGGCTGGCGGATGCTCGGCTGATGTGAGAGAACACTCTTCCCCCGCTGGCAGTAAGATATAGCAGACCTTTTCATGCTCCGGCGCTATCCGTAAGACACCCGGCCTACTTTTAATTGAAGGAATGGAAGAGCCCTGAGACTATGGAACAATGCGCAGCCCCTGCTGACCATCCCATGCTGTAAAAGACTTTCCATCCGGGGTACCCCTCGATTGCTTTCTGCTTTACTATGCCTTTATTTCCTATTTCCCCTCTATTTTAATTTTCAGCCCTTATGACGCGAGGTAATGCAAGTTTTATTTTATTTTATTTTTTTTTAGTCCATTTTAAAGAAATTTTATTTAAGGAGCTCCACATGTAGGTTTAAGTTTTTTTTGGGTTTGCCAACCACCATGTAAAGAAATGACAATCCTTTTTATATGTGAATTTATGTGAATTTATCCCATTCATTAAGTGCCAGGGAGATGTGCTCCCTCTTTGTGTTGGCATAAAAGATTGTGTTATGGTAAAGCTCCCTTACCTTGTAAATAAACCAGGAGCAGATGTAAGTCATCTAAATATGTTAATTTTTTAATAAACTAGTTCTTGCCTAAATATCCTTAGTCTTAGTCCAATTTTCTGAGTTGAGTGTTACTTGGAAGTGAATTTTATTTCAACTATCATGAAGTTATTTTATTTCTGGAATATAGTTAATTTTGCTAACCTAAAAATCTATACGATCCTGGTAAATTAAAGATTCAACAAATAGTATCGTTACAACAAAAGTCATTTCTTTTATAACTTTGTATATCATTTCATAGAAACGCGTTAAACGCAATCTGTCTAGCCAGATGAACATGAAGAGCGGAGGTTGCAGCCCAGTATTTTTTTGATGTAATGCATCAAAAATTTTATATCTATATATCTACCTGGGCAACGTCGGGCAGTAATGCTAGTATAAATATATATATATATATAAATATATTAATATTAATATATATATATATATTATATATATATATATATATATATATAAATATATTAATATATATAAATATATATATATATATATATATATATATATATAAATATATTAATATATATAAATATATATATATATATATATATATATATATATATATATATATAAATATATTAATATATATAAATATATATATATATATATAAGAAATAAACATCGTCTCATTTTAAATTTAAACTCATTTAGTATTTGGTCTACAATTATATAATTTTAGGCTACGAAAAAAAATATGCCGGGCATTTTTGGGAGGGGCAATTGCCCCTATTGTCCTCAGACCCATTTCCAGAAACATCATCTTCACCCCCATACATTAGCAACAACTATTAATATTAAGTTCAAGAAATGATTTCCAAAGTATGCTTAGACCATCCCAATTTCACTTGATTTAAAATTAAACATTTTCTAAGTTGGATCTTCACATTACATACATTATATGACCATAAATTGCCATGGGTTATATCAGACAGAGAAAGATGAAAAAAAAATAATTACAAGATAAAAAGAACTTATATACCATGTTTTTAAATTTTCTGTTGAATCATATAAACTTGACAATTCTATGTATTAAAAATACTTTTTAAATTTTTTTTGATGAATTATCCCATCAACTTGAAAGAAATTAAGTTAATTGGAAGTTAACTTGCGTTTAACTTTTCATTCCTGTCCCAGCCAATAGATGGCTGCACCAGTCTACAAAACAAAATTAACTGAAAATGTATTCAAATCTGCTTAAAGTATTTAAAAAATGCATTGTCATCATGTTCTGAGCTATTCTAAAAGTTTAAAATGTTTAGATAGTCAGGAAGTTAGTTAAGAATTGATTGCAAGATTTGTAAGGGACAAACACACACACAAACAAACAAGAAAGCAAGTTAATAAAAACATGGTAATAATAAAAATAAATTAATTTACATAAGTATTTCTCCTGAAAAACAACTTAATACCAAAGGGGAAAAAATGGATAAAACAAATAATTTAAAATACTTCATTTAGTTTCCAGTTATGTATAGCTCCTTGATAGCCATGAGCCATAATAATTTTTCCACAAGATGAAAACACACCTCCTAGGAAACCCAAAGTATTCCCTCCAACTTCTCCTACACGTATCTATGGAAAGTACAATAAGAATAACATCAATTCTTTTTTAAAAAAAATCAAAATACTAATGTTTGGAAGAAATAAAAATTTGGCCTTAGACACATGAATCAAAAAATATAAAATGTTTCAAAATTGCAAGATCAAATATTACTTTACATGAAATAAACACTAAATGATTGATTCTTCCACATTTTTCTAATGTTCTTAAAATTATAACCGAATTAGAGGATTATAATAGGTTGGTGAAAAGATAATTAATTGATCGTGTCCACAGTCAGTGATTTGTATATTTAAGAAAAGAGGAATATTGAATGAAAAAAGTTTAAGTTGGACAAAAACTAAATTCCAAAACAAGCAAATATTTTCAGGTATATATTTTCAAATAGCATTTTCAAGTAGGGAACTACTAAATATTATCTTTTTTTAATCAGAGACATTTTAATCAATAAAACAGATAGCTAGAAATAATAGTAAATTGTCATATTCTAGGAATTAATTGCATCTCTTTGAAATGTTTATAATTGACAAAATGATTACGTACAGTGGAAAAAAAAAAACTCATGTTTTATAATTCCAAATAAATTTTTTTTAATAAGTTAGTTAAAATCAAAATGAAGTTAAAAAATCTTAAGGTTATTTTATACTACAAGAAGAAATTTTTATACCACAATGCATGATGCCTTGCTTTAATTTTTCTGAATGTTTGTCATATATAATGATAAAAAATGAAAATTTTAAATATTAATTTTTTTTTTTTAGAAAAGAAATTTGTCATGAAAATAACTTTGCTGTACAGCGAACAAATAAGTACTATTCAAAACCTAATAGAAAATATAAACTATGCAGATATAAACCAAATAATACTGTAGATTTAAAATTGCAAACACAATTTTTCAAAACACCTAATTAGATGAAATTAGAAACTGCAATGGCCATATGGACATAAATTATTTCCAACACTTTAATATTAGACTTTTATGCATGGTTATACACTATCTACCAATAAGTATTTGGACACCTGTGATAGAGAAGAAAACTAAAATTTATTCATATTCAATAGTTTGTAGAGCCTCCACAAGAGACAATTACAGCCTTCACCCTCTGGGAAATGCTTTCCACCTTGAATGACGGCTAGTGGTATTTTCTTCCACTCGGCTTGGAGAAGAAATGCAAGATCTTTCACCAATTTTGGACCATTGTTCCACCCCGTAATTTGGCTATCCAACTTGTCCCAGAGGTTCTCGATAGGGTTCAGGTCTGGGCTCTGGGCAGCCCAGTCCATTTGGTTAACCCCATTGTCACCATACCAATCCATGGTGGACCACATAACATGACAACTGGCGTTGTCGTCCTGGAAGTAATATGGGTCTAACCTGTAAGACTGCCACAACGTAGGAAGTACACTGTCATCCAAAATAGTACAGTAGGCGTTAGTGTTGTCCTTACCATTTTGCACCACATTAACCAAGCCATACAGTTAGAGTTTGTGATCAAAGGCTTATTAGTGGCAGCACGACCATGAAAACCAAGCAGATGCGATTCCTTACGGATGGTATTCATCGAAACAACACTCCTGGAGGACTCTTGAAACTCCTGGAGTATGTAGGCCATCGGTTAGGTGTGATTGTTCCAAATTTCTCTGGACAGCACTCATTGATCTCTATCTCCCAGTTTTGTGGGTCTACCGACTCGGGGCACATTCCGACAATCACCACTCACCTTCCACTTCTGAATCACATAAGCCACTGTCGATTTTGGGTAACTCAGCTCACTAGATATGTCCCTTAAGGATCAGCCATTTCTATTATACCCAACGATTTTCACAGTCTCACCTGTGGAGATCGAGATCCTTTTCAAGAATACACCTTTCTCGAAATTAGGTAACTCTGCACTTCATGGCATCTTGCATGCGACTCATGCCAATGTTGTTTCCTACACGATACTTAACGGCAGAGGGCGTGACATATATCAGGACCACAAATATAGTCATTTGCATGGGTGGCCAAATACTTATTGGTAGATAATGTATTAAGCATATAATTTAACTCTCAACAAGGAAAATAAGAAACCATACTTTGTTTTCAGTTTCTCAGTGAAAAGAATAGCTTCTCTGTAAAGATTTCAGAGAGTGATAAATACATTTTAAATCTAATAATTTCGATTAAAATACCTTTTCTGTCCATATATTAGAGTTAGAATCAGCTTCCCATATAATCATAGTTTTGTCCATAGAAGCAGAGAGTAACTGCAGTGATGAATTACCTTCGACTGGGTCTAAGAAGGAATGCACACATTCAAAGAATATTAAATTGTAATACAATGACATAAAACTAACACAAAAATGTAACCATTTAAATTGAAAGAACAGACTTACTTTTAGGCATATACCATCGAACTGAATATATCCAATTCTCATGTCCACTCAAAATGGATTCCAGAAAAACTGAATAAGTCAAACCTAAAAATGTAACAAATTTATTTACAGGTAAAGGATTGGAACAAAAAAACCAGAAGTATAACAAAAAAATAATAGATGGAGACAAAAGTTAATGATTTAAGAAGTCCATTTCATATTTACAAATATATATTTTTAAAGATTTGTGTATAAATTAAATATACACCAAATTAATCATTGACTGTAACTGAAAGCCTGTATGTAGTGTCTGATATATATTCTCATAATTTATGTATGTATGTATATATATATATATATATATATATATATATATATATATATATATATATATATATATATATATATATATATATGTGTGTAGTTTCTGTTGTTTAGTTGACGCTCTGCAGTTTTTTTCAATCACAGAGTAATAGTTTAGTTTTCTCTTTAAAGGTTTATAATTTAAAATAAATAAGTATGATTAAATGTTTGGTTTTTATACTTCCTGTGAGCTAATACATTAAAGTTCAAGTAAACAGCAAGCTGATAATAAAATGAGTGAATTTAATTTTTGAATTAAGAGATGCCGACTGTTTCACTTCATCCAAAATTAACACTTTATTTTTTAAAATAGTGGAGATCAATCTTAACTCACATGCCATATCCTTCACTTTTTAACTGATTCCATGCTCTTTTATTATTTCAAAGTCTGTTACACTTCTATTTTTTTACTTGGCCGTTTTACTAGTTCCAGCCATACTGGGAATGTACTTAACTTCACTGATAAAAATTGAACCACTACATTTTTAACACTGCAAAACTCATTGGAATAGGATGAGTGTATCTTTTGTATTTCTGACTTTTCATTTGTGTTCTTTTAGGATTGTATGTTTGGTGTGTTTAGCTCAAAGTGCAGGATTTCTGTTTATTTTCATTTCATCCGTTTCAATGGGGATTTCAGAAAGTTCCCCCTTGAGGTAACTGATTTGGTTAGGCCTCCTGATGACGAGATCAGTCGGTTTTACTGCTACATGCATGAATTCTTATCATGCATGTAGGAATGCATGATATGCAATGCTTATAAGCATTGAAATCTACATGCTTAGGATTCATCATATGCTGAATCCTAAGTGCATGATTTCGGTTTATTTTGTCTGCATTCTTCCTGTTAGTAATTATCTTTCTCTGTATTCAGAATGAGGATTTGTTGCAACTGCGCAATCTTTTACTGAAAAGTTAAATTTTTCAATGCTAGGATAGGTTTTCTGTTAATTTGTTAGGCTGTTTAAGCCTTCTTTTATAAGTATCATTTCGTGTTGAATTATTTACATTATTTATGTTATCAAATATCTAAAAATCCCTTTTTTTTAACTTTATACCGGGCCCTTTATACCGGGCACCATAGATATATAAATGTATACTAAAAAAAACATATCATGAAGGATACATGTTTTCTTAGAAAACACTGTACTACATCTATTTTCTCAAATTTTTCTAATAATTTTTATAAAGAAATGTCTATAAAAATTAAACTATTTTTTGTTATTGTTGATTATATAATTATACTTAGGGTTTAACGATTAGAACAATAATCACAAGAATAATACAATTGGATTTTTAACAATTTCTTACCACATTTAAAGCTGTACACATTAAGAAAAGTTTATTATCCTATTAGTGACCATAAATTTTTGTGTTCAAAAAAATTGTTTGTAAATTAAGGCCCAGCATTATTAGAAAAAAGTTTTCTTTGCTATTTTTCACTGGCATTGTCACAAATAAGTCATATTTTCTAAGATCCTTTAAATGTGTAGCATACAAGAAAATTTCCCTTTCTTAACCTTATATTAGCATTAGAAAAAAAATAAAACAAACTAAAAGCATTCTTTCTATAAGTGAAAATACCTTTTGGTGAATCAAATGTTGCTTCATCAACTTTTAAATATTCAACACTTTCTGGCATAGCCTTAAATTCTTTTGATACTATTTTCCAAATCCTTATATAGCAATCTTGGGAAGCTGATGCAACAATAATAGCATTTTCATCTGAATAAACACACAAAATAAAAATTATTATTAAGAGAAAATATGCTGAAAAGTAAAAGGAAATTTAAGAATTTTTTTATGCTTATGATATATATAGAATTATGTCTTTAAAATTGATGTATAAACAGCAAATTAAATCAATAGTATTTCATTTGATCATAATTAAAAATACTAATTTTAGTGTAAATTAGCAAATTCAATCATAACAAAGGTTTTTATAAATAATATGATGGACAGATTCAGAATCAGAAAATGAAATTTTAAAGAGACTGTAAAAGATTAAAAATTATATATATATATATATATATATATATATATATATATATATATATATATATATACACACACACATATACATGTGTCTTAAATGGAAAATTTCTCTCAATGTTCATTATTTTCATAAAAATTGGAAGTGCAATATTTTTTAATTACTGATGCAAAAAATAATAAAAATAAATAAATAAATATGTTTATAGCACGGCTTTTTTCATTTGAATTCATATCCAGAATCAGTGGAAAAATAGCTACAGGTACTATAAAATATAAAAGTTATTATTATTAAAATAAAAAAAGTAGTATTTTCTTCTTCATTCAAAATAGATACTCTTGGATAGAGTATAAGAGAATGTATATAAGGGATTCTAATTTATTTACATGCTGAACAACTTTTCTCTGTATAATACTCAATGCCTCTATAAAGCAAACATTGCTAAGTAGAAAAAAATAGTCTAGAATTCAAAACCCATCTGTCTCTATCAGCGAGCTTCGACTTTCAGCCACTGTTATATTGTTGTGATGATAATTAATTGTTTTGGAAGTGATTAAAGTTAATATTAATATCGGGTATTCAGATAATTAAATTGGTAAAGTAAGTAAGAAGTAAGTAAATTTTAGTAACGATTGTGCTTTGTTTTAATAAATTTATTAAGCCTCTGCTAAATAGGTCTGAGGGTTTAAACTCGTGGTGATCAAATATTAATTGATTTGATTAATGTCATCGCATTTGGAGAAGTGTGCGCAAGTTTCTCTAAATGTTTTGACATTGAGAAGAATTAAGTTTGAAATAGATCATCACGGGTTATACCTTATTGTTAATATTGATAAATTAATAAGCCTTATTTTGAAATAATTGTGAGGTGGCTGGTACGCTGGTATATTGTTTTTTTTATTGTTTTTTTCGGTGGCTGGTATATATTCAACATAGTTAATTATTAATTTTAGAGTGTTTTATTTTTGTTTTTTCAATTAATAGTAAATTTTGTATTATGAACCCAAACCCTTGTGTTAGCTGGGCTGGTAGGCAATGTAACGAGATCTCCTCCATTTTCACAGTATTTTCACAGCACATACCCAGGACTACACCGGATAAAGGGATTAACTGAAGTATCCATTTCAAGAAACAACCCCTTTTTGCAGCTGGCCAAGAGATAAGCAAAACAACCGTTTTGATGAGGGGTAGGCACATGGATACGCCTGAGATCGCCAAACGCCGAGTTAGTCAAAGAGTTTAGAAAAAAATAAATAAATCCTGATTTGATGCAAGATCAAAGTTTGAAAATAAAATACTATACTGCCTATCAGATTATAATTCAAGCCCCTCAAATTCTGTTGGTCCGAATTTCCCTGTTAAAATCAAGGAGCGAAGACGCACTCATTTTCACCCACGAGTAGCCATACAAAGGGGTGAGAAGGTCGTCGAATGGAGATTTAGAGAGCGAGAGGGGGAGGTGAGCCAAGAGGCTGGGAGCAGACCCGCAACCCACGATGGAGGGCGATGTCTTGATTTTTGGCGGCCAGCACGCTATAGAAATGGCGCTGGCCTGGGGTTCCCTTCATGATTTTTAAAATAATAGTTTTTTTGTGCTGCAGCATTTAATTGGGTAATATGATTTTAATTTCCTTTTTTTGTTTACTGAATTTTTCTATAGTTTTTCTTTTGTTTTTTTTCCCATCACTTTTTCATTTAGGAGGGTTTTTTTTTCTCACCAGCCACTATGATAATAACTGTAATACTAATGGTAAATTGTACTGTAGGCAAGCAAGAATTTTGTGATTATTATAAGTTTATCGGGAGGAGATATGGAATCCTTAAGTATTATAACATTTTTTTGTTAAGGTATTTGTGTAATATTGTGAATGAAATCGGAAGGAATAAATTTGTTATGTTAAAGTATATCTTTGTCATGTCGGTCTATGCCCTTGAGTTAATTTTCTGATTTTCAGCTTTAGGTTTTATTTTTATTTTCAGCAGAGTTGAATTTTTTGAAGCTTTTTCTTTTAGGTGATGTAATTTAATTTTTAGGTGTACTCCAATGATAGAGAGGTAATTTTATAAGAGTTAATTTCTCCTTTTCTTTTTGGCTCATTAATCACCACAGTGATGCAGACAGTAATGAACCTAGGGTAAATTTTAATTATTATATGTTTATGGGTTATTGCATTAAAATAAACACAACGCAACTTTACCATCTATCTTAAAATGTACTAACCACTAATGGCCAAATGGCAACTCTTGAAGTAAATTGATTTTAAAGTTTGTAAAGAGCAATTCTAACTTTAATTCAGTAACAATTAGTAATTAATTAGAAAATATTAAGTTTTTAAATAAAACCCCATAACTACACCTTCTTCGTTGCCACAATATTTGGCACATGATGTCTTTCCCTATCATTACTGTCAAAACAGTACTTCTCCAGACACCAACAAGGGTGGCCATTTTCATTACTGTGGTGCCTCTTTCGAAATCTCGGAGCATTAACAATTATATTTCGCATGCAAACTCTATCATTGCTACGACTAGATTGATGTGTGCACATTCTCATCCGCTAGGTGGCACTCTTCCACGCTAGAGGGCGAGAGTATACAACAGGTCCCTCGAATGTTGTTTTTCCCACAGGTGTTCATATTATTTTGTCCAACCCCTGTATAAAGCGAGGCAACATTAAAAATTGAGCTACTCTTTTAAAAACTTAAAGAGTTTGAATTTTTAATCACTCATCAAATAAGTTCATTAAAGAAAACAAGAATTTATTTGAAAATCTTTGAAATCTGTTTCTACCTAATTAATATAAAATTAAAAACAAATCTGAGTTACTGAATAAGAGTCTTTATTATTTTGTATGATGGAGAAACTTCTTTAAATAAATGAGAAATATTTAGTTTCCCCTTAAACTATGAAATGATACTATTTTTTTTTAATGCACATGACAGTAAACTCACACTGTAAAAAATGCAAAATGCACAGTTAATTATACATACAAAAAAAAATCTCTATTAAGCATATAGTGAATGCAAAAAAATTAAAATAATAATAACTAGTTAATATTCGTCAATACCTAATGGCTAGATAGTAAATAAATGTACTAATACACAAATTATACTCAACACATCATTGCCAAATGTTGAAAATCATAATAATGCGCAGAAACAAATAAATGTGTTTAAGCGGCCTCGTGCTTAGTGAGTATCTAAATCCAGATTTTAAAATGTCACTGAGCATGCACAGAGAGCAATTTTTTAACTGTAAATTATCGCTAATTAAACAGCATGAAATAAACAATTTACATGAAGTTTAATCCTATATTTCACAAACATTATTATCATAAAAATTAAAATGGCAGAGAGAGATCTAGAGAGATTCCTCGGAATAAACGTGTTTATCATTAAAACATGTCACCGAGCATGCACACAAACAAATTGTGTTTATGTGACCTCGTGTTTATGAGTATCTAAAGCCAGATTTAAACATGCCACTGAGCATGCGCAGAAATCAATTTTTAATGGTAAATTATCACTAATTAATAGAAATTGCAGTTACAAAAACCTAATTTGACAAATCTACAGATTAAAATCTTTCGTATAAGACCAAAATGAAGTAAATTGATGCAGTAGTTTTCTCTCACGGACTGCACCAAAAGTCGGCTTAGCAACTTAAATATATAGATTTTAACCACATTACAAGTATGACATTTTAAGCAAAATATAACTTTCCTAAACCTTTATTAATAACATCCAGGCATTCTATCCAGTCTTCATGACCATCAAGACTAAGAACGAGATTAAACTGGCTACTTTCATCTCGGATGTAAATGTGAATTCTGGAATCATCAGCACCAACTAGCATTAATAAATCTAAAATGTAAAAAAAAAAAAATATATAAATGTCACTGAAACAAACATGTATTGAATTGACATTCATTGGGAGTACTATAACAAACATTTACTCAAAAGATTCAAGCACTGATCAGTAACTAAAATAAAAGCTATGACTTCAGTTTATACCCTAACAATTTTTTGCAAATAAAATTAATGCCAAGGATTCCACAAATCAAGAAGAGACTATATTTCCCTTAATACATTACAATATATATTAAATATCTTAATAAAGAATTAAGTTTTAAATCTCGAGAAAAATTTTACCTTTACTCAGAAGAAAGATTTACCTAAATCAAAAGTAAAACTTACTTCTCTAACATACAATAATGCTTATAATAAGGATTTAAATACAAATAACAAAAGTAATCACATTTCAAGCTCAATTCTATGGCTTTTCTTCAATTAGCTAAAGCAAAATTCTATTCGGAAATTAAACACAACACTGCAAAAAGAACACCTCTTTATAGTTTATCATTGAGTATTCACAAAATTTTTAAGCAAAATGTTAAAACAACAAATCTGATGAACAGAGCACTGATCAGCCCCTTGTTTTTTACTAACTAATTATTTAATTTCTTATAAAGTGGCAGCATTTAAAAATTTCTGATGCTGTAGCCCCAAATGCATCCAAGCAATACCTCAACTTCAAGTTCAGATTGCTACCTAATTTAAAAACAACCCATGTTTATTATCTGATATGCTCAGAGGTCTCCGTTTTTCCAGTACAAACTTTTAAACCTTGTTAAACAATTTTTTAAGCCTGAACTTATTAATTGATTTACAGTAAAAGAACTGCTTTGTTGCAAGTTATAGAACTAATACTACAAGTTCAAAGTGTAGCTAACTTATCTAGAAATCTGGCAAATGTATTATAGAATTATAATGCCAAGTCCATAAACAATTAGAATAAAACAACATTTGAAAGAATAGTTATAAAAATGGGTAAATTAGTGACCTTAGTTTTAGAAGCATGAGGATATTTATATTTCTGCCAATGTTTCTTAAGATTACACAATCAGTTTTAAAGATCTTTCTGCATGAGATTTGAAAAAAAAAAAAGGGCAAAAACTTAAAATTTAATAGCAAAGTACAGTATAATAATGGATTTTGAATACATTTTATTAATTATAAAATTAAATTTATTCATCACTTTATAAAACTAAAATGATGATTATCATTTTACATGCTTTCCTGTCAAACTAAATGTAATACATTCCAATGAAAACTTTTATAGACAAAAATAATGTAAAGCAATGAGATTTGAAAAAAATTTTAAAGCATTTCCAGGCCCAAAATTTAATCTACCAAATATCATCTAACAACAATAAAAACTAAACACTAATAATTAATAAAAGTAGGAATTATATGATAAACACCCAGGTCTTATAAAGTAGAAAAAATGTTTAGCACATGGTAGTATCATTTATCAGGATCAAAAACATGGTAGGAACACAGGAGGGCTAAGAAAATGGGGTGGCAACATCCATGTATCAAGTTGAGCCAAGAGAAGTTTGGGTAGAGGGAAGCAGCAGACTGAAATGTATGTGCTATATGGAGAAAAAAGGAGAGATCTGAATAAAAATCTCTTTTTCATTTGAATGCGTCAAAAGATGGCTGCAAACCCTAAAACCATAAAGTAGGCAAGTAGGTCATATTATGTCTCACATTCTTTGTTGTAAATAATGGCTCAGTAGAAAACTAACCTAGGACACATTTTATACTTTTCTATTTTTTGTGAAAGTAAACAACCTCTATGCATTTATTTTAAATATTAAAGACGGCAACTCGTGTAAATCCTTTATAAAAGCTAAATTTCATGGTGTGAACTTATGGAAAGAGTAGAGGATACCTGTACATTCAAACACACACACACATATAAATACATATATTTATATATATTTCTTCAGGAAGTAAATTTATATTATGTACACCCATAGATGGTTACAGTTCATTTGAAATAAAAGTACATATTAAAATCATTACTTACAGGTGGTTTGATTTGGATAAATATTTCATTTATGAAATCCATAACAAAACTAAAAAGACTGATTTTTAATTTTTAAAACCATATTGTAACAGATCTGCTCCCAGACCCACAATAGTGTCTGGTGTTGGGGCAGTGGAACCGAAAGATCCCACACGAGCAATGAGTGAATAGGCATGCACCAAAAAGGCAATGCCTGACAAGAATAATGGTATAACTTCCAGGGACGAAACATTCTCCTGAAGGGGGGAAATCACTGATCACAGAACAACTTGAGAGAGTCCTCGACTGCACTGGCCGATGGCAAGACAGGGATTCCTCAGAATCTTCAGTGTAAAGAGCCGACTGCTGGCTTTAGAAGTGGAACACAAAAAGGTTGCCACCAATTAATGCCCCACATGCCAAGGGAGAAAGACAAGTCACCTGATCTAAGAACTTCATGGGTTCAATGACCAATAACAGGACCTGGAGAAGCCATTTTCTCCCATCCCTTAAAATTGAGGAGGTTAACTTCAGATTGATTCTCAAGAGGGAGACACTACAAAGAGTGCAGACAGTCATCTCCGAGTGGTGTGGAATCCACCAGATCCAGAGAACCTTACTTCAAATTTTGATTGCAAATGAAAGGGAATGCTGTTCTTTCAGAGAGACGTACGCCGGTCAACTTTGAGTTTGAAATTCAATCCGTATGTAACCATTCAGCACCGCACCATACATCATCATCTGTAGATAGTTGTTCTTCTTGTAAATAATTATATTTAATTCATAAAGACAAGACTCAGAATATTAGTCTGTGAGTAGTCATGCTATCCATCAAATTACTATGACATCACACTGTGAACCAGGAAGCTGAGCAATGTCACCAATGTTTAACTTCATCTAGCAAATTACACTGACTTACCACTATTACTCCTCAAGGAACAAAATTTCACATCCAATCCAAATCCATTTCCATAAGATATCGTCTGGATACAATCTAGGAAGAAAATATAAACACTCAAATATTACACTGTGAAATAATTAAAACAATATTACAATTTGAAAACAAACAGTCTCAATAATCCCTTATATTGACAAGTATATTTGTTGTGTTATATACTTGGCAATATATGCCTTATATTGCCGTGTGGTGGCTTCGCTGCCAAGAAGAGAACTTTCCAATATGCAAATGACAGATAGTGGTCAGTGTTATAATAGCAAGGATTGTTTTTAATTTGTTAAGATTTAAGCTTTTAAATCTTGCAATGTTATTAAAGGTTATTAAGTTTTGAACCCTGTGTCTATTTATACACAACCAAGCACCTATTTTAGTTTGCCAGGTAGACATCTTCCGTTAATGGAATAAGATAACATGTGGCAGTAGAGGGCCTGCAAATAAGTAGGTACTCAAAAGCTCCCCTGGGTGAGCCAAAAGTGATGACCTGTTAATTGGTATGTTGTCACCTGGTGAATGGTTCAGTTTGGTGTGAGGTATTTAAGTTCATTAAGGACTGTTAAAATGCAAGCTCGTGTGGCGAGTGTACCGGTATTGACCAACTGTAAACTAGATTCTTTTTGCTAAATTTGGTCATTCAGTGGGTCTCTGAGGTGTAGAGCTTAGGCATGCTATAAGTTTATGTATATATCATTGTTGCAATATGCTAGACATGATTGTGTTGCAACTGTATTATACATATTTCTTTTACAAGTGTGTGTTATACTTATTTTGCAACTGTGTGGAATGTATAGTCAGCTGGTACTCTCAGTGGTGAAGTAGGATATATCACCAGTTGGCACTCTCGGTGACAAAGTTGGATGAATTGTCAGCTGGTACTCTCAGTGACAAAGAGGAGAAAAAATCTGCCTGAGCCATTTGAAAGCAACATTTGTAGTGTTGGGCGAATTGTCCTTGTACCACACAAGATGTGGCAGGACCATCAAGTTTCTTCTCAAGCCATCGTGAGACTAGTAGGGGAGTGTGTGGTGGCTTAGCTGCAAAGAAAACTTTCCAATATGCAAATGACAGATGGTGGCGAGTGTTATGTGCAGGTGCAGCAAGCTGGGGAGTGAATTAGAAGAAGAATCTGATCTTCTCCCTCTCTCATTTTTCGAATGCGTTGGCCAGCTACTTTCCAGCGTCATGTGTTGTGAAATGTTTTTCTCTTGATTAGGGATTGTATTTAATTTGTTAAGATTTAAGCTTTTAATTGTTGCAAGGTTGTTAAGTTTTGAACCTCGTGTCTATTTATTCACAGCCAAGCACCTATTTCAGTTTGCCAGCTAGACACCTTCTGTTAATGGAATCATATGGTATGTGGCAGTAGAGGGCCTGCAAATCAGTGGGTACCCAAACATCTCCACGTTGGGAGCCACACTCGCATCTAGAGTTAAAATCCTATATTTATTTAAAAGTAAAGTAATATATACACATATATATATAGATATATTAGAACCACCCAAAATAAAACATTTTGGCTTTCTAAAATATATCAAGAAATGAAATAATATATACACAATGAATATATTGTATTTTTCAATATTTGTATCCTTGTTATAATTTTTTATTTTATTTTATTTAAACGTAGTAGCTTATATAAAACATTAAACAGAAAAATTTAGCAATACTTACCTGTCTGACCTTCTAAACGCTGCCACACTCTAAGAGATGAATCAGCAGACAAAGTTGCAGCTAATAAATCCTTTTTCACGCTTTGAGGTAAATATATCCCACATGCATTTCGAACAACATTACTATGGCCAATGAGAGTGGATGTCTTTAAAAACTACAATAATAGGAGATTACATATAAAATGTGTAGATAATGATAAAAATTCATTGACTGTTGTTTAATAACTGAAACAAACATGAAATAAAAAATTCTCAATTTTTTTTTAATTTATGCAAAAAAAATTTATACATACTAATAAAAACTAAAATTTTAAGATGAAAATAAAACTACTTGAAAATTCAAGATCATGTTCTTATTTTATTTGCTTTTTAAAAGAACAGAAATTAAATTAATTATACATTCAGGGATTACACTGGCATGCTATGACATATATTTCATTGATTTTTCCTTAAAAGAAACCCACATTTCTAAAACATGCAGGTCCTCAAGGACATTTTTCCCCTCCCTTCAATCATGTTGTTCCCCCTATAAGAGCACTTACTTGTGCAGGAATGCTTGCACATCTAAAATATACAAGCCTGGAAAGGCGACTGTAAGCTTATTTATCATAGAAACTTTTTTTTCCCACAACTTATATGAGTTTTAGAGAACTGACCTTTTGCAGAGATTCCAAGTAGTCTATTTTTTTCACCAATACTCCACAGTCTTTTTGAATAAAAATAAGGATGTGTGAATGAGATGCATATAATAAAGAAATCACTCCATAAATGTTTTTAAAAGAGTAATAATGATAAAAAAAAGATACAATAAAATGCTAAATAAATTTATTTTGTGGGGGGGAAAATTCTGGCTCTGCTTATAAAATCGAAAATTCTGCAGGTATTCGACTCAATGTTTGTCAACTTTGTGTGTTTACCTTTATCTTTGTGGATAACTATGTCTTAAAAGAGAAAAGAAAAATAAATACCCAACAATTTCAGTTTCTGAGTACAAGCCAGAAAATTTCCCACGCTTGTATAAATGCCACAGACCCCCCCCCCCCCCCAAAAAAAAATAAATAAATAAATAAATAAATAAAAATAAAATAAATAAATAATAATAAATAATTTTTAAAAAATGAAACCCATATAGGCCGTAGCCTATTGAACAGATAAATTAAGTTAATACATTCATTACATACAAATACATACAAAAAATTTAAACACACATTTCGTTCTTTAATGTGTTAACTATGACAGGGAAACAATGACTATGAGTGCCCTTCTTTTGAAAAAAGTTATAGAACTCCTGAAAATTTAGTAACTAGGCTCTAAAAAGAGATTATATGAGATTTGCATTGACAAGATGATCTTCATGAAAGAGAAAGAATTTACAATGTAGTTTCAGAAATAAAATTTATTAAATTAATATTTATAAAAGGAAATCATACAGCTATATTGCTTTCTGTATTCTAAAATTATTTTAAAAAATCAAGAAATTTGAGCATTTTACCCAAAATGACTCCTTTGGACCTATAAATTTGTTCAGGATGATCACTGTACATTCGTAATGCAAATAAGTATATAATGTTATTTCATTAAAAACAATAAGAAAACACACCTCATTTTCTTTTAAGGTCCATATGGCTGCAGTATGATCAGCTGATGTAGTTATTAACTCACTTTCTAATTTAAAGACAAGAAAAAAAAATAATGGATTTTTGTAACATTTTCTAAAGAGACATTAAGCATGTCCAGTTACCACAATTTCAACTAAATAGCATCAAATATATATATATATATATATATATAATTTTCAACATGAATTATGTAAGAAAAATCTATAAAACTAACATAGAATCAGCAATTGATGCTGAATATTGACAAGCAATCATGTTCTTCTGATTAAGTAAGACTTTTAACTTAAAGCCTTACACATATCGGCTTTACAAAAGCCTTACACATATCGCTCACTCCTTTCAACAACGTCATATCTCAAAACACAAGATTTTTCAGAAGAGTGATTTGAAAGTTTCAAAGCACATTGAAATGTATTGAAAATAAATTTCATTCTGCCCTCTAGCAGCTAAATATTGAGCAGTGAGATATGATGATTTTACAGGGATATACTACTCTTTCAAGGCATCCTGAAAACAAGCATAACTAAAAATCGCCCATTTTTGAGATATGACGTTGTTGAAAGGAGTGGGCGATATGTTTATAACTAGAGTGTAAAATTAGTTTTAGTTACTATATGACAATCTTCAAATCATATAGAATTCTGATTAATCTCTGCTTCAAAATCAAGACACTTTATTATTAGGAACTTGTAATCCATTCTACCTGAACACAAAAAAATAAAGCACATATCAAGCTCTTGAATTTGATTAATCATTAGCTACAGTACTACTAAAAAAGAGCCATCAGTAGGGACAGAATCTCACCCATTCCTTCAGGTAAATGTTAAGAATATTGAAATATATATTTAACAACACAGATTACCATGGCTAGATTAAAGGTCATCAATAATACAGCAAAACCATGTGGGTAAAAAACAAACAGAAAAGAAAATGAATTTAGGAGATAAAACCTGCAAGGTAATGCAGCGAAGAAAGATTTACAGGCAAAAAAAATTTAATGGATTTAATAACAGGCGAGGACGTAAAACAATGAGATAAAAGGGAATGCAAATGATCGAATGTCTATGCAATACTAATTAAATTGGTTGGAATGTAGACAAATTAGTGGCATAAACATTATTATGAAGCAATGATTTAATGACAACAGTGAGAAAGACAAGCACAAATAGGTACATGACATAGACAAAATATATATTTATATTATACTTAAATGCTCGATAAGCAATACATGTGTGCCCATCAAGAACAAAGTTAGACTGTATGCTGACAGATCAACAGTGGACAATTGAATAATGGAGAAAACATGTCAATGAATTAGATTCCAAACATACATAAGAAACGTATATGAACAATTACACTAAGTCATAGTAGTACATGATATCGGAGGGAGAGGAAGCAGTTCCCATGTTAAGTGATAAAAGATCATTATGTAAGAGTAAGGAAATAAGTACTTATGCAAATATGCCATCAAAGACATACTGGGCTTGTGATTGGACAATAAAACCCACAGCCCAGTATATAAGGAAGGAAGATTTTCCAAACTTGATTTGTGCTTGCCTCTCTCATTCAACCGATAGATTAGTCGAAGCACGTCTTCCAGCCAATGCACATCTTGTCAGACAGTCAAGTTCCCCTTCCAGTGTGCAAGTCAAGACCATCAATTAAGTCTCTCAAGATGCTGCATTCAACAGAGGAAACAGCGACTTGCCAATGACCGCTGCAGGCATACCCAGAAAATGCCTGTCTACAATGCCACTGTTAAAATGAACGGGGTGATACATAAATTTTTTACATACTTTTTTTTGTTGAAATGTTAAGGAACATTAAATGTTCAATTGTTATAATGTATTTTTGATGTGTTATTTTTACCTTAACTCCAGGCACATACTTCAGATAGTTTTTTTTTTTTTTTTTTTTTACAATTTTGGGCTTAACCTGAAATAAATTAAAACGTTAATAGAAGTTCAGTTAAAATCGGAAAATTATAGAAAACTTTTAAGAAAGTTGGTTTTTCCCAGCTTTTTCAAATTGTGAAACTGAAGATTCTGATCATGTCTTTTGCCTTAACATAGTTTTTAACAATGATATGATCCATAACAAAAATTCAACGCTACATTTTTTTCTCATTTTATTAATATTATATACATTTTCTCATTGTATAACTTTTGAATACTACATAAATATCAATTCCAATTTATTTGATTTAAAAAATATATAATATTTCATATTTTAAGGACTGTTCGGCAGTCTATGCACTGAGGAGGGCCCCAACTGAATTCAATTCATGCCCCCTAAAAGTTAGAAGCATACTACACCTATGCATAAAAGTGTCTCTCTTTGGACAATAGAAGCCAAGTACGTGACATTGACTGAAGTTGCAAAGGAGCTGGTGTGGTTTAAGAATATTTTATTGGAATTTAATTAATTTAATTTAATTGAAACTAAATTTGAAAATTTCACATTATACTGTCACAATGAAGCCGCAAAAAATTTTTTCGGAATCGTACATTAAAAATGTCCAGACGAAAGACATTGATGTAAAGTTTCATTTTCTAAGAAGCTTAGTCTTGGACAAAACTTTTGAAATTAAATATATAAAAAGTAAGGACAATTTGGCTGACAATTTAACTAAACCTCAAGTATTAGAGAGAGTTTACTTTTTTAATAAGAAACTTTTTATTTAACTATTATTTAATGTAAAATGTTAAAATCCCGATCTTAAGATATTAAGTCATGGTAACCAGCTATACCAACAGGAAAATTCAGTTTATATCTCCCTTATCTATATAGTTAGCTGGATTCTTCAAACATTTTTCATTCAAATGGTGAAATTTAAATACTTTTGTATATTGCATTGTTATACTATACGTCTTGTGAGTTTTATGTTAAACTTTTTTCTACTTTAACCCCAGACTTTGAAATTGGCCACTTGTTAGGAATATAATTAAAAAAATTTTTACTTACTTTTATTTCCTACCGTTTCATCCCCGAGGTCAAAGCATTTAAACTTAGTGCTATAACGTAAACAAATTCCGGTTAACATATACTTGAGTCGTTTTCCTGATTCATTCACCCGTTTAATTTTTTTTAATTCTCCAAATAATTTAACTCTTAAAATAAATATCTGCCTTAAATAACAAAATTAAATTGAATATATATATTACATCATAATGAGTCATATTGAAATTGAATTTGTATCGCGTAATGTTACCTATTGAATTATGCAAATGCTAATTATGCAAATATGTCATCAAAGATAAACTGGTCTCGTGATTGGATAATAAAACCCACAGCCCAGTATATAAGGAAGGAAAATCACTGCCTTTTTCTTTTAAAAGGAAGAATATAGTTAACTTCTATTTCTTTGTTTTTTCCCTCACATTAAAAAAAAAAAGATTAAATTTTGGACCTACCTTCTACGGAACAGCATGCAATAGAGTATTTTCAAAGTTACAGTATCCTGGCATTTAAAAAAAAAAAAAAAAAAAAAAAAAAAATGCTGGACTGTATTAAATTAATTTTTAATATAATATTACAGTGAATTAAATGTCAATTTAATACAGTAAAAGTGAGGATTTGAGTTTATTTATTATTTTTTAAGAGGTTTAATGAGAGTCAAATCAAACTTTAAAAACTGATGTTTAAGAATACAGGTTCAGATATTTAAATACCTATTAGAATAATAATTAAACATAAAATTATTAAAATAATTTGATATTTTCTGCATAACGGGAGTCAAAGTCATTCAATATCAGTGTATTACAGTAAATTATTCAGTGATCAACTTCCTCACACACACCAAAAAAAAAAAAAAATCTTTGAGGATAGTTGTTCTTAAAATATTCTCATTAATTTTCAGCAATATGTTGTCTGTCTCTCCAACACAGACTGACCACAGTGGGTTCCCCAACCCCCCTCCTAGGATCCCAAAGACAGAGTTCCCTCCTCTGGTAGAGAACTCCAGGCATGACACACTATTTATCGATTCTTGGCATTAAATCTTACCATTTGGCAACAGTTTTTGTTTGAAAAAATGGTCAATAGGATAATACGTAAGTAAAATAAATTAAAACAAAATTTCTATTTCTATTTAACAGCTAAATTAAAATTTGGAGAAAAAAATATTTGGCATATTACAGGTCTTAGATTGGTTAAGAATGCTTTTACCATTGGACATCTTTAGAGATGCAGAACAAGAACTGCAAAATTTATTATTCCTTGATTTCACTTAATTCAACTTTTACTTATTTTCTGATACTTCTCTAAATTTGGACTAGTTAGTATCGAAAGCTAAATTTTTTACAACGAAGATAATTTTCTCAACTCACATCATTCCTCTTGTTTAGAACAAATATAAGTGAGAAAAGTTAAGGGCTATCATGATAAAATTACCTTATTCACTAGACATTTAAAAATTCTGAAATCATTTTATTTACCCATCTTTACTTGCTTACTCAGAAATATTTTACAAACATATGATGCACATTTCCTACATAAAAATTTTAGTTTAATTAACTACAGTAAGATTAAATTATAGCTAATAATTAAATGTCATCAATGTTTTATGGCAATTAATAAATGCTATAATTATCCCGCTACATGGATGTTACACACACATATTTAAAAGTCAATACACGCTTTACAAAGTACATTATTTACATCAAATACAATAAAAGCCTAATAACAAAATATAACTTTATACAATTATGATTTTTTTCTGATATAGATGTCATACCTGAATCACCATCTCTGATCCAATGTACTGAAGTTACAAGCTTTTTATGCCCAATCAAAGTTTGGATATGATCGAAGCTGCAATTATTCTAAGGAAAACAAATACTACTATAAATCTAAAATAATTTATTATTATAAAAAAAAAGAAATACACTTGCCAAGTATAAATAAAATTTATTACAATAAATTGAACAAGACATTTTTTTAAAAATGATATCTCAGCACTGACTAAATTATCCTAAGGATAATCTTGATAAAAACTTTGGAAAAGAAATTCTTTCACCAAAAAACTGTTATTATGATAGCATAACGAATTTTTTCCCTTTTCTGTATTTTTCTACAGGTCTAGAAGAACACAATTTTAAGCATGTTTTCTTAATAAATCAATAAAACACATTCCTCCATACAAGTTTTTATTTTTATACTTATTACACTGTGTTTGGAAAATATGATCATTAAAGTACTGATGTTTTAAGAACGAAAGATTTTACAATAACCTCTAAAAATCGCAAATACAAGAAAGCAAAAAAATTCAATGGGCTCGGATATAAAGTAATTATTAATAAGTACTCATAAACAATCTAAAAAAGCAACTTGCAAAATAGTTGATCTAATCCACAGTAACTTAAAACTATAAAGTGCCTCTTCATGCTAGACGGGTCTACATAACAAATGCCGGTAAAAAAGGAGAATGCAACTTACTTTTAAATAAAAAAGTATAGTTCTATCATAAATACTAACCTCATATTTATAAAGATGAACAGCATTGCAAGCGCTGTAACATATTATTCCATTAATTCCCCAATCCAATGTGTTAGGGTTTCTATTACAGCCGGAGCTGCTATATGCGGAATTTCTTAAGCCGGCCATACCTTTAATACAATTTTAATGATTTTATTTCAGTTTTAATTAATTGGAAATATATTTCTTTTGTTTATAAAAAGAGAGAGTAACAATGCGTTTAGCAGACGAACTGAACACGTGAGTAAGTTTATGAATGTGAACTGTAAACAAAAAAAAAAATCGATTGAATGTTGCCATCAAAATGTACCATACAATTTTATCTCTTTCTTTTATTTTTTGTTTTTATTTTTAAATTTATACATATCATCGGCACCATGATAAATTAATGAATGCGGATTTCCTTACTTTTCAAAAGAACAAAAAGTAAGAGTGAAGCTTATTTTTTAAAACATAATAATGATTTTTTTTTAATTTAAAATTAAACAGGTCCCATCAAGTGCCCCAAACATGTTTTTTTGTTATTGATGCAAATGTAATAATATTTAGCTAATTAATAAGATTATTACAAAATATTCGTTACTTTATTGCATATGGGGAATTGCGATGGATTGTCACGAAATCTGTGGTAAAGTATCGAATGTGCAATTTTCCTGTAGATTCGCTAGTTTGCAATGCATTTTCATTCTGTTACTTTACATTTAAAAAATAAATTAATGTTTAAAAATTGGTCATAAACAGTAGGCAAATTGAAAATGTTGTACGTTGAAGGAAATATTTTCATTGACGACATTATTGACAAAAAAAAAAAAGGTTACACGTAGTACGGGAAGAGTGGGTACAGTGAGACACAAAAATTCAATTTCATTTTTTATTATAAGAAAACATAGAAATCAATTTCTTTCAAATGATACAATATGTGTTACTGTCATAGGTATTATAAAAATGGATCTAGAAGAAACTACGAATTCACACAAAAGAAAAATCGTGAGGATTACGACTCAAAATGCACAGTTGACATTAGGGAATTTAGTCACGGTATCTGACGGGACGTCTCACAGTTCTACCACCATATCTTGTTTGTTCTGTCTTCTTTCTTACTTCAGGCTTAGACAACTCTTTTATTTTCCTTGTGCCACGCATGATGCTCTCTTTACATGAAATGTATTTGCTTCATGACGTTCATTTTCCCTTTTAGTTTGATGTTCTTTTAAGGGCGTATCAGAATTTTCTTCAGGGCAAATCTCTAACGGATAAACTCTCTGAACTGGTCTGAAGAGTGTACCTGACGAGGTTTTCGATTTAGCTATTCGAACTTGCCCATTTTTTCCAAGGATGAGTTCCTTCACAATTGCAAGTGGCCAGTTCATTCTTTTCGATTTTCATTTTCTATCAATACAACTTCATTGAGGCAAAGTTTTCCGTTCAGTTTCGTTGCAGCTACGTAATTTCAGTTGTCCTAGGTACTCATGTCTAAATCGCTTTCGTAGATGCTCTTTTATCTCTTGTAAATTGCGAACTCTCTTGTTAGGGCCTGTTCATATAGGAGTCCGTTGAGTAGCGTCAAGGAAAAGATGACGTTGCGACGAAAATGAACCAATCATAGGCGTTGAAAATTTCATTGCTAATCGTTTGGAGGCCTATGATTGGTTTATTTTCGTCTCAACGTCATCTTTTCCTTAACGCAACGCAACGGACTCCTATGTGAACAGGCCCTTAAGCTTCATGAAACTTACAGCATCACAATCTGGTGTCCCTACTTCTTTAAGATCGACTAAATACATGCAAGTAGTTATTGAGACTAAGTCAGTGCTGTCATCAGAAACATAAGTTAAAGGTCGAGAGTTCATCGTAAATTCACAATCGCACAGAACTGTTTCTAATCCTTCAATATGTTAAATATGCTCTTTCTAAACTTTTTCTTAACAACTGCTTAAGAAGTCTGATGAGGTGCTCCCACCAACCGCCCCACCAGGCTGCCGTTGGAGGGTTAAATCTCCAATCAATCCGTTCAGCTGTACTGTATCTATTTATTTAACCCCAATCTATTCGCTTAAAGAGGTTATTTACACCGAAAAAGTTGGTGCCATTATCACTATAAAGGATTTTGGGCCTTCTCCTTCTAGATATAAATCTTCTAAGAGTTCTTATGAATGTGTCCGTAGACAAAGATGGTGCTATTTCTAAATTAACTGCCCGATATACGGCGCAGGTAAACAGACAAATCCATACTTTGCTACCGTCTCTTAGATACAAAGGTCCCGTGAAGTATACACCTGTGCTTTCAAAGTCAGATGCTTCGCGTATTCGGGGTTCAGGCAGTGGAGGTGGGTTTACAACTATAGGTTTCGATTTGTATCTTTTGCAGGTTAAACACTGGTGAAGGATACTTCTAATCGTTTTTCGACCCTTTAAAATCCAGAAATGCTCTCGCAAAATACTCAACAGCTTTTGAGACCCAACATGACAGGCATTTTTGTGTTTACTCAGTACGAGTTTTCCTACAACAGGGTGTTTCGAGGGTAATATTACGGGCATTCTAAACGTCATAGAATCCTTCCTCTCGATAATTTTTGTCTTCAGACGTATTATGCCTTCGGAATCGACGAAAGGGCGTAATGAACGAAGCTTTTCGTCTTCTACACCTTTGAAGGCTTCATTTTGAACAAATCTGAGAATCTGGTTTTCAGCTCGCATAATCTCATTACATTGTAGCTCTTTTACAGTACGTTTACTATTGTTCTTTTTACAATTATTTACAAAACGTTGTATCCAAGCCAAAGTACGTACTATCTTCTCGTAATCATTAGAAAAGGTATGGTACCAGCTCGCACTTAAAAAATCCGATTTAGACAGAAATGAACATATGTTACCTTTTGACTTTTCTTTTAATACTTCTTCTTCATTCGTATCAGGCTCCTGGGTTGGCCATTCTTCTGGAGCACGTTTTAGCCAAGACGGACCCTCCCACCATTTAGACCCCAGTTGTTGAGTAGTACAGCCACGACTAGGCAAGTCTGCAGGGTTCAAATTTCCTGGCACATGCCTCCATGATTCTTTCGCTGTTACTTTGCGGATTTCTTGAACTCTATTCCAAACGAAGACTTTCCAACGCTCATCTCTTCTGATCCAAGCAATCACAACGGTAGAATCACTCCAGCATATATAATTAACGGTTTTTTCAATTTCTACAAATTCTTCTGAAACCGAATTTGTTAATCTGTCACCTATATTTGCAGCCAACAATTCCAGTCGCGATGTTGACATCCGTTTAGGTGGAGCTATTCTGCTCTTAGCTTGCACCAATTGACATTGACATAAGAATCATACTCAAAACGAATGAACACAGCCGTAGCATAAGGGCCTGTTCTCATGGGAGTCCTATAGCGGAGCGTTAAAGGAAAGATGACGTTGAGACGTAAATAAACCAATCAGAGGCGTTAAAAATTTCGTTGCTAATCGTTTGGAGGTTTGTCATTGGTCAAATATATTTCAATACTTTAACGCTCCGCTACCGGACTCCTATGTGAACAGGCCCTAAGCCAGTTTACTTGCATCGCAGAAAGTATGAACCGAGCAACTTATTAACTGTGCATCTATTCCACATAACAAACGTGGAATCTTGATTTCTTTTAAAAGCTCAAGTTCCTTTAACCACTTTAAAAAGACCTTCTTTATGTCATCTGGAACTTCATCATCCCATCCACCTTTCATTTCGCAGCACTGTTGTAACAAGAGTTTCGGACAAAGAGAATTTGGACAAGTGAAACCTACGGGGTCGAATATTTGCTGAGCTACAGATAAAATTCTTATACGCGTAATCTCATCCTCATCAGCGTCTTTACAACTGTTCACAGAAAGGGTATCTTCTTTTTGTTCCAATTAAGTCCTAGACCCTGAGTATCAATTGCTTCGTCTAGATGGATATCAGAGAATTCCCACCATCTTAATTCAAATTTAGCTGCCTCAAATAACTTCGTTGCTTTTATCGGTATAAATCGGTACAATTCTTCTGCGTCATCAACACTAGAAATACAGTCATCCACATAAAAACTTTTCCTTAATTTCTGAATCACATGTGCAGAAAACTTTTTCTCTGAGCTCTGAAAAACTTTCCTCAATTGAAGATCAATCACTGCACATAACAAGAAGGGACTACGGGATACTCCAAAGACGACACGTGTGTGACGAAATATTTTCAGGTTATCGTTCTCATCTATCCACAAGAATCTTAAAAAGTTTCTATCATCTTCATTAACGCTAATCTGAAGAAATGCCTTTTTGATATCTGCAGCCACACCTATTCGATGAAGTCTAAAACGGAGAATCAACGAAGGAATAACTTCGATTAAATTAGCACCTTTTTCTAGACACTGATTAAGAGATGGTCCATCCTGTTCTCTTGCTGACACATCAAATACAGGTCGCACCTTCGTGGTGCTATTTTCTTTGAATACTGGTCGGTTTCTGGTAAGTAAATAATGCCCTTCATCACACTGAGATACTGGCACTTCTTCAATTATACCTTCTTCATACCATTCTGATAAAACGTCATTATAAACAGACATCTTATGATTATCTTTCAGCTTTCGAACTACACAATCAAGTCTTTTCTTGGCTGTATTAAAGTTTCTGGGCAAAGGTGGGTGTCCTTCAACCCAGGGTAATCGGGTTTCATAACGTCCTTTGTTGTTTATACTAACAGTTTCACTGAAATATTCCAGAGCTTCATATTCTCGCTCTTCCTTTTTTCTTTTCTGAATAGGGTCTTGAATACCAATAACTTCTAATTCCCAAAGATTAGCTATAGATTCTGTTAGCAGCAACAAGGAAAGAGATGTCGTCGTTAAACTCAAATCTCTCTATTTCTTCGAATCAATCTTACCCATTATTCTCCAACCTAATCTGGTTTTTATTGCAACCAGCCCACAGCCTAGTTGTTCAATTCTATTCGTAAAGAGTTTTCTAGAAACATCCACATCAATTAGGACATGAATCTCCTTCGGTACGTCTTCGTTTATATGAGTTTGGTTGCAAAGTAAAACCCCCCTCTCTTTAGCTTCTTCCATCCAAGGATCTGTTTCTACTCTTGGACTTTCTTCACAAATTTCCTTTTCATCTAGTACTTCAAAACTACAAGTATAATCTCTATCTAAACTGCTAACAACAATTTTATAACATTGATGGTTTTGCTGTAATTCTTCCCGCAAAATCGCACCCGAAAAGATTATGTACTACACTTTCCTGTCTAATTGGTTTGTATGCCATAGAAATGGCTGCTTCTTTGCTGACATACGATCGCTGTGATCTTGTATCAATCAACGCCCGAACGACACAGCTTTTACCTTCTCCTCAAAGTAAAACTGTTAAAGTCTGTAGCAGAACATTTCGAGTACATGTACGATTGGATAAATTAGAGATATTTTCTTCCTTTGAATCTATAGTTCTGTTTTCTTATTTTCAACGCATACGGAATCGCCTCTATTAACTTCTGGGCACAAAATGGCAAAGTGATGTCTTTGACATTTCAAACAACTTAATCTAAATTTACAATCTTTCGCAAGATGACCCGTTTCCAAACATACGAAACATGCACCTGATTTATACAACAGCTTCTTTCGTTCATCTAACGCTATATTTGAAGCGAATTTACAGTCTTGAGTGTTATGCATTTTACTACAGAACAGGCATCTTTGTCTCGCGAATCCGCTCAAATTTGTAGAAAATAATCCAGCAGCAGTTGGTAGATTCTCTTTAAAATTTCTTACTTTATGGAAAGATTTGTACTCACTTGAATATTCGTCTGCAGCCTCTATTTCATTTTCATGGTCACTCTCACTTACATCTTCTTTCAACAGAAGGTCAAAAATTTCATTATGTAAATTAATCAGGTGTGCCTCCTTCTCTTGTAAGATATCCAGTTTTGCAAGAAAATCACATTTCAATCCTTCAATATCCGAATCTGGAACATGTTCACTCAAATCTTTATACGCCGTTGTAAAAGCTGAGCGTATAATACCTCGTTTCTTCTTTAACGATTCCATTACTGCTATGAAATCAATATTTCTGAAATTTTCTTATGCAATATTTAAACTCATCCCGTCGCGGACGCCAAATGATAGTTTTGCTATCTATTCTAGACTACCCAGCTTCACAGGTTCATTAAAATTAAACATTCAAGTCTTTCAAACTAACTTCCTTTATTTTAATCTAACGACTTTAAAATATTACACATCAACGCAAAAGCAAGGGAAGAGTTCCGTATCTTGTGCCGCTTGGCGCTATTTGGCACGGTTTCTGAGTTTTCCGCCAAACGCGGAAAACTCAGAATAATGCAACCATGACTATACAACTTTTAACAAAATTTATGAATTTGGGTTGAAATTTAGCAAATTTTTACAAAAACGGCTCTAGCTCTAGAAAAAATTAAGCATATAACATCATTTTTTTTCATATGTACATAAGTACCTCCTGAGTGTAATGAACTAAAAGCTTATCAATATCGTGAAATCTAAAAAAATTACAGATCATTATATGCAATTACATGCAAAATTTCAGTAATTTCTCATGTGATTTTCAAAAATGCAGCTATAAATCAACAAATAAAATACCCAAAACCAAATCTGTAGTTCATTACATTCTCAATAGTAAGAAAAACATACGGGAAAAATTTCAGAGATATATCATGTAGCGTACTGGAAGTATGGGGTTATTTTTCCCAAGTCCTCACAGAGTGCACGAAACACAGCTGCGTGTTTATCGGGGCAGTTTTTGCCGTTTCCCACCGGTTTTGAACACGTGGGGGATTAAAAAACGATTCCTTGTTCCCCCGGCTGAAAATCCAGACACTCTAAGAAGACGGACCCCGAATTTCCAGCCGAGAGGAGAGGCTTGGTGTTGTTTTTGGAGAGCGGCGTATAACATCCACTTGTTTGTAGTACATTCTGACAACGCTGGCGAGCTTGTTCAGAATCATCTCCACTGAAATAAATTTCCAAAAATTTCGCCCGTTCATTTGGTAATGGCTGTAGACTGCCAATCCTATGGTACACTTGACCTTGAATTTTAAAAGTGGGCATATATCCAGGTTCTTTAATCTCTTTGGTTGTCCCAAAAGATGTCATCTGGAAACAGCTGTCATAACGACGAATACATTTTAGAAAATGTGCTGAATCTTCTGAGTCACTATTAAACAAATACTGTAACATCTGTGGAGGATCGGTGAGAAGTGGAATTTGAACTTTTCCACCACTGCAACACATTCCAGGAGCTTCATTTTTCCACTTCATGGCAGAACGGTGTTGACATCTCAAATTCATATTTTCAATAAGACATGCTGGATCATTCCTGTAATCCAAATTGGGGTTGTATGCAAATGCTGCATTCTGTTTCTCTCTCCACAAATGTGCTCTAGCATGGCTTTTATTAAGTCGATACTGCTGAAGTCGAGTCTGGTGCTGCTGGACTGTCTCAGAGGTTCTAGATGTTGCATATCTCTCCCTCATAACCTGAAGTCGAGTCTCACGCTGCTGGAGTGTCTCAGAAGCTCTGGATGTGGAGGCTGTGTCCCTCATAACCTGAAGTCTTTGATTACGTTTGTCTACAGTCTCTGCCGACCTTGAAATACTATTTCTTTCACGGAGGAATGCAAGTCTTTCTTCTCTGGCCTCACTTGTTTCTTCTCTTCGCTGCAATTTCACTCGTCTTCTTTGTGGTCGCATTTGACCGATAAATTTTCTCTTTTTTTTTGGCATTATCATTTAAAAATTTGTTACTACACAGCAAATATTTCAATATATAATTCAACGGAGCTATAAATAAAAGAATAAAATGTTACTAAACATCAAATACAAAATTAAAAAAAAAAGTTAACACAGTAAAAAAGGATACTTAAAAACAAAAATGGAATAACAGTTGTTAGATCTTCTACGAGGGGCAATTAAAGCACCATAAATAAAAGATAAAAATGTTACTACACAGCAAATACAAAATAAACAAAAAGTGAACACAGTAAAAAAAGTATACTTAAAACCACACAAATAGAATAGCAGTAATCAAAGCTAAAATCAAAGCTAAACACAAACATAATTAACAGTTGTTCTAAAACACCCAAACACAAACATAATTAACAGTTGCTTTAAAGCACCTCTGGTAAAAAATATTAAGTGTCCAACTATTTGGAGCATAAATGTTAAGATTTTGCTTAATTCCTACTAGAGAATGGTAATAAAAAATTATGAAAGAATAAACTGTACCCCCCCCCCCCATTGGAATAATATTTAAAGAAATAAATTCTGTTTTAACTATTAATTTCTGAACAATTAGAAAATTAACTAAATGCAAAATAGAAAAGTAAATAAAACATAATTATATTTCACCGCCCTTCAAAAATATCTAATAACAACACAATTTCCTTAGCAAATACAAAATAAACAAAAAGTGAAAACAGTAAAAAAAAGGATACTTAAAAACACAAAACTGGAATAGCAATAATCAAAGCTTGACACAAACATAAATAACAATTGATTTAAAGCACCCGAACACAGAAAAACGGATAATTAAAAACAAACAAATGGAATAGCAAGAATCAAAGCTAAACACAAACATAATTAACAGTTGTTTTAAAATGTGACTATCACAGAAATATTCCAAAGAGTTTCAACGGTAATCCGTATACTGGGAATTAACCCAATTAAATAGGATTAAAGAAAAAAAGAAAACAAAATGAATAATATTAGAAAATTAACTTTAAATAACACCAAATAACTACAAAATAACAATATTCCATGACTATCACGGAAATATTCCAAAGAGTTTCAACAGTAATACGTATACTGGGAATTAACCCAATAAAAAAGGATTAATGATAACAAGAAAACAAAAGGAGTATTATTAGAAAATTAACTTTAAATAACACCAAATAACTACAAAATAACATCATTCCGTGCGTTCACTTACCTTGCGACATCGAAAATTAACACCCAATAGGTGCGCATGCGCAGTTCTCATGAAGGATTGATTCCAACGCCTGGAGATGAAATATTATTTAAAAACTGCATTTATTTATAATTATTTTAAAGCTTCCAAACTTATCTTAGAATTATCTTAAGGCTTCAAAACATAAGTATACGAAGTTTCAACCAGATTCGTCAAGAAATGTAGATTTGTATACGATACATACATACATAGAGACACTTTGCTTTATATATATATATATATATATATATATATATATATATATATATATATATATATATATATATATGCATACAGTCCAGTCACATTAATGTGACCACCTGTCAAAATCCAGAATAACCACCTTTCGCAGAACGGACCGCTGCGAGACGTGCAGGAAGCGAGCCAATTAGGTTCCTGAAGGTGATCACTGGGATGTTGAGCCATGTAGACTCCAGTGCCGTGGCCAGATACTCTAGGTTACGCGGGTGAGGATCCATGGTGCGAACAAGCCGATCGAGGTAGTCCCACAGATTCTCGATTGGGTTCAAGTCCGGGGAATTTGCTGACCAAGGGAGTACGGTAAACTCATCCTGGTGATCTTCGAACCACGCACGTACACTGCGAGCTTTATGACACGGCGCATTGTCCTGCTGGTAGATGCCATCATCCTGAGGAAAAACAATTCGCATATAGGGGTGAACATGGTCCGCAAGGATAGATGCATACTTGTGTTGATCCATCGTGCCTTCCAC
Source organism: Dolomedes plantarius (assembly GCA_907164885.2). Classification (NCBI taxonomy): domain Eukaryota; kingdom Metazoa; phylum Arthropoda; class Arachnida; order Araneae; family Dolomedidae; genus Dolomedes; species Dolomedes plantarius. The sequence continues at coordinate 231,521,875 of OU015491.1, read as the reverse complement.
AATGATGAGTGAACCCAGAGAATACCACGAAAACATTCCCCAGACCATAATGCTCCCTCCTCCAGCTTGGATCCTTCCGGAATTGATGCAGGGTGTTTGCTTTCAGACGTGTCACGCCGTATACGCCAACGTGCATCTGTCCGATGGAGCATAAAACGTTATTCATCGGAAAAAGCCACCTGCCTCCACTCAGTAGAAGTCCAGTTGCGGTACTGGTGTGCAAATTCCAGCCTTCGTCGCCGATGAACAGCAGTCAGCATAGGTGCATTAACCAGGCGCCTGCTGCGGAGGCCTGTACGCAGCAACGTTCGTTGAACCGTCGTTGTGGAGACACTGTTGGTAGCCCCTTGGTTCATCTGGACGGCCAGTTTCTCAACGGTTGCACGTCTATTCGCCCGAACGCATCTCCCCAGCCGTCGTTCAACTCTGCCATCTATGGCCCGTGGTGCACCACATTTGCCCCGTCGCTGATTTTGGATAGTGCCAATTTGCCATGCACGGTATACTTTTACCACGGCGGCCCGCGAACAGTTTACAAAATTAGCCGTTTCGGAAATGCTTCCACCCTTGGCCCGAAAGCCAATGATCATGCCCTTTTGGGCGTCGGATAAATCGCTCTGTTTCTGCATGACTGCAAGAACTGAAATGTTTTCCGAATGCCTACAACACACTTTATATATCCACCAAATTTGCTGATGACACGTGCCTTCTGCGATTGGTTATTTAACGTTGACGTCAAAAGTAGGCGGTGGTCACATTAATATGACTGGACTGTATATATATATATATATATATATATATATATATATATATATATATATATATATATATACACTGCTGGCCACCCAAATTGCAACACCAAGAAAGACAAGAGATATCACAACACAATTTATTTTGTAGATAACATGTTGACCAAGTATCAAATGATTAAATTTATAGACTTCTGTGAAGTGTGGTTCCTGCCAAAATCAGTAGCCAGAGTAGCCACCATTGTTGGAGATCACCGCTGCCACACGCCTCGGCATTGATTCAAAGAGACTTTGGATGAGTTCTTGGGGTACAGCAGACCAAGCAGCTTCCACACGTTGCCAAAGTTGATCTGCTGTGGCAGCTGGGGATGGAATCTGGGTCAATCGTAGAGCAACCATGGACCACATGTTTTCTATCGGCGAAAGATCCGGAGAGCGAGGCGGCCAGGGAAGCAATTCAATCCGGCGATTGACGAAGAACCGTTGGACAATGTGTGCCACGTGTGGTCGCGCATTATCCTGTTGAAATATGGCTGTGGGTAAGCCCTGAAGGTAAGGAAGGACAACTGGCTCCAACACCTCGGATATGTAGCGCTGGCTGTTTAAAGTACCGGCAATGCGTACTAGAGGTGTGCGAGTGATATCCAATACCGCCCCATACCATAATACCCAGTGCAGGACCAGTGTGGCTGTGTATAACGCAGCTGTTCAGCATCCTCTCTTCACGGTGTCTCCAGACTCGAATGCGACCATCGTGGTGTTGCAGACAGAAGCGTGACTCGTCAGTAAAGACAATTTCATTCCATTCTGCCGTCCACATCCTTCTGTCATCACCATTGGCGGCGGAGACGTCTGTGGTTCTGCGTCAAGGGTAGACAAAGCAATGGACGTCTTGCGGACAGACCACTCTGCTGTAAACGGCGTCGAATGGTACGCGCAGACACTGGATGATGCGTTACAGACTGCATGTGCTGTGCTATGGTTCGTGATGTGACTGAGCGATCCGTAACTGCCATGCGCACAATTTGCCTGTCATCACGTGAAGTGGTGCGCTGAGGTGGATGCGATCGAACACGCCGGTTTTTGAAAAAACCACAAGAAAAACACAATTGCCGAACTTGAAATCGTCGAAATCTCCAAGCCTTAAATAGCGCTTTGAAGTGGCGCCACAGGCGCGCGTGATGTGCGTCTGCACTGAAATTCTAATTATTTGCATATCTCACCTCCGCTAATGCATGTTGTAAATTTCATGTTATTTGCATGTTTCCTTCAGGGTGTTGCATTTACAGTGGCCAGCAGTATATATATATATATATATATATATATATATATATATATATATATATACAGGGCCCGACTTTGACCCAATGGGGCCCTGGGCAAAGCAGACTTTGGGCCCCCCCCCAAGGACAGATCCACAAGGGGCACATGCCCCCCCCCCCCACAGGACTAGATTTCCACATGAACATGCGGGACACTCACCCAGGTCCTCCATAAATTGGGACTGGATATTCAAAAAAATTTCGACCAAGTCAAAAATTTGAAGAAAAAAAAATAATAAGTGTTAATTTATTAATTTACTTTTTAATGTTAATAAATAAATTAATGAAATTTTCTCTTGAAATTCAAAATAGATCACAGTCTGAAGATATTACCCCCCCCCCCCCCAAAAAAAAAAAAAAAAAAAAAAATGAAATAAACGTTTACGGATGTAACAATGCTTTCACTATAGTAGTGCCGTTTACATGTGCCAAAAACCCGGGTAAAAGCAGGGTCGTTTCTTACTTTTTCCCTACGATAGGGAAAAATGCAGGGTGGATTTTCGACCCTGCTTCGACCCAGGATAAAACCCGCTAATTACCCATGATGCATTTCGAAGCTGGGAGTAAATAACATGGCGGGTTTGAACTTGTGGGAATCCATGAAAATGCAGCTAAATGATCGATGGAAGGATCTGGAACCCCTTAACGATTGCATAATTTTCAAGAAAACAGTAGAAAAGTGCCTATTTTTTTCCGGAGGATTTCATTTATTCCTTGATCTGCCCATCTAGTTTAAAAAAAAAAAAAAAACCATCCCCAATTACATTATAAATAGAATGGTACTGCCATCTGGTATGTAAAATAAGAAATAAAATTTCAATAACATTTTCATTTAAAGTGTTATGGTAAAATTAATAAATTTAATAAGTATAATCAATAATTAAACGTAACATTAAAATTTATTTATAAATTAATTATTTTAGAATTCACAGATAAAAATTTATTTAAATCTATTTATGATTTTTTTATTTATACATGACTAAAAATTACTGAAACAAAATGGAAATCAAAATTACATTTTGATTTTATAAAAGGATTTATTAAAACAATAAGTATCTTACAATTAATCTTATAATTTAAAAAAATGCACCTATCGATTGGAAAATTTTCTTTCCAGTCTTTATTACTTCAGGAATTTAAAACAATTTCTTCCCACCAAACAGAGCTTCGTAATTTTGCCCACATTCTTTGTTGTGGAAAAACTAAATTTAGCGATGAAGCCATTGATCGTACGATTATATCTAATATCCGCATCAATCTTCTAGTTCTTATATTCCTTTTTTCCTATCTATTTTCTAAATTTATTTTTAAAAACAACAGAAAACAATCGTAAACGTTCTATAATTATCAACAGCGACTGACATGTGCTGCATTTAAATAACAAATAGACGCAGACGTAATTGTGTTTTAGAAGAGGAGTGCATTGGTCGTGTCGACTTTATCTCCTGTAAGCAAGATATATGTAATCAAGGTGGGAGTGCTCAGTAGTTAAAATTTTAAGTAATGAATTAAAATATTAAGGTAAGAATAACGCGGGTAAAAGAAAAAAAATTAATAGTAAAGTTAAATTAAAACAAAAAAGTTAATTTTAACAGAAAAAATATAGAGTTACAAGTTAAGAAAATTTAGAAGAAAAATTAGATAAGACTAATGATCCACGGAAAACAAAAAAGTAATAATATTAAGAGGCCCAGAAAAGCAGATATCATAAGAATACAAAAAATATTTTTGCAAGTTTTTCAATCTTTTTGGATTTTTAAAGTTTTATGATTTTTTTTGTTATTTTTAAAATTTAAGAATACGAGGTTAAAAGAACAGCAATTGAAAAAAAAAGGCCTTCCCCATGACCATACACTTCGTAACGAGATAAATGCGGAGTTCGAAGATGGAAAGCTAAAAATAGCAATAAAGTGAATTTGGAAAAGTATGACACCAGCTGGGATCGAACCCATAACGTGATTTACAAGGAATGATGGTGTATGAGGATCACTTCCGCCGAATCATGTGACGGCCTTTACTTCCGGTAAGACGGGTAAAAGCAGGGTGAAAATGTGGTTCCATGTAAATGGGCTTCGAAGGTTTTCCCTATTAGCGGGTAAATCCCGGGTATTATTGTTGTCCTTGTAAACGCAGCTAGTGAGTGCACTGTACCCCATCCTGGATTTTTTTCTGTATCTGCCACTGCCCCCATTTACTGTATTAACCAAAAACCAAATTTTCAGAAATATGTACAACTTAATACTTAATTAGTGGCCCCATAATTTTGGGAGCCCTGGGCAAGTGCCCCTCTTGCCCATGCAGAAATCTGAGCCTGTATATATATATATATATATATATATATATATATATATATATATGTGTGTGTGTATTTTTGTTTTGTTTTGATGTTTTGTCGTTTAAGAATTTGTATTACTATTTGAATATATATGTAGATTTGAGTTGCCTTCTTAATATCCAAACATTGTTCTAGAGATGTGCGTATATTGTATTGTATTGAATTATCTTTTTGAACATATTTGTTTTTGCAAGTAATGTAATCGCATTTTTTTATATATCTATTTTTCCTGAAATGTGGGCTAATTTTATGCTTAGGTGGGGCAAGTAAGGCTCTCCAGGTCTGGTAAATCCCGTGTCAACGTTGGCGTGTGGCAACCCTGCTTCCGGGGTGAGCGCTTTGTTGTTCGACAGAGGCAGACGAGGTGATCTCGGAACGCCATCAGGGTTTAGCTGTCGAATATGGCAGATCAATGTTCTTTTAATGTGTATCTGCGTGTGAAGTGTCCCTTAAAAAGGATATAATAAAAGCTTGGGACAAAATATTGAAATTTTCTTTGTGTCGTCTCTGTTTCTCGCATGAAAGGCCTTTACAGCTGTCTTCTAGCATTACGAAATTTATTACGATTGTGAATGATATGATGTTTCCAAGTGGATTTTTTTATCAAGGGTTAATCTTAGGTATTTAACAGTGTTATACCAGGGGATAACTGTAGAACCAATTTTAATATTGCAGTTAGCATAGGTTATAGTGAATTTATGGGTGAACATAGTGGCAATGCACTTATCTCAGTTAATTTTTGTTTTCCATTTAACGAGCCAGGACTTAATAAGGACAACCTGCCTCAAACTGGCGGGATACAGACTTAGAAGGTCCTATAAAGTGGTTAAACCGGAAGGAAAGATTATACAAATTCTTATGGGCCTAGAGAAGTTCCAGAAACTTTCCGATAATGAACCGATTTGAATGAAACTGCATATTTTGGAAAGAAGAGATTCCCAATAGAATAGAAAATCAAGTGGCTAGAGGATCGGTGCTGTAAGGACTTTGCCTTAGATAAAGACTGCCAGCCTTTTGATTTAATGCTTCAATTGCATTTCTCGACTAAATACAGACTATTTACAATATATATATATATAAGGGTCGCCCAAATGAAAGTGGCACTGCCGTTATTGCGCCCTCGTTTTAAGATACAGAAGACTACGCATACCCCTATAGAGAGCACTGAGTGCTGGGAAGGCAAGCCATATCGTCAAATTACGACAGATGCTTGTATGATAGCGTAGGAGCGAGATCAACGGTATCGTTCGCATCACGGATGCCTGCAAACGTTGTCAACGTGCAGTCGTGCAATTTTTAACGGCGGAAAATGTGATTGCTGGAGAAATTTATCGTCGCATGCAAAATGAGTATGGCACATAGTGTATGTCACGCAGATCAGTATTCAGATGGTGTAGCGATTTTCGTAACGGACGAATCAGTATGGACGACAGGACACGACCAGGTCAAGCGCGTGTGGTCATCGCCCAGGAAGCAATTGCAACTGTGGGCAGTCTCGTTTGCAATAATCGGCGAATCACCACTCGCTAGATAGCGGATGGAATGTATATGAGCGAAGGAAGTGTTCACACAATTCTGCATGGTTCCATTGCCAACCCTGGAGTTTCTTTACCCAGGGTATCCATCATCTCGTGGACCTCTGGGACACCTGTTTCAACCTCCAAGGCAATTATGTCTAGCCTATATGTTCTTTATGTATGTATTTTTGTCTTGTATACTAACTTACAGCAATACCATTAAATCCTTTGTCACACTGGCTGTAGTGCCACTTTCATTTGGGCGACCCATATATATATATATAAAGATTAAATTCGTGGCATCGACGAGGAAAGTGAGACTTGAGTTGTCATTCAAGTCTATCTAGGCCCGAGAGTATCTCCTTGTCTCCAGCGTAACTCTGAATAACTTAGTCTCTGAATCACTGACATGATATTAACTCGCGTCCAGCGACGTTCTCGAAAGGTCTGGAAAACGCCGCCTTTCTTTATCCCAGACGACTAGGCGCCCCACTTCCTTTTGGTAGCTGACGAACTGTTCCGCGAGCGCTTCCGGTCTTTGTGTCGTCAAGACTATCTAAATCGGTCAAGACTATCTAAGTCTCCAGCCGTCTAAATCGGTCATGTGCTGCACAAACCGCGCGTCTTCCCGAAATTTCCAAGCACAAAATATTGCTATTGTATGGGAGTCTTTACAGTGCCGGAGTTATGAAACAATCATTAGATTTCGGCTTTTCCAGCCCTTTGGTGCATTCAAAATTTCGGGAGTGTGTAACTCCCGATTTGAATGAAACTGTATGTTTGGAAACAAGTCCCTAAAGCGACTAGAGGATCGGTGACTTTGAATCGGACAAAAATTCCGGTTCTAATGAACCGATTTGAGTGAAACTGCACATTTTGGAAAGTAGCGATTCCCAGTAGAATAGAAAATTAACCGGTGCCTTTAATGACTGGATTGAAATTTTCGACGGCCACAGTGCAGTATGTATTACAGGGATTCTTATATTCGAGGCACACCCTTGAAATGGTCGAATATAAACTTGGCTTGTATTTCCGAAATACTCATCGCACGAACACCCACTATCATACCTCGTTGAAATTCGACCGGATTACTTGCCATCATCACCAGCTTTTTAAACATCCACAGATAGAAGCTGCATTTGTACGTAAGCATTGGCGACAGTTATTTTGGCGTTGCATCTAAAAACCTCTCTACTGTTTCAGAAAACGTACTAGGAGAAAGTAAGAAAAAATTCTGATCGCAGAAAAAAAATACAAACCTTCGAGAAAAGGCTGTGATATTTACCATGTTTTTATTAACTTGCTTTCTTGTGTGTTTGTTTGTGTGTGTGTTTGTCTAGTACAAAGCTTGCAATCGATTTTTAACTAACTTCCCGACTAGCTAGACATTTGAAACTTTTAGAATAGCTCAGAACACGATGACAATGCATTATTGTAATACTTTTAGCCATCTTTAAGCAGAATTGAATTAATTTTCAGTTATTTTCAGTTAATTTTGTTTTGTAGACTGGTGCAGCCATCTATTGGCCGGAAATGGAACTAGTCAAATGCAACAAGTCAAACAAGTCAAATGCAAGTTAACTTCCAATTAACTTCATTTTCTTTCAAATTGATGGGATAATTCATCAAAAATTTTTTAAAAAGTATTTATTAATACATAGAATTGTCAAGTTTATATGATTCAACAGAAAATTTAAAAACATGGTTTATAAAAAGTCTTTTTATCTTGTAATTATTCCTAGTTAATTTTTTTCCCTTTTTCCTTACATGACCACTTTATCATATGACCACTTCTTTTTCATCTTTCTCCCTATTCCGGTTAAAAAAAAAAAAAAGTAGAATCCCCTTTTTTTTCGTTTAATGTTGAATGTTGTTCCTTTTTCATCTTGTTGCACCTTCTCTGGTTACTACACACCGACAAGCCACTGGTTTCGTCATCGTGCCTCAATTTGGATGTGCCACATAAAAGCAATCTGAGAGAAACAGAAATATGCATTGAGTAGGGAAGATATTTCGATTTGTAGAGTGATCGGAAACTGACTTCATCCGTGATTAAGTGCTTCTCGATTCCGGTTTTGGCGGATAGATTCTTTCGAAACAAACGCAAAATATCCGTCAAGGGAAAGGGATAAAAATTGAAGCAGGAATTTTGTAGGAATGGACGAGATTTTTAAAAGTTGCTTGGAAAAGGTTTCGATTTACAAAAAATTCGAGAACGAGACGAGATAAAGGTAATGGTGCGTAAAAGAATTGGGTCATGTGGGCCCCGAGTTCGACTTCTCTAAGGATTTTTACGTTAAATTTCGCATAAATTACAGCATACTTTAAAATTAGTATCAAGTTATAATTAAAGGAAGTACCCAGCTGCAGACCCTGATTTTCCATTAGGCCCAATTGACCCGGACCTAGGGGTCCCCAAAAATTTTAATTTTAAAAGGGAAAAAAAGAAAAAAATTCCCAATTAAAAATTTTTTTTATTTTACCTTTTTTAATAGCAATTTTTTTATATATCCTTTCAAATTTGATTGATTGATTAGTTAATCATATGTATAATTACATGTATAGTTCATCACATGTATGTTATAGTGTACTATATAAGGGATTAATAAGTTTTTCTGGTTGCATTGTATTGGTGTTTTTTTAATGATGAAGTTAATATGTTGTATAGCTTTTTGTTATTTGATAAAGTTCTAGGCTTCTACGCTTCAAATAGCCAATTCTTGGTAAAATGGTACTTTCACAATGATTCACGATTTTTTTTTTTTTTTTTTGTGAGTGTGTGTGTGTTTAATTTGGAAATTTTCTGCTCACAACAGTGTTAGGGGGCCCCCATGCCGAGTTGTGCCTATAGTCAAGAATTTTCTAAATGGGGCCCTGCCCAACTGAGTAACTTCCTGAACATCAAGAATTAGAAAGGCCATCTTCAACTTGGTGTATATTCTGTTGTTGTTGTCGTTGTATCTTCCGTGCAAAAGAAAGCGTCGTTTACTTGTAGTATCGAGCCGTACTCTCAGATCATAGGCTCGATACATGGTTATTACTGAATACGCAGAAACACTGAAATGTAATATGGATGGAACCAAGTGAAAACTCCCCTCGCGTAAAACAGCTCACTCGTTTGACGAAGTGCAGTTGTCAGTCTCTGCTCGACTTTCATTGGCAAAATGTTAAAGATGATGTTGATCATCATCAAAATGCATACCTCATGAATCGTATCATATATCAATCGTATATCATATACCAGCTGCCGCTGTCTGCCATTCACGTTCTTGTGTTCCTATAAATAAGACAACTATTATCGATAAAAATTGGTAGTTTATTCACAAACAAGTTGTATTTTTTTTTCTCGTTGGTCATTTAAGAGGTTTTATCCAAGTGGATAGTTTTAGTGATGATCCGAATTTCACATCAATGCAGAAAGAAAGCTAGGAGGAAAATTTTCAAAAGTATGCCTAAAATATCAAAACTTTCAAAGAGTTGAGATTTTAAATAACTACAGATAACAAAGAAGTACATTATATTCCTTTTTTTTCTTTTTTGGCAAATGACTTCAAAAGAAGCAGGCAGCCTACCTGCGTATTCCATGCAATGAAATACTCAAAATTACTGTTGCTATTCACAAACACTATTATGAATAAGGTTCCCTCTTAAAATTTTGGTGGAGAGGGGCTTAATATACAATCTATGAACCTTGCGATACTGCACATTTGTTGTAATAGAGAACTTATCAGTAATAAGTGATCCCAAGGAAATGATAAGTGATCTCAAAGAATTGATAAAGGGAATTTAAATAAATGACTTATAACAGAAATACATTTCAACTGCAATCTAATTGTGAAAAATAGAGTCTTCTCAGACATGTATAAAGTCAACTGGTATTTTATTACGTTTATTTTAATATCATGAATGAATTGAAAAACAACGTTTAATATCTTGTTTTTTAAAATACCAATATTTGTTATTATGTAGGCAATCGCATTTTCTACATTCCTCGAGCAAGCGCATTATTTTTCTCTCATCGATAAAGTATTTTATCGGAAGATTTCGTTAACCTTTCAACGCTAATTATCCCTAGGTAATCATCAGCCACTTGGCAGTATCAGTTCATTGTTAAAATTTTAACAATGAAATTAGTTAACTAATGTCAAAGGAATTTCAAGTTGTTGGTCATTAAAACCTTACCGGTAAAAATGAATTTAAAAATAAAAATACAGTGGGAAAATTTATAAAGGGAAGTGAACGAGAAATTTAAACAAATTGAAACGGAAAAATTTAAACATAATAATACAAGAGTCGCCGAATTTTGAACCCTTGACGAAGGGTCAGAAAACGTGGGTGAAACACATCCGAATTGTTAAAGGTGGGAATAGTACGTCATGAGAGGTTCACAAAAATGGTTAATGTTAGCTAGGAAGGAGTGAAAGTCAACGCTCTAAAATGAATTCGTCCTAGAATTATAGAGAGAGGCATATGGTCCCTTCGATGATCCAGTACTTTGACGGACAGATTTTCCAGCGGAGGCTCCTTTTTCCATAATCCGCGGCGCACCACCACCTGGGGCCCTATGCAGATGGGTCTGGAGGGTGCTCTGCTAAAATTGCCATAATTTCGGGGAGGAGAGATTTCTTTCATTTAGTATTTTGGCAGGATCGAAAAATAAATAGTATAATACAGTCATTATTTATTATTTAATTTATAATTACTTTTTATAAATAAAGAATAAATATAATTTATTTTATTATGAATATTTATATCGCGTAATATTATTTGCATAATATTACCTTTGCTGTAGTTAGTAAAAATATATGTAGACCGTATTTTTACAAGACTTGCGAAAGCGAAAATTAAATTCAGCGATTAGTATATAAAACGTTGAGCTTTAACAAAAAAATATTTCTTTAATTTAGCGTTCTTTGGACTATTAACTGTATACACACAATTAACGCTCTCAAATTAGTTATAGCATGATCACGATTATATTGGTCTAAAAAGTATCCACATGTCCAGGAAATTTCCAAAATACATTAATTTAATTTAGTATTTTATTAACTAGTTATTTATTAATAGTACTTATTAATTTAGTATTTTATTAACTTAAATACAATAGGCACGCACACACCTTTATTAATATTGAAACGAGTGATGGCATAGCATTTCAGTGTTTATTAGCAGAAACTTGAGGAACAGAATTCATAATACCCTCACATTGCCAGAAATTGGATTCGAAATCCAATTGGCAACGTTAAAGGACCTTCAACCTCGTAGGATTACGTTCTTCCATAACGGAAAGCAAAATTCCAGATGTCCTGCGTTGCGAGTTATAATTTTGGCAGAGTGCCAAACCCAGTCTGTATCGCTTGGGCAAGCAGCAAACAGTTGAACAGAAAAGTACCAAACTGCGTCAAAATTCTGACACACACACACATATATATATATATATAACACATATATACATACAAAAGAGGTAAACAACTATAAGTAATCCTACGTTAATAACCCGCGGTAGTTTCGTTAGAAGAGACTACCTGAATTTTTTTTTAAATTTTATTTTATATATCGCATGAGTATAATTTATATTCTTTTTTACTACATCGAAGTCACTTAGAATTCACAAATAAGTATATTGTAGAAGAATAAGACTTGGTTTTCAAAAAGTTCTTCAGTCATTTTCCGCAATTTTCTATGCGCATTCATTTTCTTCTAATTTCTTCTCAGAATTGTTAATGGAAGTGTTTGTCATAAAACTCGGCATAATTATTTGGAACCACAAATATTTTTTTTCAAATTTATAGACCATGAAATAAAGCAAACAGTACTGGACAGAATAGAAAAAAAATTATTTAAATTTGTTTAGATTCATACAAAAAAAAATAATAATGCACAATTATGTTTATATACATATGGTAAACTTATATAAAAAAATGTAAGGTTTTTAACTGTGATATGGAATGCGCATGGAGCAATTTGAAAAATGTTTGAAATTTTTTTTTTGAAAAACAGGCATTATTTTGAATTCTAAGGGAGTTCTATGTAGTAAAAAAGAATATTTATTATTCTCATTCTGTCTACAGTGTTAAAATTAAAATTAGAGGTTTGAATTTAAAAATTAGAGGTTGGAGGTCGATATTTAAAATACCTTTAAACGTAGATATCATCGAAAAAGTGTCTGCGGCAGAATCATTATGTGATCTGGAACTTTTGTAGAAATTTCCCGACTTTATTTTTCCTGATGCAGATTTCTCAAGAGACCCCCAAGAGCAATCTAGCTTTGAACAAATATTATTTATTACTCAAGATAGGTCGAAAACAGAATTTTATTGGTTAGTTATTATATAGTAAAAACTCCGTTTGTCGTCCGCAAATTAACTAGGTTAAAATGAAAACCTCTGCCTGAGGTTCTCTTTGAAGCTGCTGACTTTTGAAAACTTAATCATTATGACCACTGTTTCTCAATTCGATATCCTATCTTGGGTATTGTGGTCAACTTTATGAAGCAGGAAAGATTTGTTCAGAAGTTGAAGAAAAAGTAACCGAATTCTTCTGGAAAATAGAAATAACTTTGTATAATCAGGTGAGCTTCAAAATATATTCTGAAGAATTCTGCTGATGAATGCTGACTCATTTTCTGATCAAACGAGCACAAGTAGTTTGCAAGTTTTGCTAATACACAATGTTGGCCATTAAAATTGCAACACCAGGAAGGAAAGAAAATTACAACATTTACTCATTCTACGTATACAGCGTAATAGGAAGAAAACATGATTAAATTTGTAGGCAATTTGGGGTTATACAGGGTTCGAAATGAGTACACACAGCTGCCGCCTCTGGCAGCTAAAACGGCTCTAACACGGTTAGGCATCGAGTCGAACTGGGCTGGGATGACAGATACGGACAAGTCTTTCCATGCTGCTAAAAGTCTATGCCACACTTGATCAATCGTAGTGGCTGGAGAACGGTGGCAGCTCAGTCTCTCGGCAACCCATGACCAGATGTTTTCAGTGGGTGAGAGATCTGGAGAACGTGCTGGCCAGGGCAACCTCTGTGTCGAGGTAGGTCAGGACACGACGGGCAACATGCGTTATCTTGTTGAAAGATGACGTCTCTGAGGCCTCGGGCACAGCCACTAGCCTTAAGATCTGAGAAATGTAACACAGGCTGTTCAGATTAGCAACGAACAAGGGGTGTACCCAATGGTTGCCCATACATCATACCAAGCGCAGGGCCCGTATGACTATATCTCGGTGCCTCCAGATCATGTTGTTGCACGCAGAACCGGGACTCGTCTGAAAAGACGACGTGTGCCGCTCCTGTATCCAGTTTTGTTGTTGGGCGCACCACTCTCGCCGCGCGTCTCTATGCTGCAGTGTGAAGGGAGTCCGCAATAATGGTCGCCATGCAGACGGTCCGTGTTGCTCCAGACGTCGTCGCACTGTCCGTGCGGATACTTGTTGCGTTGCAAACAAGCCCATTTCCTGACTCAAGGCCAGTGATGTGGCTGTACGATTCTGCAAGGCCGACCTTACAACATGTCTGTCCTCTCGGGCGTTAATGGCGTGAGGCCGTTGAGATCCTGCATGACATTCAGTATGACCCTCTTGAATCCACCCATATTCGCATGACAGTCATTGGATTCTGACCAATGCGAGTAGCAATATCGCGGAACGATAAACCGCACTATCGATAGGCCACGATCCTGCCGCTATCGAATTTCGACACGTCCTGGTAGCCGTTTCTCCTTCTTATGCGTTGCATAACACGATCTTTTCACAAACAACCAACATTCAAATACGATTTCCGAATGAGAAACACTCTGCGTAACTTTCCTTTTATACAGAGTTTGAGATGCCGTTTCTCCCTCCTGCGTCGTTCAATTGCGCTTAAATGCTAATCATTTGCATATCCCTGCATCTTCTTCCTTTCGTGCGAATTTGACGTTTGTATCATCCCTCCTTCATGGTGTTAAAATTTTAATGGCTAGCAGTACACATTTCCATACTAGTAAGATTTTGGAACCTGTAGATAGTTCCGTTTGCTAATAAAATACCCTAAACGGGTATTTTAGGATTCTGACATTTGGATTTCAATCAAATGCTTATTAAGATAATCCTTTTTTATTGGAAAAATATAGAATTAGCGATATCTGTCAGATATATAGCAGTTTCCTTTTTATTTACATGGATCGAGTAATCCATGATTTTTGTTTTTCTTTTCAGCTTTTAATTTTAGATCTTTACTGTTACCAATCATTTTTTTAAATGTAAGTTGTGTTTTTTTTTCCCTTTTTTGGTACACCATCTAAGATTCTGTCAAATTTCTTCATTTCTGCTCTCAAATACTTTCTTTGCAACATCTTTTCCAAACTGTACAGATGGTAGACAAAATAATACGAAAACCTGTGAAATAATGGAAAATCTTTATTAATAGGGGGTTGGACCACCCTTTGACTGAAGTACAGATTTAATGCGACGTGGGATAGATGCATAAAGGTCATGGACAATATTTAAAGGAATATTAAGCCATTCCTCCTGCAGAGCGGTCTCTAATTCCGAAAGTCCGGATGGAGGTGGAAATCGGGAACGAAGTTTGGACTCCAAATATTGCCATAAATGTTCAATAATATTCAAGTCTGGAGATTAAGGGGGTCAAACGAGATGTTCAACTGCATCGTCATGCTCTTCGAACCATTCTTGAACACACCTAGCAGTGTGGATAGGGGCGTTGTCGTCTTGAAAAAGCGGTCGCTCTCCAGGGAATACAGTCTGGACAAAAGGATGTTCATGATCCCCTAGAACGCTTAGATAGTGATTGGATTTGATCCTCCTATGCAGAATAACAAGTGGCCCAAGACCGCGCCAAGATATCGCACCCCATACCATAATGGATCCAACCCCATGCTTCACAGTCGGCAAGAGGCATTCAGGATGAAACGCTTCTTTGGGACGTTCTCCAGACATAAACGCGTCCGGTCGTCTGAAATAGGGTGAATGACGATTCATCTGATCATATTACCTGTTGCCACTGCTGTGGGGACCAGCCTTTGTGATCTCTGCACCATTGGCGTTGCTTGAAAGCATTAGTTGCTGTCACCAAGGGTTTACGAATTGCCACTCTGCCATAAATGTTCGCAGCATGAAGTTCCCTTTTGACAGTTTTTGTTGAAACGGGGTCCTGGAGATGACTGTTCATTTCGGATGTTATCTCGGATAACGATTGCTTGTGCTTTCGGGCTACTATGCGCTTCAAGACCCGTCTATCCCTATCAGCAAGCTTGGACTTTCGGCCACTGTTGTGCTTTGAAGACGTCGTCTTACCCTCTTTCGTGTACGCTGTCATAACGGCTGATACTGTACTCCTTGCAAACTCCAAAAGGTTTGCTGTTTCCGTAACCGATGCTCCACTTAAACGCGCTCCAACTATCATTCCTCTTTGGAACTCTGACAGGTCTGACATTTCAACTTATCGCAGACAGTTCCATAGAAGCATGCAACGTAGGTGACTGCTGTTGAGAGACTGATACCATCCTCTTCACGCTCACTAGGTGGCAGACTTCTGTTGCAGGTGGCTCGGCTGTACTGCAGGTGTGAAATACGTCATACTTTTTCACACATGTTCGTATTATTTTGTACTCCATCTATACTTAGCACAGCCATCTAACCAAAATTTCACATCTTCGGCCTCTCTAAAGTAATTTCAATATCACGTAACGTTTCACATTCCAATTTGTAAATACAAGGAAGAAACATAACTTCGCATATCTCAGACTTGAGAAACAAAATCTACAGTTTCCATTCTGAAATGTTACATTTGGGTGAAATATCTCACCTAAATGATACAACATATTATAATCGTATATGACATATACTGTGAAACTTCTCTAAGGCATGGTTCCACCAAAAAGTCGCCAGCTACAGAAGTATATGTCTGACTTTAAATTATAAAATTAAACTACATTTGAGTTAACATATTTGATTTGAATAAAAATATCTGATTTAAACGAAATTTGAAATTTCCTATTTATTTTGTACTAGCTGAATACCCGTGCTTCACTACGGAGTGCATTCAAATTAAATACAACGGTCAATGTATGCAATTAATGCCAAAAAAAGAACAAAAAAATATATTATAAATACAACGGTCAATGTATGTAATTAATACAAAATAAAATATTTATAAAAAATTCGTATACACAAAATAATGTAGAAGAAAATATTCCAATTAAATATAATAGAACATACTAAAGAATATAGCACAGTTAATATAGTACAGTTTGAGAAACATTCCTTTTACTGTATTTTAATATTTTTTTGGATAATGTCCAATCGTCTGCCGCATTAGAGAGAAAAAAGGTATTTTTTATGTCAATTTATTTCGTTGTTATGCACGTGACGTAAAATTAATTTAAAGTACCACAAAAAGAAAATAAACCACGTGATCAGCATTTCATAAATTAAATTCTAAAAATTAATCTTTAAAAATTCCCCAAAATTCAGAAAATGGAGGTAAAAATTCGAAAAAGATGTCATTTTAAAGGAATTTTTATGATCTTTCTCGTTATATAAATTTCATAACCCTCAAATTATTATTTTAAATGCAAACTTAAAAAAAGTTACAAACAGCTTAAAAATTTAATTTTAAAAAATCTAAGAAGAATTTTTCAAAAACGTTTCTTAGTGCACCCCTACACTATAAGAAGAATCGCCATGCAAAATTTCAGCCCCTTAGGTCGGCCGGTTTGGTCTGGGCGTTATCTGTCAGTCAGTCAGTCAGTCACTGAATCGTGTCCGGGGCGCATATTCTGAAAGACTCACGGTTTGGGCACTCAATTGCCGGTTTGACGAAAGCATCAGTTTCGCCATCTGTTGACATATATAGGAATCTTTTTATTATAAGTTTTTTTTTTACTTCTACGCAATTTGGTATGTTTTAAAATCTGAATTACATATATATAACACAGGATTTAAAGAGATTTTAACAAAATAAATAAATGAATAAATTGAAATAAGTATATTATTGAATTTTAAATTTACTTTCTTCAAATATCCACAATAATTTTAATTTTTAAAATTTTAATGTTAATTAGAAAATAAATGTATTTAATAAGCTTTAATTAAAAAAATTAAGTTGCATAAATTAAAAAATTTAAAGTTTTAAATTCCAATAATATAAATTTATTTTAACATATAATTTTAAATTAATCAAATTTTTAAAATATAAAAATTTATTTTAATTTGGTTACATTTTTATGCTAAATTATTGAAGAAATGAGGGAATGATGCTGAGTATGAAGGAATGACAAATCTTTTGATCTTTCTTTGCTGTAGATTTTTCAATTCCTACTATTAGTTCACACTCTCTCTATATATATCTTGTTCAAATTTTCAATCGCTAATAAAAGTACTTTTTATTCATCCACTCAAGTTCAAATACATTTTTTTAAACTTGTAGTGGATGACACTTGATGTTAATACAGTTTTCACTTTCTTGCTTTCAGTGCAAGATTTTCAAATGTTCTTATTTTCAATTAAATTCTGAAAATAAAACAAAAACAAGTAATATATAAAAAAAAAAAAATTAAAGTCAATTCCTACTTAGGTCAACAAAGAAAAAATTTGAGTGTGAACTAATAGTAGGAATTGAAAAAAAAGATTGCCTGCCAGAACCTTGCCTACTGTGCGAGATTAGGACGGGGGGGGGGGGGGAAAGAGAGAGACAAAGCTCGTCAGGTTGGGGATTCGATCTCGCAACCTACAGGACGGGAGAAATCCGCGATACCACAGTGCTACCGTTTACACAGTAATAAGAGGGAAATTACTATTCAAGAGCAAGAGACGCTCTAGGTCTAAAACTAAAATTTATTAATTAAATTTAATCAATGAATTAATATTTGAAAAAAAACTGTATTAACATCAAGTGTCATCCATTACAAGTTAAAAAAAATGTATTTGAACTTGAGTGGATGAATAAAAAGTACTTTTATTAGCGATTGAAAATTTGAACAAGATATATATATAGAGAGAGAGTGTGAACTAATAGTAGGAATTGAAAAATCTACAGCAAAGAAGGATCAAAAGATTTGTTATTCCTTCATACTCAGCATCATTCCCTCATTTCTTCAATAATTTAGCATAAAAATGTAACCAAATTAAAATAAATTTTTATATTTTAAAAATTTGATTAATTTAAAATTATATGTTAAAATAAATTTATATTATTGGAATTTAAAACTTTAAATTTTTTAATTTATGCAACTTAATTTTTTTAATTAAAGCTTATTAAATACATTTATTTTCTAAGTAACATTAAAATTATTGTGGATATTTGAAGAAAGTAAATTTAAAATTCAATAATATACTTATTTCAATTTATTCATTTATTTATTTTGTTAAAATCTCTTTAAATCCTGTGTTATATATGTAATTCAAATTTTAAAACATACCAAATTGCGTAGAAGTAAAAAAAAAAACTTATAATAAAAAGATTCCTATATATGTCAACAGATGGCGAAACTGATGCTTTCCGGCAATTGAGTGCCCAAACCGTGAGTCTTTCAGAATATGCGTCCGGGGCCACCCGCGTACAGATTTTGGTACGATTCGGCCCCATAGTCTCGCTGTCAGCGAGGACGGCCGCGGAAGATGTCGAAATAAGCAACTTTTAGGGGCAAAATCCTTAAAACATTAATTAAAAAAACTCCGGGGCCCGATTATCAAAAAATAATTATGAAAATGATTATGAAATCAAGCATACTTTTGAACTAGTTCTATGATTGTTTTAGGCGCTTCAGCCCGGCAGTGATCCAACTTTTTTTTCAAATGCGGAGGCACTTGTCGGATCGCTTTTATTCACCGTAGATTTTATTATGGGAGCAACAGCATTAACCCTTATGAAGGGAGGCATTTTAGTGGATTCGATCCGAGCACTCTCAGCACCGAAAACCAGCGCGTTCTACCACAAGGCTACCACAGGAATGAAACTGCAGGAGTGGACACAACTTTTTCTCTGGGTTTCAGCAGTCACCATAACCGCTCAAAGAGTCTGTCCTAAAAAGCCTTTAAAGTAAGCTGTTCCTGCCTTTAGTCGAAATTTCTTTATAAGAAAAATACGATTTACAGTGGCTCCCAAGTGTTCGTACTCTTACGATTTTCAATGAAATAGGGGTCTATCCATTAATTAAAATGAATATTTCAGAATGGGTATTTAATAATAAGATCTATAATCTATTCTTAATAAAACTACATGAAATATCTTGAAAACACAGTAAAACTTTATTTTTAAGAAATCAGTAATTAAAACGTAAAAAAAAACTTTATCTCACAAAAGTCATCGTACACTGAAATATTTTCGGATAAATTCATAATTAAAATTATTGTCTGGCGCTTTATTTTTATTTTTGAATTGTGGTGGCATTTAAAATATCGTTTGGCTTTAATTTTTGCTTGCCTACTCCGTAATATTCTATTTATTATTTAAAAATGGCTCGTAGTCGTAAAGAAACAACAAACAGCGTTCGAAAATGGATTTTTTTTTCATCATAGTAGAAATCAGTTCGGAATAATGCTAAATTAATTAATTTATCCCATTCTACTGTGCAGTATGTGAAAAAACGCTTTATAGAAGAAAATTGGATCGAAAACAAGTTAAGAAAAGGCCGTCCGGCAAAGTTAACAAAACGTGATCAGAGATTTATAATTAGAAAATTTGTGAAAAATTCACGTTTGAGTGCTGAAAAAGTTTCTGCAGAATTCAATGAAACATTTTCTACTTCAATTTCACCTGAATTTTTTTGACGAGTTCTCAGAACAGCTGTATTACATGGGCGTTCTGCCCATAGAAAAATTTTTGTGAGTGGGGAAAAACAGAAAGTTTAGGCTTCCCTTCGCACTATCAATCATAAATAAGCCCCAAACGTATTGTAATAATGTCTTATTTGCCGATTAAAGCAAGTTTAACATTTTTAGTTCCTATGGGCGTATTAAATGGAGAAGAAAAAATGTATGGAGAAGAAAAAATCAGGAACTTAATCCCAAGAACTTAGTAGGAACAGTTAAGCATCAGGACTAGGAAATTTGGTATTTATTGATGGCATAATGAATCATGCTGTTTTTATAAATATTTTAAGAGACAATTTAAAATTATCAGCTCAAAATTTGGGTATTGGAAACAACTTTGTTTTTTATCAAGATAACGATCCTAAGCACACGGCTCTCAACGTTCGCATCTGGTGTCTCTTTAATTGTCCACAAGTTTTGAAAACACCACCTCAGTCTCCAGATTTAAACCCAATAGAACATATTTGAAGAGAACTGGAGGTTCGAGTACGAAAACACGATATTCACACGAAAAGCGAACTAAAGACAATTATGATGGAAGAATGGATGAACATTGATGCAAAAATTACAAAAGAACTAAAGCAATCTATTCCCAGACGTTTAAAAGCTGTTGTGGATGCTAAAGGATAGCCTACTAAATATTAATTTAACGAAAAATTAGAATATTTACTAATATGTAGAGATTTTTTACAAGTGTACGGTGACTTTTGTGAGATAAAGTTTTTGTTACTTTTGGATTATTGGTTTCTTAAAAATAAAGTTTTACTATGTTTTCAAAATATTTCATGTAGTTTTGTTAAGAATAGATTATAGATCTTATTATTAAATACCCATTCTGAAATATTCATTTTAATCAATGGATAGACCCCTATTTCAATGAAATTCGTAAGTGTACGACCACTTTTGGGAGCCACTGTATATAAAATTCATCTATACTATATATAAAACAGTTCCGTAACTGACTGATTCACTGACATACAACGCACAGACCAAACCGCTGGACCTAAAGAGCTAAAATTTTGCAAGGCGATTCTTCTTATAGTGTAGGGGTGCACTAAGAAAGATTTTTGAAAAATTCTTCTGAGATTTTTTTAAATTAAATTTTTATGCTTTTTTGTAACTTTTTTAAAATTTGCATTTAAAATAATAATTTGAGGGTTATAAAATTTATATCACGAGAAAGATCATAAAAATTCCTTTAAAATGAAATCTTTTTCGAATCTTTAAGTCGATTTTCTGATTTTTGGTGAATTTTTAAAGATTAATTTTTAGAATTTAATTTATTAAATGCTGATCACGTGATTTCTTTTTCTGGTACTTTAAATAAATTTATCGTCACGTACATAACAACTAAATAGCCAAAAAAAAAATTTTTTTTTCTTTCTAATGCTGCAGACGATTGGATATTATCCAAAAAAAAATAAATATCCCTTGCGATTTTTTTATAAATGTATATATATATATATATATATATATATATATATATATATATATATATTACATCAATTGTATACATTGATCGTCGTATTTATTATAAATATATATATTTATTTTGGCATTCATTGCATACATTGACCGTTGTATTTAATTTGAATGTACTCCGTAGCGAAGTGCGGGTTTTCAGCAAGTATATATATATATATACATTTATAAAATACGCTTAATGTACTTTATGCATTTCTATGTTCATATAACACTCTATTTGATCTATAAATACGTTTAATTTACATTACGCATTTTGGTATTCATTTGATTTATAAATATAAAATACGCTTAATGTACGTTACACATTTCATATATTTTATCTATAAAACGCTTTTTTTTAAAACCAATGTGGAGGCATTCGCCTATAATTCACCGCAGTTTTTGCTGTGAAGGGACGACACGAACGGAGGCATTTTAGTGGCGCAGTACCACATGCGCTTAATGTACTGTATTTGAATATAATAAGCGCTGAAGCATTCATCTATTTGATCTATGAATATAACTCAGAAATCATTGAAAGATGGTTATTTAGTGATTCGTACCTTTCCTCAGAGACGGTCGTTTCATAGATAGTCGGGAAATCTTGAATAAATCAGAATGATAAAGTGATTAATAAATATGTGTAGACCAGTTTGTGGTTAATACAGGAAAAGGGAATATCGGTGATAAATAAAATATCGCGACATCGAGGTGGGTTCAAAATCAGGTATAAATATACGCTGCATATCATATCAAATTGTCAACAACCACTGAATTTCCGTTAAAGGGAATGGACCAGTATTTAAGTATATTTTAAAAGGAATATCAAATCTGGAAGGTGGCAATAGACGTGGCGTTCAAGCCCCGCATACTAATCCAATTTTAAGGATCACAATAGGACAGATCGCATCTGGCGGAGCCCCCCAAAGAGCCGAGGCGCATTAGAGTCAATTGCACTGGGCGTTTTTTTACCTTTAAGCAAATTAAATACTGGCGGGGACAGTCATAAAAACGGTTTCATGAATAATGCATCGGACCGTAAAACCGAGAGTTCTCCCAAGATCAGGATTACGGAAGAAATCGACATTCCATTCTCGACTCCATCCTCCCAATTAAATGGAAAATCTCGAACACCGTCAGGTGTCAAACCTCTTGTTTCTATAATGGGTTCAATTTACATAATGTGGTACACGGTAATTATTTAGAGACTGGAGCGAGGTTTACCAAAGGGGGGAGACATTATTCTGAAACATTATTTTTAATGTTTGTCATCGAAATTTTCTGTGTGTTACCATGATTGATTTTAATAAATATTTTTATAATGAGAGTGTCTTATTTATAAGAACATCTTTCTTACTATGTTTTTGTATATGGAAAAAAAACATAAAATCTGTCACCTCATCTCTGTTAGGAAGGTGGCTAAATATGTTTGGACTGATTGCAAGTCCGTAAGTGGGGAGTAAATGATTCCAAACCTCTGAGAGAAGAGGATGCACGAGACAGTTAGATGTCGAATCTAGCTGTACGAAACGGGCACTCCTTACTTTGCATTGTCTATGCCAGGGGTTCTTAAACTTATGTAGTCCGAGGACCCCCTCTTGAACAACATTTTTTTTGCGGACCCCCATCCCAACCCTAGGCATTTTATGTCGTTCTTGAGACTTAATTTCTAGCTCAATAATCTCAAAGGCTCTGCGTTGTAATAAATATTGGTAAAAATGTATAGCTGGTTATTTTAATAAATGGTCTTGCGCATTTATAGAGATGAACATTTTTATTAGGATATAGAATAAAAAAACATAAAAAGATTAAAAATAGTAGTAAAAAGAATTTAATAAAGTTAATAAAGAATTTTAAAAAGTTAGTGTCAAAATTGTTTCGCGGACCCCCGGTAATGGTTACGCGGACCCCAAGGGTTCGCGGACCACAGTTTAAGAACCTATGGTCTATGCAAAAGTCGCAAAGAGCAATTTTAAGATGCATAAACATTTACTTCTTTTATAGACATTTCCCCATCTCTTAAAGCTTTTTGGATGGCCCTCGTTTAAACATTCTTACAACTTTTCAAATACTTAGTGGACATTTGACAAGCTGTACTGATAAAATTAATATAAAACGCAGTCAGTTATAATCTTTATTTATGGCTATTAAATGACAGAATCCCTACGTAATTTTGAGCTCCATGGGGCAGCACAAATTACACATTTTTTTAATGAAAAATGCTTCCTTGAAAAAAATAGGAAATTTACCTCATAAAATGAAAGGAGTTGAGTTGAGAGCTCTACAGGACTGCATAGATTTTGACACATTTTACGGAAAAATGCTTTCTTAAAAATGTGAAATTTAACAAAAGGAGGTGGGTTGAGAACATCTTTTGCTACACGAGGAGATCCTTAAATCGCAAGCACTCATACCAACAGTGAGACTCGAACCCACAGACTCCAGCGCCGTGGCCATTTGGTCAGCATACGGCCTGAAATGAAAGGAATCCTGACATAAATAGTACTATAATAGAGGCTGTGATTCGATTAATAATAGTTGAGGAAAATTATGGAAAACAGCGATGGGATACTACTCCAGTTTCAATTTTATTTTAGTGCCTCATTCTTTTTGTTAAAATACGCAGAGGTTTTGTGAACTTTTCAAAAGTTTGAATTTTGATATAAAATTATTTATAATGAACTACATCGTCTCAGTAAACTTCAGCATAAGAGATAGTGTACTACTATAAGAATACATTATTTCTCAAGTCGTCATGTGAATAGTAACTATTTTGTGAAAATTTGTCATTTTCAATAGAAACAGGTTCAGTATTCAAAAATTTTGGTTACAGTTGCAGGTTCGGCGAGATAGAATGGGTAAAATTTAGGAGGCCGGTGTAAAAGGCAGGAGACACCTGCAGATAGAATAGAAGATAATAGAAACGGTTAAAGAATAGCTTAAACCAAGCAGAACAAAAAACAGTTCCATGTGACATGGTAGTTTACAGATCGTGCTCATGAGTAAAGGCATTTTGTTCCATTCATCCGTCAAAATTATTTCCCACTGTGACCGATGAAGAGATCTGACCCAGAAGCTTCCATAACGACTCCATAAAATTAAGGTTTGATGACTAAGCACACCACGGTAACTATTTGATTTCACTGTCATGTTCTCAAAATATCGTCAGCCAGATTTCGGCTGTATTTTCCTTTATTCGAAGAATGTCTTGACACATCTTGATTGTAACACTTCTTTGAGAACAACCAAGGGAATATTAGCCGAAGGGAAGCACCGTCTAGCTTTACCACTGAGCCCTAGCAATCAAACTGGTTTTCCCATTAATTATACCAAAACGTAAAGTGGTGGTTGAAATTGCAAATTGTGCTAGTGATGCGTTCTACCCATTCTATACAATTTTCAGACGGCATGAGGTTGGTAATTCTTGGCCATGAATTCTCGTCTCTTCCGGTCGACCAAAGTCAAGCTGCTAGCAGTCATGATCGGCCATCATCTTTCAACCGCTGTTCTTCAGCTTGAAAACAGCACCATGCATTCTTTTTTTACACCTGATTGTGATTTTCGATATCGGTCTCCTCTCCTCACACCCATGATTTTTGCATGCCTTCTGCTAGATAATAATCATGCCATATTGCAGCTCTGGGGGGGTCTGACTTTCAACGCAAGAAACAGCAACGGATTCCTTCCAGAAATGGATGGATAGCTGACGTCTCCCTGTGTAACTGTACGCGAGTTGTTATCTTCCCTTTTTTTTATTTCCATAAACCCTTCCCTGTGTCTATTTATTTTGCCTGGCCCTAGTATAACTATCAGCGAGGAAGTACATGCTGTCTTCGTCAGCTTAAATATAATCTTTATTTAAAACAGGGAGCTATGAAATGGTTTTACTAACAATATCTGAAGGAATTAACAAAATCCCTGATACCTCTTAGTATTACTTCACATTAGATTTTCCCCTCGTCTTCAAGAGAACCAGGATTTCTTGAAATAGTGAAAAGAATAAAGTAACGATAGCATAATATTGTAAAAACTACGTTGTTACCATCAAGATTTATAATTATAATAATTGTTGAGCAGGCATTTGACACAAAATTCTTAAGCTGTTAAAGTGCTCTTTTTACAGCTATCTAAAAAGCCAAACGATGTCTAAGGAGCTGGCATTCGGTTCCAGAGCCTGTGGTTTCGAGTCCCATTGGATGTGGGCTTTAAATTATAAGTCCCAGTCTATTTAGTCCTTGTGTGGCGAGAATGGAGCTGAAAAAAAAAATGCTAATGGCTTGGCCACCAAGGGCTTGTCATTCCTTAATTCCGTAACATGCGCCTTCTTTTTTACGATAGAGCTAAAGGAATTGGAAAATATTATTTGAACAAAATAAAATCGATACAAAAGCGGTGACGCCTCATTTGAACTCAGTCCAGCCAATGAAAACTCAGGCCCCCAAAACTGACAGTATCAAATGTCGAAGAGGGGCGGTGGATTCCCGCATGACGTAAAGTTCTTAATGGAGCGAAATTCAGACGAGAATCGCCTCGTGACGGAAAAGTTCAAGAATTTTTTCCGGAGGCAATGGATGGAGGACTGGGCAAAGTTCTGGAAAACACAGGTTTTGAGTTTTTTCAGATCTTAGTTTTTGGTATCATTACGTACTTCAATTATTCTTTATTTCGTATGAGTTCTGCATGAAAACTTGAGGAGTAAATTTTTGTACATCCATGTTCGGGCTTATACAATCGCAGAGGATCTATGTACGAACATAAAATGAGGGGACATACAAGGCATTTATTTCTTTCGTGTGTGAAAATTTATTCCTCATAAAACAACGGAAAATATCCGCCAAAAATCGCAATTTAAAATAAAAATAGAAGGGGGTAAGAGAAAAAACTTTACGTGTTTGTTTGAAATCATTCAGATGATATGGACAAATACTTCCTTCAACGAATGCTCCAAATAACGAATGTTTTGAGGGATCTTCAACCTCCAATTTTTGGATTCTCAGTTTTCAACTCTATATACAGAATGAGATTATTCTTTTTTACTACACTGCAGACCCTTAGAATTCAAAATAAGGATTTTTCGGCAGAATAATGCCTGTTTTTCAAAAATACTAGTATTTTTCAAAATGCTCCATGCGCATTTAAAAACCTTAATTTTTTAAATATAAGTCTACCGTACATATGTGCATTGGAAGAAATTTTTTTGAATGAATCAAAAGTCATATTTTTAATCTGCCTGTGATTTTCAAAAGTTTTTACTTCCTTTCCTGGTCTATAAATTTCAAAAAATAGTTGTGGTTTCAAATAATGATGCGCCGTTTTTTGTCCATTAACAATCCTAAGAAATTTGTAAGGAATCAGAAGAAAATGGAGCATTTTTGAAGAATCTTACACTTCCATGAAATTCTAAGTGTATTAAAATAGAATATTAATGGTTCTCATTTTATATGTACAGTAAAATATTGAAATTTTAAAAAAAATTAGTCCCCCTCAAAATGTCATAAGAATCTCTTGAAAATACATCCTTAGTTTAAAAAAATGCAATTATGGTTTTTAAACCTGAGTTATGTAAGCTGGAACTTTAACGAATGTTCCAGAGTTTTAGCTCTTTTAAGTAGTAAATTTTTTAAAATGATTCTATCCCTGGCAGCCACGTGATTTCAGTGTGAATGAAAGAAACCAGGAATAATGATAGAAACTACATATCTAATGTTTTTCCTCTCCTAAAACCGTTTGTTGAAGCCCATTGACCCAGTTTTACTGAAATCTAACACGTTAGGAGTATTGGAGTTTTTAGAAAAATACTTTTTAAAAAATAATTTGCAGAATTCAATACAGGAATAAAAAAAGACTCCCATATCAATAATTTAACCAAATTTTTACTGGATCCTGTAGAAATGCATGTAAGGAGAAATTAGGAAAACAACTTTTGACCTAATGATAAGAGTGTTAAAAAAAATTGAGACATGATAGTCTATAATACCTAATACTCTAAACAGCTCTTAATTACATACATAATTATTTATTTTTTACCTCTTTATTACTTACATAATTATTATTTTTTTTTTCCTGTCTGTGGGTTTGAATGGACATCAGCTTTAAGCAGTAGGTCCCGGTCTAATTAGCCCTTGTGTAGCAAAAATTGACTTCAAACCAAATCCAAAATTTATTTTTTAATGTGGTAAAATAACTGCATCATAAATTATTTGCTTGAAAATATGAAAATGCTAATAAAAACCTGTATTCCGTCAAGAAAATGGATGAAAGGTACATTCGGTGAAGTATTATCAAATTAAAAGTGTGGTGCACTATAAATACAGTGCGACTCGTGACAGTATCTGAATTCAGAAAATATTTTCCCTCCAGCAGCACAAAATGCTAAGCTTCGATTTATCACTCAAGTGCCAGAATCCCTTTCGGAACATGCACCCACTTTCCCCGACAATCAGAGAGACATGCTGCCAAATGAACGATTTCAATGATTTTGGAGATTCCTGCAAAGACTGCGGAGGCCCGGTCCAGTGCAACAAACATCGCCGAACTGTTCACTCTATGATATCAAGTTTTAATGGCGAACGAGCCAGCTTTTCAGTGTAAAATTCTTTGGCTTGGGAAAACTGTTTGGGAAGTGGTCACAGTTTGAGTTTTTGTTTGTGCAGGCCCCTTCCAATTGTACCAGACTGTGGCGAGCTCCAAACCACCTCTGCGCTGTGTGGTGTGCGGGGATTCGTCGAGCGGCAAGCACTACGGAGTGTTGGCCTGCAACGGATGCAGCGGGTTCTTCAAGAGGAGTGTGCGGAGAAAGCTCATTTACAGGCAAGTAGATATCTTATGCCCTCCATTTAAATTCACTTTCCTAAATCTAATTCCCAGTAATATTCATTCATCCCTTAAAAACCTTTAGCTTCCCATAAGAACAAGGCCTTTGCTTTTCTACACGTGTATATGTCCGAATTCGAGAGTGGGTTTGTTTCGAGAGCCCCAAAATCTGCTGACCCTACAAATATTAGTCACATGTCTACCTCGCGTTTAATGTTGAAAGGTGATATTAGTTCCGAGCCGTTCTTCTGGAATGAACTGATGTATTTTCGCTCTCATAAACGATGTACTAAGAAGTTTGGTCAGACTGCATTTAAATCTAATTTTTATTCCTTTCAGGCTGAGTTCAGCTTCATCCATATAAATATGAGCCAGTTTTCCCTTTCAGGTTATAATTTAAGGACGTGATGTAATGGGTATATTACTTACTTACTTACACACACACACACACACACACACACACACACACATATATATATATATATATATATATATATATATATATAAACAGTATCTACCAATAAGTATTTGGACACCTGTGATAGATAAGAAGAACAAAATTTATTCATATTCAATTGTTGGTATAGCCTCCACGAGAGGCAATTACAGCCTCAACTCTCCGAGGCATGCTTTCCACAAGTCCTTGTATGACGGCTAGTGGTATTTTCTTCCACTCGGCTTGGAGAAGTTCCTCCACCGATTTTGGACGGTTGTTGCACCCCTTAATTCGGCAATCCAACTCGTCCAAGATATTCTCTATAGGGTTCAGGTCCGGGCTCTAGGCAGGCCAGTCCATTCGGTTAAACCTATTGTCACCATACCAATCCATGGTGGGCATGACAGCTGGCATTGACGTCCTGGAAGTAACATGGGTCCAACTCATAAAACTGCCACAACGTAGGTATCCCCCTGTCATCCCAAATAGTGCAGTAGGCGTCAACGTTGAGCTTACCATGAATTAGGATCAAGGGTCTCAATCCATACCAGGAGAAACAGCCCCAGATCATAATTCCACCTCCGCTGAACTTTACTGTGGGCACAATGCATTCTGACAGGAGGTGTTCTCCAGGCAGACCCAGCCATCCACCGATTGGTGGAGGGTGAACCTTTATTCGTCGCTCCAGAGAACCCGTTTCCACTGATCTACGGTCCACTTTCGAAGTGCTTTGCCCCACATTAACTGACCAGAGCGGTTGGACTTTGTGATCGAAGGCTTGTGGGCGGCCGTACGACCATGTACACCAAGCAGATGTACTTTTTATGGATGGTATTCATCGAAAAAACACTCTCAAATGCCTTTTGAAACTCCTGGAGTATGTGGGCCATCAGTTAGGTGCGATTCTTCCGAATTTCTCTGGACAGTATCCGTCGGCCCTATCTCCCAATTTCTTGGATCTGCCGACTCGGGGCACATTCCAACAATCACCGCTCACCTTCCACTTCTGAATCACATAAGCCACTGTCGATTTTGGGTAATTCAGCTCGCTAGATATGTCCCTTAAGGATCGACCATTTCTGTGATACCCGACGATTACACCTTTCTCAAAATCAGATAACTCTGCACTTCGTGACATCTTGTATGCGACTAATACCAATGTTTTTTCCTACACGATATTTAACGGCGGAGGGCGTGGCGTATATCAGGACCGCAAATATCGTTGTTTCCATGGGTATCCAAATACTTATTCGCCGGAAGAAGGCTGAATGGCTAGTGCTCTGGCATTCGGTACCAAAGTCTGTGGGTTCGAATCCCACTCTTGGCATGGACGTTTGAGGCCGTTCGGAATTGGCTTTAAGCAGTAGGTCCCGGTCTAATTATCCCTCGTTTTAGCAAAAATTGACCGTAGAGCACCAAACCAAAACTAAACCAAATACTTATTGGTAGATAGTGTATTTATATACAGTCCTACCTCGGTACTCGTCTAATTCGGTATTCGACGTAAAAAAATTGCATCGG
Organism: Dolomedes plantarius; assembly: GCA_907164885.2. NCBI lineage: Eukaryota > Metazoa > Arthropoda > Arachnida > Araneae > Dolomedidae > Dolomedes > Dolomedes plantarius. The sequence goes on along the minus strand of OU015491.1, from coordinate 231,491,889 downwards.
TACGCGACCTTTGCTCTCCACTCGTCCCATTTGTTATAAATCTCTGGGCGAAACAAAGACCGACGTGCAAGTCTCGAGCTCCACATAATTCGCCATGCACTTTTCGAGCTTCTTTTATCGTCCGTGAAGTCATCAGCAGTTCGAAAAAGGTTAGTGTAGAAACTATATGTTAGTGTATGAGCGTGGTAGCTGCATATCTGGGAGGTCACTCCGAGGTATTCTGGCAGTATCAATAATGTAGGACATCATCCATAGGCCTGGAAGTCAGGGACGAAGAGTTAGTGGAAGAAGAGCTTAGCAATGAGGAGCTGCAAAGGGAACAACATTCTTCAAGCAAAGAGTAAGGAAGGGAGGAAGCCCCTACAACACTACCACAAGAAATGTGTTTCAAATGGGTTGAATTACAAAATTTTGTTGAAAAGTATCCCCCTGACAAAGCTCTAGCAAGCCAAAATGTGGACTTTTTAAACGTAGGCAGAACAAAGTTCCATTGATAGGTTTGCAGTCTCCAGAAGGAATCAGTTATAGATGTAGAGGTCAAAGAACCTCGGTTCGACTGCTTGTTGTTTTATTGGAAGGGGACTACCCTTCCAAGCAAAAACCTCTCGCTACCATCCAACAAGGTCATGTCCGTACAGATTAAGTTAAATTTTATTTTATCTTATCTAATTATTGCTTCTAATTTATGTCTATCTAGTTGGAAGATTTCGTATAAAAAATCCCATCAGTTAATAAAGTGAAATGTGGCATTTCTGGGTTTCAGTAGCGGATTATTTCAGTTTATGTTATCTTTAATGTTTAAAATGAGTACGGTATTCGTCGTGCCTTGTGGAACGCATTAACGTCGAGGTACTACTTCTCTAAGGTTGGCGACTGATGGTTCCGAAAATCAAGGAACCGTTTTGAGAGGTGGCCGTTGGTCTCTTCTATAACACTCGCTTTCTGGTGGTCAGCTAGAGTGCATTTTCATAGTTTCAATTCCTATGTTATTAATGATCAAGATGTAATCTATATACTATATAAAACAGTTCCGTAACTGACTGACTGACTGACTCACTGACATACAACGCACAGACCAAACCGCTCGACCTAAAGGGCTGAAATTTTGCATGGCGATTCTTCTAATAGTGTAGAGAAGAAAGATTTTTCAAAAATTCTTCTTAGATTTTTTTGAATTAAATTTTTAAGCTGTTTTTTAACCTTTTTTTACGTTTGCATTTAAAATAATACATTGAGGGTTATAAAATTTATATCACAAGAATGACCATAAAAATTCCTTTAAAATGATATCTTTTTCGAATTTTTACCTCTGTTTTCTGATTTTTGGTGAATTTTTAAAGATTCTTTTTTAGAATTTAATTTATTAAATGCTGATCACGTGATTTCTTTTTCTGGTACTTTAAATAAATTTATCGTCACGTGCATAACAACTAAACAGACAAAAAAAATATTTTTTTTCTTTCTAATGCAACAGACGATCAGATATTATCCAAAAAAAATAAATATCCCTTACGATTTTTTTATAAATATATATATATATATATATATATATATATATATATATATATATATATATATATATATATATATTACATCAATTATATGCATTGATCGTCGCATTTATTATAAATATATATATTTATTTTTTTTGGCATTAATTGCATACATTGACCGTTGTATTTAATTTGAATGTACTCCGTAGCAAAGCGCGGGTTTTCAGCTAGTCATTAATAATTGCACAGGTGTCAAGCAGCCAGTGGTGACTGCGTAGTGGACAAAGCCCACAGGAATCAGTGCCAAGCATGCAGGCTTAAGAAATGTTTGGAATGTGGTATGAACAAAGATGGTAAGTGTTGCTATTTTAAATCCATTGAAAAAATGACATCTTTCTCGATGGCAGAACATTCTGTTGATCAGATTCGTTGTAAATGAACCCCATTTTATCGGTCCATTCAAGACCGAGGTGTGAGACATACTTGCGGTGTGGAAGTACAAATAAATCTAGATCATGTCTCAACTCACTAAATTGGATTTATTCTCAAGAGAGTATCATTCTGAACAGTATATTTTCGGAATAAGACAGTATTACAACCACATTATCTAATATCTGCAATTCAACTAAAACACAACTGCATAGCTCGCCGCTCTCTAGATAGGTGTGTCAATTATTATCAGGATAAATCAATCTTCCTCGCCTGCAGTAACAACTTAAAGTATCGTTTAAAAGTCCATTTTAAAGAAAATTTTGATTTTTTATTAGGGTAACTCTAGGATAGGTGGTCATAGAGGAGAGATAGCCAGTCTAAATATTTCCAAAACTTGATCATAAATTTCAGTTTAAACTTTTTTCGTGGGAAATGTTCAACGAGTTCATTAATTGCGAGGTACAGCTGTGTTTTTCTTTTATATAAAGTAAGTGAAATTTTAATGTTTATTTAATTTAGTGGTTGAATATTTTTCTTTACTTGGGTATCTGAATGTTTTGCAATACGTACGTTACTTTTTTTTTACTTTACGGACTTTTAAGGCACGTATATAAAACCAATCTTTGCTTCTAAGCCTAAAACACTGACGTACAATGGCGGAGTGACGCTTTAAATTGGGTGGCCATCTGTCCGTCAATTTCAGGATAGATGGCCACATAAAATCGAGGAGAGATGACCACCTTCAATAAATATTTTAAAATTACACGGAGTGAGGATTTTAACTAAATATAATTATATTTAAAATATTTAATTATATAACTTTTATGTTTATAATTATATTATATGCACCAGTTCCTAATGTAACCATGTCAAAAACAGTTAGAAAACGCACCAAACAGGTAGCTATGCTTTTGACATCACCAGAAAATATTGACAAACGTCGGAAACTTTCATCCCAAACACAGATAAAGTTGATAAATAAGCTTAAACCAGTGAAAAGCCTAAAATAAACGCGAGAAAGAAACAAAAGCACGACACTTCCAGTAGCGAAGAAGATGGAATACATTTGAAATTATCAGAATCTACAGATTCCAAGGGAATAGAATATGATGGGGATCTCTGTGTTGGAGAGAAGAATACAATACCATATGTTTAATTATTTTTTGCCCAAAATATGATGAGTGTATGTAAAAGAATTTTAAATATGCATAAATATTTCTTGTGTTTGCAAACTAAGAATTTTTATTTCAATCTTTAAAAACTATAGCCATTTATCTTAGAGTTACCCTACTATTATTATTCCCGTTGTTCCTAAACCTGCTTTTATTTTTTCTGTACTATCATTGAAAATAAAATGAGAGCGATTTATAGAAGCTGATCATTTCAATACAAGTAAAAACTTTAACTGTGTTTGTCATCAAAAATGTTGTAATAACTCAAAATAGAATCATGATATGTCTATGAAATTTTCCCAATACTAAGAGAGTAACGAGTACAGATTAGGCTCCAGGTGTATTATTTGGATCGATTTATGGCTGCATTTATAAAAAAAAAAACCACAAGAAATTACTGCAATTTTTCATGTAACTAATGAGCTGAATTTTTTTTTATTTCAAGATATCGATTAATTTAACACCCACGAGTTGATGCTACAAAAAAAAATAATTTGTTTTTTCAGAGCTAGAACCGTTTATGAAAAAATTTGACCCAAACTCTTGAGTTTTGTATAAATATGCATAGTTATGGATTCATTTTCCTGTCACAAAGTTTAAAGAAAACGACTCCGTCGGTTCAGGCGTGACCATTCACTCTTCTACCAATGATAGAGGGAATCAACTATAACTTATCTAAGATCTCCATACATGTGGAATGAACCGCAGTATTACTATAAAATGTTTTACGTGTATAATTGAATCCTTTTGGAGACTCTTATCAAGTCGCTATTTTGTACTGTGATAAATAATTTATTTTCCTGCAATTCTATACAGCGCAAATGAGGACCCGAAGAGTCAAAAAGAGACATCTCTAAGGAGTGCTGAACAAAATATGGCTGTTTAGCGGGATGGAACAGGAGTCATCTACATGGTTGACAGTATAAGGGATTTTAAAAATCAAAATTTTCTTTTTTTCTTTTCAGGATTATTTTTTGCATAAATGCGGGCTTTTATCGTGGCCTAAAGCAGTGGTGCGCAAATGTTTTCGACTTCGTTTTAGAGAAAAATCTCACTACTCCCCCCCCCCAAAAAAAAGTTTAATAGTAGCAATTTAAAAATAAAAAATTAGGAAAATGTCAACAAAATGAATAAAGCAAACTTTGACGAACTACAGAGGCTGTTCACACATTTTTTAGACGATGTATATTGTATTCACAAAACTAAATTACATAAAATTCTTGTGTTTTAAACGTTCTATTTGACATCCCTTATTCTGAATTATCTTTCGACACCGCAATTTCCAGGATAATAATGCCTTTTGAAGTGTCAGAAGAGGTATTCTATCCCATTCCTCCTGAACAGCTTTCCAGAGTCCTGTAAGGGTTTTGGGACGACGTTTGGATAATGCAGATTTTAAAAGTCCAAAAGCACAAAAATCCATAGGTGATACATCGGGAGATTTAGTAGGGATATCAGTGAAGGGTATGGCCTTGATACTAGTTTTTTGTTCCATTTCTTTTAGGAAATTTACAGTGTATTTTGATGTGTGACTGCTAGCTTTGTCCTGATGGAGTCTCACAGATTGATGGCACTGTGGGTAAAGCGATGGTATTTCATTCAGAAAAATTGGCGATAAAATATGTTCCTGATAGTATTTGGAGTTAATCTTGACTTTTTTTTCCACTCTCTTTATTTTTAACTTGCCATTATAAGAAAAACCAGCAACAATCATGAATCCCTTAGAAAAACTTTCTTTCGATTCTTTGAACCATGTACTTAAATTTTTTTCTCCCCTTTTATGATAACAAATGGCTCTTTTTTTGTTGCAATAATTTAAATACACCCATGATTCATCTATTGCGACAATTGTTTTCCATTTTTCTTTGGATAAGTGTTTCTCATATAGAATTCTGCAGCGTGTCCTGCGTTCAGCGATATGATTTGGAAGAAGACGATACACACTGCGTTTTTTCGCTTTCTTAAGATTTAAATCAACATTTATCATTTTGTTTACAGTGGACACCGAGCATTTTAATGATTTTTCAACTGTCCTTTGACTAGGGAGATTTTCTTTTAACATTAAACAACGTACCTTTGCAATAGTCGAAGATGTACGTTTTTTCCTTGGATACTTGTTTGGAATTTTTGTCCCACTTGAGGCTCCAATTTGACGTTTTTTTCCTTTCTTGTTGACGATATTACCTATCGACGCTTTAGATATCACAAAACCATGAATCTCACATCGTTTTTGGATAACGGAGTATGCATATTTCTCTTCGGAAAGAGCATAAATGTAGCCTTCGAACCACTGCTTTGTTAAAAACGCCATTTTGAATAAAAACAAAACTTTCAAGCCGCAGATGATAATTTTGACTTTTAAAAACATAGTACAATTTCAATTATTTATTTTGCAGGAAACGATTTTTTATTGCCGCTTACCAAAATCGTCTAAAAAATGTGCGAACAGCCTCTGTATTTTAAAAATCGAGGAACTGTAGATTTTGGGCACATATCTATTCAGCAAAATAACAGCAATAAAACGTCTTGGTCGTCTATTACTCTTGTTTTTGCTAAATCTCGTAAGACTAAAATGTCATATTTAAAAATTGATAATTATTTGTATTTCATTCAGGTAAAAGTGATCGAACATTAAAATTAATAAAAGATCAGGATTTCCCATTAAAACAATGAAAATTATAAACTTCATTTAACTAAACATAAAACTAAAATAGATTAAAATAGTGACCACAGATAATATTTTTTGAACATTTGTGAGTGCTCATAAGTCTTTATTGATCGTTTTCATTTTGAATACCTACTCTCACACAAATACGAATTGAAAGACACCTATTTAACAATATCACATGACAATTTTTTTTTTACTTTTAAAAGAAAAAATACTAAAAATTTGTAATTATAGTAGAAAGCATAATTTAATATTTCAATATGATATAAATTTGCTTGTGTTTAAGCGCTTCAGTAAAGGCAGTTTTAAGATAAATCTGCAAATGTCTCTCAATTTTTTTTTTTTTTGGGGGGGGGCGAAACTAACCACTGTATGAAACATTTTAAAATGAGTGACCCCGACTAATTTCTACTGCAGCAGTCCAGAATGAAAGGCAGCCAAGGAATTCCGCCACGGTACGTCCTGAAAAGTCGTCGACGTTCGATTCAGGAGTAGCCGACATAACGGTGGGCGTATTTTCTCCGTTTTTCAAGATATTTCCCTCGACCCACTTCGGACTGCAACACCAAGAAACTTCTGTTGCAGGTATGTTCTATTATCGTACAACTGATGCGCATTCATTTATATCAGTGCTTCCCACCCTTGGGTACGCGTACCAGTACCGGTATGCGGACAAGCAGCTACCGGTACGCGAATGATTTTACAATTTAAAACAAAAATCTATTAAAAATATGTATTACGAAAAAAGAACAGAAATGACTATAATAACTAATAATCCATACGTTTTAATATTTTAGTTTGGAATTTCTTATCCATTGTTTGCGTTGTAATACTTTATTGGGATTTATCTAATCTCAAAAGATGCCGTCTACACCTGAATGTGTTATCTATGACCGCCTCATAAAAATTTGGCACTCGCCTGCGAATTATAACTGTGTCTATAACTGTATTTGCGAATTATAACTGTGTCTATAACTGTATTTGTGAATTATAACTGTGTCTATAACTGAGTTTGCGAATTATAACTGCGTCTATAACTGTATTTGCGAATTATAACTGTGTCTATAACTGAGTTTGCGAATTATAACTGTGTCTGAAAAGTTTCTTGCCAAGCAGTAAAATTTTTAATGCCATTTGCGACCACGTATTTATGTGAAAACGGATTTTCTGCAATGACTGCGATGAAAACCAAATATAGAGCTTTGCTGGACATTGAATCGGATCTTCGCCTTAAACTGACAAACATTGAGCCCGATATTACTTCTTTAGTTAATAATAAACAGGCCCAACCTTCTCACTAATTATATATTTTTTAAAGTGATTATTATATTTTGCGTATATGTTCGCAATAAAAATATATCCCAAGTTACTTGTCTTTATTACAAATGTTCTCCATTGCATTTTATTCCCATTTCAAAATTTTTGGTCTACCGGTGCGTCATCAAATTGTTTACAACGTACAGGTACGGTACTATAAAAAGGTTGGGAACCCCTGATTTATATCATTCTATTATTTAACTAAATGCTGTCAGTTCTCTATAATTACATATTTTTAATATTTTAACTTAAATGTTAAAGAATATATGATATGATACTGTTTTATGAGGTGTCACTGCTTCCCTGTAGTGGTCCTCGATCCTATGGCTGCAAGTATTTAAGAAAAGCAAACTAGTCTGACTCCATCTTGTTTATTTGTTACAAGATTAAAAATAAAAACATAAGTTGCATTTTAACTACTCGTTAAAGTAATTATAACACAATGAAAGCTCATGCTAAAAATGCAGCCGAGAAAACTGCCGGCACTAGCAAGGCGTAGAAAAGACGGGAAGTGGCTGATGTTTTTATTACAGCTGAGTGCGTGCCGGATTTGCCAAGTGACGTCATCAGCCATTTGAAGGAGTGAATTAACTAATTTTGATAAACACTTCTCTTCGCTCCTACCTATCGGTGCGAGAAATGAAACCATACAACAATTAAGACTTAACCAGGAAGATGACACCCAGCCAAAGAAATAGAAATTGCCTTAGGATTATTGATTTTGCATTACAAATATTTTTATTCGCCCCAAGAAAAAATCCTGGGTGTATGAGAGTCTATTTCAACAAATATTACTCGTGGCTTGGGCTCACCCTTCTTATTTATTTTTTATTTAGTTTTAAATAAATAAATCAAGTTTATAATTTTCGATGCGTTAATATGTAGCTTATCATGTTGAAACCGTGCTCTTTTTTTTAAAATTTGAATTCTCGTTAATGAAACACTAGTACATATGAGTATTTCAATATGATGTTTTGTTGCGCATGATATTTGACAAAAAACAAGTGTGAAAGGACTTCTTTTTTATTGTTTTTATGCAAAGTTAATATATACTCTCATTTATTTATATATTTTTTTCGAACGCGGAGGCCCTTGACATTCACCTGTATGTACATCACGAGACTGCTGGCCATTCATTTAAAGGTGGCCAGCACTACCTCCTACAAGCCGGTCTCGTCATTTAGGACCGAGTCAAGGGACGAGACACTTGATCCCGCACCTCCAGAAGTAACTTGGAGGACATTGCAGCCATGACATCACTCGATTTTTCGTGCACCAGCCGCCATTAGTGTGCACGGCGGCGGCGGTGGATTTATCAGCGACGGGCATCGAACCAATGACGTTCAGATCCCTGGCTCGCTGCCTTTGCCAACTAGGCCACCGCACCCATTTGTTTTTTTAAATGGCAAACTATTTTTTTATTTCAAAAACAATTTGCCAAAATTTGCTTATTTTTTTCTGTGTGAACATTCTCCTAATTTAAAAAAAAGTGTTCATTAGGGTCTTCAATTAAAGAAAGTGGTCGAAAAATCACTGAACTAATATATAGGCAAAATAATAGTAGATGTTGCCTTAAAAATATTTTCAAGTCTGGCAGTGTTTAATAATGTTAACGATTGTCCCAAACAAAGAGCCACAAACGTGATGTTGGGGGATCTAAATACCCACATTTCAGTACGTATTTTGAAATAGTAAATTTGTCGGCCACATTGCATGGTGGTTACGTCACTTCTTGGGTTGCGGTCGAGAACGAATCCCTACTGAGACAAACTGTAACGGTGGCGGACAAAAACAAAAACAAAAACTGTATCACCAGCGAAAAAGTGTGCAAATAATGTTTTCAAGTGTATGTTTTGTGTACAGCTCGTATTGTTACTTTAAAATAATGTTGTCTTAAAAAAAATAGTGAAAAATACAATATTTAACAAAACGTGGAACAAAGTGTAATTAATGTACAAATTTTGTAGTTAATGTAAATTGTACATAACTGCAGTCATATTAAATGTACTTAGATGTGTATAAGGACCAATTCAATGTTTAGTAGATGCTCCACCAGCTGCGATGACAGTCTTGCATAGAAGATATCAACTTCTGAATGTAATCCTGACCAATTTCAATGAACCAAACCCTAATAATCTGTTCCTGCAGTTTAATCTTAGCAGCAATTTTCGTACCCATTATATGCCAACAATTTTCTATGGAATCCAGATCAGGACTATTCCCAGGCCAGTCCAAAACTTTAATACCAGATTTTGTCGGATAGGCCTGCACCTAAAGGGTCAAAAAGGGGGAGGGGGATTACTTTTGTAATATCCGTTATGTTGGGGACATGAAAATGAGGCAACAAAATCATGTATGAATAAGACTTACCGATTTCGCTGTATGACAGGGTGCAGAATCCTGCTGAAAAATGCAATTTCCAGCACCTTTAAAATGATCCCGAATAGCTGGCTTCAAACACTCCTCCGAGATCTGGGTATCATTCACAGTTCCAGTAATAAATTTCAGGCATCCAAACCTTTTTCTGGATATGCATCCCCAGACCATTTGGCTCGCTGGGAATTTCACAGTAGGCCATATGCAATATGAATGATAAGCTTCACTTTGACGTCACCGCTTACCGTCCGATCTATAAACTCTCTAATTTATTCATACTTGATTTTGTGGTTACCTACCGGAAGCCCGAATCCCCGTAAGCCCGAATCCTGAATTTGCAGCTGCAGTAGACAGGTGGTAAATGTACATAATTATAAGTATAAATTGGGGTAATTCTAAACTTGTATAATTTATTTACATACCTACATAAAATAAGGATCACAAATATTTTAATTTTCAGGCTCTTTTACGCCAGAAGTATAGAACCAGCATAGTAACTTCGATGCCCGCACTACGAATCATATTGAAGGATGGCATCATGCCTTAAAAAGTGCAGTTGGAAAATCGCATGTGAATATTTATGTATTCATAAATCAAGTAAAAATCCAACATGAGAAGTCTGAGAATCAAATGGCATTATTGGATGCAGGCATTAAACCACCTAAAGCAGGGGTGTCAAACTCTCGGCCAGCGGGCCGCATGCGGCCCGCGACGAACATTTTTGCGCCCCGGCCAATATATTGGCACACAATAATATATAATAAAATAACCGACGCAGAATTATAATTAGATAGGAAGAATTCGCTAAGTGTTTTTTTAATTATACTCTTTTTTTGCTATTATTAAACAAAATGTGTATATTTATGTTGAATATACTGTAATTAGGTAATATACTGTAAAAAACCTACGTTTCCATTAATATTGTTTTTTTTGCGGCCCACCTATAGTTAAACCTTGTTTGTTTGGCCCAAGTTAGCCTTTGAGTTTGACACCCCTGACCTAGAGTGAAAAATCATTTGAAAAGTAATGAAAAAGTAAAGAAACTATATTAACGAAGAAATAACACTGCAAGCATTTATATCTGCTGTTGGTTATTGTTTTGTATAGTTTTATTTTATATTATTTATTATATTAATAAAACATGCTTTAATTTTAGTGTTAACCGTTAAAGCACCTTTTTTAAGAAATATATTTGTTTTGTTTTTAATATTCGGAATTCGGGCTCTCAGGAATTCGGGCTTTCGGTGAATTCCGGTTAATTTGGAATTCGGGCTTTCGGTGAGCAACCGATTTGGTTGCCTCATTTTCATGTCTAGAACATAACGAATATTACAAAAATAGTTTCCCCCCTTTAGGCGCAGGCCTATCCGACAAAATCTGGTATTAAAGTTTTGGACTGGCCTGGTAATAGTCCTGATCTGGATCCCATTGAAAATTGTTGGCATATAATGGGTGCGAAAATTGCTGTTAAGATTAAACTGCAGGAACAGATTATTAGGGTCCGGTTCCATGAAACTGGTCAGGATTACATTCAGAAGTACATATCTTCTATGCCGGACCACTGCAAGACTGTCATCGCAGCTGGTGGAGCATCTACTAAATATTGAATTGGTCCTTATACACATCTTAGTACATTTAATATGACTGCAGTTATGTACAATTTACATTAACTACAAAATTTGTGTATCAATTACTTTCTTCCACGTTTTGTTAAATATTGTATTTTTCACTCCTTTTCTTTTTTCTGAGTAATTAAATGTAAATAATTTATTAATCCTAATAAAACTTGATTAAGATTAATCCTACAACATTATTTTATCGTAACAATACGAGCTGTACATAAAACATATACATTAAACACATTTGCACACTTTTCCACTTTTTTGCAGCTGATGCAATTTTTTTTGTCCGCCATTGTATATATATATATATATATATATTATATAAACAGGGTTAGCAAGAAATAAATTTCCCACTTCAGAGGGCTCTAGAATGCGTTTTATTGTTCAAAATGAGATAAAATTTGAACTACAGATAATTCAAATGATGAGTCATTTATTTGACATTTATTTATTTTTTTAAGACAAAATTTCCCTGATAGGTTGCGCTGTACCATTGCATAATGATTGTTTTATGTCTATTTTTATGATTGGACCGTATTTTTTGAAGAGATAACTGCAAATGGAATCCAAACCTGTTCCGTCACAGGGCAACGGTACCGAGATACGCTGAGGGATTTTGTAATCCCACAACATCAACAGCGAAGACATCCTTTTCATGCAGGAGGGCGCACCTCGTCACATTGATCGTCGTGTAAAGCAATTGCTAAGACAGCAGTGGCACGAGTTATCAGCCGTCATTTCCCTACAGCGTGGCCTCCCTGCGACTTGTGGTTGTGAGGTTTCCTTAACGACAATGTCTACCGTAAAAAGCCAGCATCTGTGCCAGATCTGAAGGACAGCATTCGGCACCAGGTTGTTGATATTCCGGCTGACTCACTCGGTCAGCTGTGAAAAATATGACTCTGCGATTAGAGTTCATAGTTGAAAACGAAGGAGGACATATTGAACAGTTGAAATGCTACTCTTTTATTATTATTTAAGATTTATAAAGCATATTAAATGTTTTTACGTGTATTACAGCGCCACCTGTCGACGGAATTTTGTTTTATTTTCTTAATGTCAAGTGCGTAGTTTGAATTATCTGTAGTTCAAATTTTATCTCATTTGGACCAATAGAACGCACTCTACAGCCCTCTGAAGTGAAAAACTTATTTCTTGCTAACCCTATATATATATATATATATATATATATATATATATATATATATATATATATATATATATATATATATATATATATATATATATATATATATATATATATATAATTATCAGAAACAGTCCATTGGTTTTTAGGCAGTATCGGCACCGCTGATGAAGAGGTGCTGTTTAAAACTTATTTAATTCTTATCTTTTCATGTTTCTTGTTCCTGGCTGCAAGTAGTTTTAGAGCTTATACTGGTTTTTCACTTTCAACTTTGTCTTATATATATATATATATATATATATATATATATATAATATAAGTGTGCGTGTGTGTGTAAGTAATTAAAACGCCCCACCATTATTAATTGCCTTTGAAAAGCTAACGCGTATTCTAAATTCCTTTGAACCTCAATAATGCACAACCCCTATTTCATAAACGAAATAACCGACTATTTTAGTCTCTTCAATGCACGCGCGGTAAATACACCAGTCAAAATAGATCCGAATTTGACGAATGGCTAAAAAAAATATGAGAGTTTTAAAAATTGGTGGAGATGTTTAGGCATGCTAATGAACATACTAAAAGTCGCCATCGATCAGACTTAAGTTTTTGCCGCCATCTTTGAAAATGTGTACACTATTTTGGTTTTTTGCAAGTAACTTGAGAAATATTGTAAAAAATTTGAATACAAAAATTGAAGAGCATTAAATTGTGAACAAAAACATTATTTACATTTTTTTATAAGTCTAACACGAACAAAGATAATTGACTTTGAATGGAGCGAACTATCATACCTGGGACGTGGATGCGCGGGTCATTCCCATCGTGTTCACCAAAGTCTTGCATACTCTCGTTTGTCAAAGCTCGAGAGAAAATTGCAGCAGCATCCAATACTTTGTTATCAGGTTGTATTGTGCGACTTGGTGGATTCTATCTTTTTATGTCATACTTAGGCTGCATTGGGTACATAATGGCTGGAGGTGGGTAAAAATAAATACTAACTTTGATGTATGCAACTACTATGTCAGAAGATAAAAGGTTGCCTGGCCATGCATACGCTAGAAAAATCCTAGCTAATTTAATTACCCAAACACCTTTAGCAAAAATAATTTTTAACGCCATAGATATATATGATTTCAAAAGCAATAATCTCCATGAATTGTTTAGAGATTTTGCTACTGAACTACTATCGCTAGGAACCATAAACGGACATACTCCTATACGAGCCATCGTATATGAGATTAAAATGAGGATGACTTTGAAGCAGTTGAAAGAGAATGGCCCCACTGCAACCCTCTGGGTTCAGTACTTGGAAATGGTAAACCTTATGAAAGCTTGATCACCGTCAATTGTACGCTGAAAGTAAATGGTTTCAATATAGTAATAAGCCCGTTGTTGCTTTCTCAGAGGATAGCTATTGCTAAACAAAACGAAGAAGACCTAGCATTTTATTTAGAATATGAGTTAGTTCATTTTCCGTTGGCTCTTTTTAATGAAGCTGGTATGTAAGACACAACGACATTGGCTATCTACGAAGTTTATCAAGTTCCAAACAAAGACCTTAACCTCCTAAACTGCGTCAACATTATGGACTGTGGTTTTCTCCTACACTGTTTCAAATGAGGAACATAATTAACTTTTTAGGCTGTTTGCTCAAATTAAGTTAACTATATAAAGCATTATGGTACCAGCTGTATAGTCGTTTTTAATGTCTATTCCAACACCACTAACAGTACAAAAATATTGAACAAAATATACGGTCTATTGTGAAAACAAATCTGTAGACATAAATTTTGATGAAAACATGCGAGTTACTGTTTAACAAGAATAGTTCTTTTAAAATGAAAACAACAAGCGAAAATTGATCAGCATTCTATCAGCTGTGCTGGAAAACAATGGGATTCGATTCTGACAAAGTAATAACGACGCCGCCATTCTCATTGTAAATACTGCAATTAATGAAGCATGTTCTGGTAACAACATCGTTGTAATCATCGGTGAAGATGTTGACCACCTGGTTCTATTAACAGCTCTCACTCCTACGGAAAAAAAGACATTTTCCTTGTCAAACCACGCAAAGGGAAAGCAAAGAAAAAAATATATTCATCAAATAAAATACAATCATCGGGACATACCAAAATACATCCTTTTTCTCCATGCGTTCAGTGGATGCCTTCTGCAGCATTCAACAAAGGAAAGAAACTGTGTAAAAATGTTCCAAAGTAAAGATAATGTGACAGTAATTAATAAATGCAACTCATCGCACAATGATGTTGCTCAAGTAGGAGAAGGCTCTTTTTTTCTGATCTGATATGGAGCACATTCCAGTGAACATTCCCTAAATAAGTTTAGGTACAAATGCTTCGCAAAATTTGGCACTAAAATAAAACCATACATTTCGTCTCTTCCCTCGCTTGAAGAGGAAGCATTCCTTGCGGTTGTATCCCCAAGTGCAGAAGTGGTTTGGGAATGAGTTGAATCCTGAACTGTGGGTCTGGAATCATCAAGAGTGCTCATCACAGCTATGGATGCAGTTTTAAGCATAGTGTTTTGTAACTGTAAGACTGACTGGGGAGAAAGATGTGTGTGTCGGAAAGCAGGCATCAACTGCAATAACTGCAACGGGGTATGCCACAACGACATACCCCATTGAAGTTATTGCCATGACAATCCAATAAAAGGAATTGATGGTGATGCTGATCCATAGTCGATCTTTTCAAGATTGACAACGCGAACAATTCCGTACCAAATAAAGCACGTCAACCATAAAGTAGGTAAGCTTAAAAAAATATACACAATGAAAATACGGTAGTGAATACATTAAAGTTTATTACATTCGTTTATAAAATTAATAATGATCAATTATCTACATACCAAAACACATTAAAATCTATTTTCTTTTGTTTAAAGAATGCTGCAATGAGGGAGTGGAGATAATTCAAAGGAAAGCACCTGCAACGAGACTTGGACGCTACCTCCATAATCAACGCGCATTTAATAGTCAATATTTTTGTACGTTACTATATACAAAATGTATTTAATATTTTTTGTACACAATTTAATTTTCTTTAATTTTTGTATTAAACTTTTTTTTACATAACGTTAATATTTCCCAAGTTATTTGCAAAAACACAAAAAAACGCCTTCAAAATCTCTAAACAACTCATGGAGATTATTGCTTTTGAAATCAGACATGTCCATGGCGTCAAAAATTGTTTTTGCTAAAGATGTTTGGGTAAATAAATGAGCTAGGATTTTTCTAGTGTATGCATGGCCAGACAATATTTTTTCTACTGACGTAGTTACGTACATCATATTTATTGTAACCCACCTCCAGCCATTATGTACCCAATGCAACCTAAGTATGACATAAAAATATTGAATCCACCCAATGCAACCTGATAACAATGGATTGGATGTTGCTGCAACTTTCTCTCGAGCAGAGATTTTACAAACGTGAGTAAGCAAGACTTTGGCGTCCCAGTCGTCATGGTTCGCTCCTTTCAAAGTCAATTATCTTTGTTCATGTTCAACTTATAAAAAAAATACAAATAATGTTCTTGTTCACAATTTAATGCTCTTCAATTTTGTATTCAAATTTTTTACTATATTTCTCAAGTTACTTGCCAAAAAGTGTACACATTTTCCAAGATGGCGGCATCTGATCGGTGGGGGTATGTTCATTAGCATGCTCAAACATCTTCACCAATTTTCAAAACCTTCATAATTTTTTTAGCCATAAAACCTATTTTGACTGGGTTATTTTTTGACTTGAGTGTCTATCTCGCTACGCCGGAAATTCTTGCGAGTCACGTGTTCGATTCTAATCTATATATATAAAAGAGCTTGTCTGTTTGTTTGTCCGCTATAGAATCATAGACTGTTTCACCCACCGGGATCAAATTCGGCACAGTTAATGTTTTGGACCCGAGAAACTTAAATCAGGAAAAACGAAATTTGGGGCTCAATTAGTTTTTTTTAAATTAATTTTTTAATGTTTTTTGTGCCCGATAGAGGTGCGTCTACCCCCTGTGGATTCTCCTCAACCAGCTGCGTTAAGAGGGGTGGTTTGAGGATGACGGAGGGGGGGGGGGGGGGGGCAAATTCCAATGCGCGGGAGAAAGAGGGTTGGGAATGACCTTAAAATCAGACGAAGGTCCGCAGGCTCAAAGTTTCTTTCTTTCTTATTGTTTGTGTATCATTTCAGTAGAAACGTGCTAAGCGCATTCTGTCTGGCCAGATGAACATGAAGAGCGGGAGTGCAGCCAAGTATTTTTTGATGGAATGCATGAAATATTTTATATCTATATATCTACCCGGGCAACGCCGGGCAATAATGCTAGTCAATTATAAACTCCTAGCGTCCCCATGGTATAAAACGTGTTCCCTTCCTTCTTTTTCTTGCTCGATAGCCTTCTCTTGTTCTACTGTTCCCGTACTCCTTGCCATGATGTAAACGTCTTCTGACTGCCCCGGCAAATTCCGGTGGCCGCTGGTATTGTTCGTGTGGGATTTGCTGGAATGTCTCCAGAATAATCCGGAATAAAATAATGTGCACCTCATCAGAGTCGTGTCAGTGCCTTCCCTATGTGTTTATTACAGCGTCCACGACTACCTGTGTGTGAACCCTTCACCTAAGTTAAAGCCGTTGCATTATATAACCAAATTAAATTTATTTTGTGCCGTATTATAATAAAAATAAATAAATCAACAAAAGGTAAGATAAATTGTCAATGAAATTTTAATAGTGTTTATAATATTATATGAAAAATTTTATGGAATATTAATACTATTGATACAATTAGATCAAATATTAACGAAATTTAATAAGTTATAAATTTGATATGGTTAGTCATATGGCCTTGGTAACCATGAATCGCGTATATATTGAAATTGCTTTCATTTACTTTTATCATGATGCACTTTTAGTTATAAATTTACTTTTTGATTTCAAGTGATAAATAATTGAATTATAATTTAAGTTTTGTTTCAAATACTATCCACATAAATTTGTGTCATTTTTGTAAAATATTATAGAAATTATAAGTGTTTAAGAATTTGTTTTTATTATATTGAAGTATTACAGTACGGTTTTGAATCCTCATATATTATTTTGAGGGTTAATTAAGTTAGAAGAATATTAATAAGAGATTTTCTGGTGTAATCAGTAGGAATTCAAGGCGCAGTTATCTTTTCTGAAGCGGGGCATCCTTCTAATACACTACTGGGGTCCCATTGCCTACTCCAGGAAATTCACACAATAGAAAGAATAAAGAATAAATTAATAGAAGAAAAAAAAAAGAAATGTTGTCAAGAGATGTGTTTTAAAATATTGAAGAAAAAAATAAGAATATGTAGAAGTTATATAACAGGGGGATTCAAACCAAAATGATAGTATTAAGAGAATAAAAAAAATAATTGATGGTTACTTAATCAAAATTAGTGTTTACATAAGAAATTAAAGATTTTGAGAAAATAATTTGGTTAATTTGAGTTATTTTATGGAATAGTATTTTTGTGGATAGTATATTGTTTTGGATATTGAACAATGAACATTAAAATTAAATTATTGCAATTAATATGGAATATTGAAGATGAATTTGCACATGGAGATTGCTATAGTGTAAACCACGTACCCATGAAACCATGTGTTAGAAAAACCAAAAATTGTCAAACCAAAAATGAGAACCAAAACTGAATTGGATCATATTCCTCTGAAAATTATTATGAAAATTTCCAGATTGTCAATAGAGGGAAGATGAGCTTAATTCTTTGTTGCTTGATGACTCGCACATAAAGACAAGTATGATATAAGTTTAATTAGGATAGAACACCAGCGTAATAAACTAACGTGTCTGAGCTTCATATTTCCTTAATCATACTTCTCCTAAGAGAAGATGAGAGTTAAGATGTTACAACCTAAATTTTTCCACTTCTGATTTTCCTTTATTATTGTGAATTATAATTTCAAATATTGAATTAGTTGTAGTAAGGATTTTTATTTTGAATATTTGAGTAATTTTTTATAATTTCAAATGTTCTATATTTTTTCCATGTTATGAAGTTTTTGAAAACTTTATGTTCAATATTTATATCCCAAGATTTTAAAAAGAAATTAACAACTATTTTTCCAGTTTATACAATGTGTTTATCAATTAATGTTGTTTATTGCATTTTAAAAATAATATTCCAAGGACAGCATGCGGATAACGGATATAGAAATTAATATTTAAGCAAGGATATTTTGGAAAAGTTTACCTCCTTGAATTTTAAAATTCTCTTCTAAATTTAGTAAGATGTTCTCACCCGAAGGGAAGCCATGCTCGAGACGCTTGGGCCCGGCGCAAGTCTTTTTCCGGAAGGGGGGAAGTAATAAAAGCGCCCCACCATTATTAATTGTCTCGCCCCTTCATTATTAATTGCCTTTGAAAAGCTAACGTGCATTCTAAATTCCTTTCAACCTCAATGCCCCTATGTTTGAAAGTACTTGTAGTTTATCCTTTCGCCCCTAGATGTCAGTCAAATGTTATCGTAATTTGAATAGTTTTGTATTATAGATTGGTATTATAGATTAGTAATGTTTTGTCTTTCTGTAGAGTTAGTTTTGATTCGATATAAGACGGTTGTGTTCTGTTTAGCTTCGTGCTAAGATCAGTATTGCGATGCTGTTCTGATTTCTATCTATATGTATGAAAATAAAGTACCTTGTCTTTGTGTCGTCACGCCAGATGATTATTTACAGCCGTTGTTTTTATTTCCTGAACTTTAATCCGAAGATATTAACACATGGCTACCGCTGGGTCACCCTATTTTAAAATCGAAATAACCCACTGTCCTATTATCTTCAATGCACGCGCGGTAATCTTCGCGCCAAATGCTCCACATAACCTGCTTCCGGACGAGAAAGTGAGTATTTCTACATGTTCCAGTTGTTCCGGCACTTCAGTGTATATTGGTTACCATGTATGGTACTCCCATAGTAAATTCGCCTGCAAAAACCGCGGTGGGAATGTCCTCATGGTAAATACGAATATGAAATCAATTTTGATAAAAAATAAATCTTTGGAAATTCTCAACTTTGCCACGGACTTATTTTATAGCAACAGATTATCACTAAGCCCGAGAAGGTATATAACAGGAAATTCCTATAACAGGAGACGAAATGCGATGGGAAACGATTTCTTAATTTTCGAAACAGAAGTGACATCTTTTCAAACGGTTTTCTATTATAAGAATGGTAGAATAGGAAACTCTGAAATATGCTCGTAATGAGCACAATCCTTCTCCGAGGCTTTGTTACCGTCGACGTAAGATATCCGCAGTCGGAATTTTGAACATCAAGCAAGGAGCAAGGTATATTGAGTTTGTTGGAGTGCCATGGTCTAACGACTTTACCTCCAGTAGTAAGATATGTACATAAAAAAATATGTGCTCAGCAGTAAAATAAAAATATAAAAATTAAGCCCTCTTCAGATAAGTAAAATAAAAATAAATAAGAATTAAAAGAATAAAATTAGAATAATTAGCAAAAATGAGCGTCCACCGGGATCGAACAGGGGACTATCGCATACGAGCAGCGCGCTCTAGCACAGCGAAAATCATGGCACAATAAGTTGAATGAATAAGGTGAATACATTCGCACTGAGATAATTGTGAAGTTCTAGGGGGCTGGTAAAAATACAGGAAGGGTGGAGTTTAAGTTATTAAAAATGTAAGCAAGATAAGTTTTGAACATCAGATCGAGAATCACTCCTTATATACACCTGCCGGAGCTCCCGCTATTCATCCGTTGGGCACCGAATTTTAATCATGTGTATGTTTGGTCGAAGAATCTTTGCATACGAAATTTTTTTTACAATTCCTTGGTGCGTTGAATTTTTTTTTTTTATAGAGTGTAATTAACGGTATTCTAAAACTTTAGGCACGAGCATCCCTTTGCGTAACATCCCATTACATGAATCATATTGTCAGTACCTCGAAGTATTATTCATGCTGGTACCATTCAGTTCAGAATGGCTCTAAATTATTTGACCTTTTGGAGCGGTCTATTGGAGAGAAATCGCCAAATAAACGCGCCATTCCAAATTCCATCATTATTTGTTCTTGTTAATATGTTGCTTTTTCAGTTAATATTTTGCAATTACGGTGTATAGTACTGGTGCCATGGTTTCCGATTGTCTTACTCATTTTGATTTTTTGATTTTTTTTTTTGAGTGTGTGTATTTGTCATTTGTAAGTAATTTTAACTGATACCTAAAATTATTTATATCGAAAACTTGTTCTTGTTCTTCCTTTATTTCATTATCTACGCGTTTTCAGGATATTTGCGTTTTCACGCGAAAACGTCTTTGAAATCGATGTATTTTAATTTCAATTTACTATACACGATTGGCGTT
Organism: Dolomedes plantarius; assembly: GCA_907164885.2. Classification (NCBI taxonomy): domain Eukaryota; kingdom Metazoa; phylum Arthropoda; class Arachnida; order Araneae; family Dolomedidae; genus Dolomedes; species Dolomedes plantarius. The sequence goes on along the minus strand of OU015491.1, from coordinate 231,471,266 downwards.
TTCACAAAAATGACTGCGGCAGTGTCCGACACCACCTGTTTAGAATTGCTTTCTTCTTTTTTTTTTTAAACATTTCACTGGTAAAAATTTGGCAACGGGTGGTTTATTTATTTTTTCTTCTTCAGCGGCTGGGAGCTGAGCTCTTTTCTGGGCGATCACTTTTCCGCATGGGTGCACCACATGGGTGGATCCGTTTGAACACATACGTCATTTTGAACCGAGTCAAGTGACGAGACCGGAACACTTGACCCCGAACCTCCAGAGGTATTGCTTGGGAAGTTGGAAGACAATGCAGCTATGACAGATTTTTTTACCGTGCACCAGCAGCCATTACATTGTTGGCGTGGGGTATCGAACCAGCAACTTACAGATGACTGGCTCGACGCATTTGCCGACCACCCACGGTTTAAAAATGAATAAATAAAAATAGCCACAGTAAAATGAGGCGTTGGCGAACTCATATTGCGCCAAGCTCAAAAAGATGCCAACTTTCAGTTCAGGAGAACTTGATTAACTGCTAAGAGGAAAACATTTCTTGTATCCCACAATGTAATCGAAATAATCGTCAGACTATGGAGTATTAGGTGGGATAGAACAATTTTCAAATCACCGAAACTCTGATATAAACGAGGCATAAATTCTCGAAGAAACAGCGTGGGAGGGGGCGGACGAAACGCTAACTGATATAGCAGAAAAATCGAGGAAAATAGAAGATGCAGTAATGAAACGGATTCAGAATTGAATTAATAAAATGATATAGATCAGTTACAGGCAGTGAAACCTCCCTATGACGCCCAGTTATCGTTCTGACTGGTGGATAGTCACTAAAAACTGGAGAGGTGACCGGAAGTTCCACTGTATTTCCATGCGAAAGATAAAAATAACGCAGACATAGCAGATTATAAGTAGCCAAGAAAATCGAATTCAGAAGTGGGTGTATTAGATTTATGTCCGCTTTGTGTTAATATTGACGACAACTCCATGCAGTTGAACATTTTCTAATCTCCAGTGCTAGGTCGCAAGATGTCACCTGCTGAGCATCTCGCCGCCAAATCCGAAGATCCAACCACCATTTACGAAACTTCCTCTCGCATCCTCTTGATGACGATCAGGTGGGCCAGAAACTTCCCATCCTATTCCAGTCTCTGCTTCGATGATCAGGTAAGGACTCGAATTCGGTTTACGTTCATACTGTCTCGAGATTGTTGCATTGTGACTGGTTAGACTTTTTAACGCAATGTGAACAAGGCATTCATCTGTTCGCATCCTACAAATACGCACAGGCCATTTGATAACATTATCTAACGAATTGGGACGCTCCATTTATCCAGTAGGCAAGTCACAGTCAATGATTTAACGAATTGGGACATTCCATTTATGTAGACGGCATAACTACATAAATGGATGTATTTCTAATATGCAAAGTATTGGGATATTTTGTCAACTGGAATTGTTTTTCCCCTATGTTTCATTGATAATGAAAATAAATATTACTTTTGTAGTCTGGGGAAAATTTTGATTAACCGTGAAAGATGAATAAGCGATGGATAAACAATGACCGCCACACTATATAGAAACTGGGTTGAAAATCGGTGCATAATAAATTCAACTGCCACTGAAGAAATGATCTAACTTTAAAAGAGACTTTTGTTTTTGAGTATAGCCAGTTACGCAAGTACATTTTCAATGACACCATTTTAAATTTCGCAATGAAAATTAATTAAGAAATAGTTGTTATTTGGCTTAAGTTCTGCATTTGTCTCATGATAAAGTAGCAATAAACATAAAAAATAAATAAAAATATAATTAAGTGGTTCTTTTTTCTTTGCCCGGTAGCATAGTGGTTAAAAGATTCAAGCTGCCACACCACTGCCTTTCATCCCTTGAGTGGCTCGATAAAATGAGGACCAATCATACTTGGGAATTAACTCTGGGGGGTCGGGTTGACCGAGACATATGCACTCCAAGCCCACGCTCAAGAAAGTGGGCACCGCCGGACTGTTGTGCCATGAGTTTAGTTTTTAGTATTATTATTTATTTTATTTTCAATTTTTTTTCATTCGCAAGAAAAATTAGTTGAAAAAAATTTCTCATTTAGCATTTTAACTTTCTAAACAAAGATCTTCATTTGTTCCATTACTTTTGTTTTCTTATAAAAAAAGAATGTAAGAAATTAGTTCAAGCGCACTATGTTTTCACCGTTAGCCACTTAACACAGACCAATACGTACTTAGCATGCAACTTTTATGTACACTAGTGAAATAAATTAAGAGAATTTGCATATTTTATCGAATTTTATGAAAACAACTGAACTGAATGTAAAACCACTGCTTCTAGACAAAAATGTAAATCTTGTACGTCAAATACGTAAGCGTACACGTGTGTGTAGGTGGAGCTAGTAGAGAAACAGGCTTTATAAGCGCGCGTAAGTTAAGACGCATTTCGTTCGCTAGCACACCTCGGCGAATTTCTTGGTGTTATTTTGCAGCAATCGGTTTATTTCAAATCGTAACAGTAAAAATGAGTAACCACCAACGTTTAGATGATGGAATGAGGTGGCGAATTGTGGGGAGGCTAGAAGCAGACCAATCTCAAGTCCAAATTTGTAGAGAGTTCAATTTAACGCCCAGTGTCATGTGTAACTTATGGAAACAGTTCCAGGATACCGGATCCATCGAGAGAAAGCCTGGGAAAGGTTGTCCAAGAGCTACGATGGCCAGAGAAGATCGCCATTTGTCGATTATAGCGAGGCGTAACAGGAGTGCTACAGCTTCTCAGCTCTCTCGTGACTTGTATGCAGCCACAGGAACCCGTGTATCAAGGGTGACTGTTTCCAAAAGACTTCATGAGAGAGGGTTGTTTGCAAGAAGACCTGCTTTTTGCGTCCCGCTCACTTCTACGAACAGGAGAATCCGTTGATCATGGTGCAGAGAGCATAGAGATTGGAGTATGGATCAATGGGTGACCGTTCTCTTCACTGATGAGTCCCGGTTCAGCCTAAACACCGATTCTCGCCGTACGTTCATATGGAGAGAACCATGGACCCGCTACCTACCCTCGAATGTCCGCGAAATCGACCATTATGGCGGAGGAGGTTTAATGGTCTGGGCAGGCATCATGTTGGATGGCCGCACACCTCTCCATGTCTTTGAAAGAGGCACTGTGACTGGTGTGAGGTATAGGGATGCGGTCTTGGAGCCCTATGTTCGCCTTTTCAGGGGTGCAGTTGGCCCTGAGTTCATTTTAATGGACGATAACGCGAGGCCACATAGAGCTCTTCTGTTCGACGAATTTCTAGAGAGTGAGGATATTCGCCGGATGGATTGGCCAGCCAGATCTTCAGACCTTAACTCTATAGAGCATGTCTGGGACGCTCTGGGGAGGGCAATTGCAACTCGCAACCCCCCTCCGAGAACCATCCAGGGAATAAAAACAGCATTGCTGAACAAATGGGACCAATTGCCACAGGAAATGATAAACTGCCTTATTTCAAGTTTGAAATCACGCTGCGAGACCTGTATATCTGTAAGAGGGGACCATACCCCCTATTAACCCATCTATTAACCCATATTTTTGTTTATTCTGCAACCGCTGTTTCATACCTTCCGACTCCAACGAGTGTTACGCACGATCATGCGTATGTATTACAATTATTGAATGTTTATTTGTTTTGTATTGTATCAATGTATGTACATATCAAATTTCATTAAAATCGGTACAGTAGTTCTAGAGATAATCGACCAAGTCTGCAAATTCTCTTAATTTCTTACACCAGTGTACCATAACTTTACATAATTACACCATAAGGCCCATTATATACCATGATGTACACCCCATTAGACACTTAATATATCATGAATGTTTGTTTTAAAAATTATTTCTCACTCCCAATTAAAATTATTTTAGAAATAGTTCTTTTTTAACATATGGCTTTCTTAACACATTTGTTCCATTACTTTTTCTTTCTTATGAATAGATAAAACTTTTCTTGTCAATCCTTATCCTAATCACATCACCATTTATCAATTACTGTTTCTCACAGATAGTCCTTCTGGAGGAAACTTGGTCAGAGCTCTTTCTGCTCAGTGCCCTACAGTGGGGAATAGCTCTGGATACAAACCCTCTGTTTTCGGAGTCCATTCACCCAAAGATGACCGGAGAACAGCAGAAACTTCTCTACCTCTTGCAAAGACTCGCCTCACGCTTCCGGGTTCTGGCGGCTGACTTGGCCGAATTGGCTTGCTTGAAGGCCATCATCCTCTTCAAAACAGGTAGTCTCTTGAAAACGTCTTCAAACAAATACTTGTTTCCGAATGTTGCTGGTAGCGTTTTTCGCATGCCTTATTATTACGTTGACAGCACTGGAATGTTTCGAAACCACGTCATGTAGCTAACCACCGCACGATGTGATACTTATCATTAAACACATAGCTATCATTAATCACTGAAGAAAATTAATATTGGGACATTTTGTGCCTCAAACTAATTATTCCTCAGGTTTCATGCCATATTATCTATAAAGCTTCAAATACAGAACTAAAACGGGAACATACCAATTTAAACAAAACAGTTTGTGTAGGCTGAGTGTGTTTGTTCTTCTGGATGATTTATTAAATCACTGATTTTGCCGCTGCATCTAATGGCACTGATCTGAGGTGAAAGATGATACCTTTCATGAACACAGACAGAGCCGAGTCGATACGCCATCATGGTGCCTGAGGCAAGTTTTAAAAACGACGTCTTTTCAAATTTTTGGAGATATTCAAAGTAATGAATGTATCTATATTACAAATAGTTTACTTTTAGAATAACGATCAGTTTGGGAAAAATATGTATCAATTAAAAAGTTTTATTTATTTAAAAAACATAAAAATTTTAAAAGTTATAGAACTTTAAAAAAGCATCAAAAGTAAATAAATTTTAATATAATTTGTTATGTAATAAAAATAATGACTAAATAATTCTTCGAGCAACAGATCAGTAAACTGCATCTCTATAATTAATTGATTTAGATAGCGTCTTTTCTATTGCAAGATGTTGGGTTCGCAGATAATTCTCTAAACTTTTCAGTTTAAAATAATCTTCTGTTACAGTTCGTTAGTAGAATTCTTGGAGCTACAACAAATGGAAAATTCCTTTCTCCTGATCTCAAATTCAGCAGTTAATCAAAATAGACTGTAATTTTACGAATTTCGTCATACATCAGATATAACTATCAATATTTTTTACGTTAAGAATTTCCTATTTTGGTGCCTCTGACCACAGATTGTCATGAAACCACAAATTGTACCTTCTTCTATTATGCTAAAACATCTTGAAATTCACCGACGGCACCTTCCCCAGGAGACGTGTATGTTTTACTGGCACTGTTTCCGACAGCTCAACAGCCAGATCCAACACAGATCATAAATCCCGACCAACTTCATTACTGTGTAGATAGATGCTTCATACATCTCAGACCCACATGGTATTTAAAGCATAATTTTTTCTCTGTCAAAGCTGAGTAATGTCCGTTGAAGAATCAGTGGGGGGGAGGGGGGGCAGGGAGCGGCCGAGCTGCTGCAGCGTCAGGCTATGGTCATTAGATCAGATAACTGTAATGTCATCGGGACTACGCAGGTACTTATGCATAATTTCAAGGCAATTGGACAAGTGGAAGTGGTTCAAAATAGAGTTGTAGGATTTGACGTAAACAAATATACTTACATTTATGGGAAGTTAAATAAAAGCTTGTCAAATATTTTATTCAAAGTAAGAAAATGAATTTCACTTTTTGAATTTCGAAACGGGCGCGGCCAAATGCAATTAGTGTGTCCGCTTTGATTTTTGAGTTATTGGCTAATTTTCCTTGAGCAACTCATAGACGTGACAGTGAGCAGGTGACATTTAATTTCTTCAACTTTTTTGTTATTTAGAAGAGCAGTGCAGCGTTGATATTGTTTATTTTATACAAGGTGCGTCCATAAAATAACCGGACATTTTTTCATAAATAAGAAAAATATTACTCACCTTCAAACAAATTTATCTCCTTCAAAATAATCGCCAAAGGAGTCTATAGAATTTTCCCAACGTTTCTTCAAGTCCTCGAAACACCGTTTATGGGCGTTGGAACTAACCGTTCGCAAAATACGCGTAACATTTGATTTAATATCCGAGACGTTTTCAAATCTCTGTCCTTTCATGGCCATCTTAAGCTTCGGAAAAAGGAAAAAATTAGCTGGCAATTAGTCGGGAGAATATGGTGGGTGATTTATCACTGTAATTGAATGCTTAGCAAGATATTGTTGTATAGAAATTGCTGTATGGGGCCTAGCATTATCGTGTAAAAGAAACCATTGCCCAGAATCAAACAGTTCCTTCCTAACTCTCCTTATCCTGTTTCTTAATCGAAAAAGCACCTTCTTGTAAAAATACTGATTAATTGTTTGATTTTCAGGAAGAAATTCGTAGTGAATAAGTCCTTTGTAATCAAAGAATGCAATCAGCATCATCTTAGTGTTTGATTTTGACATCGGTGCTTCCTTTTGTATGGGAGAAGACTGTCCTTTCCACTGTGCACTTTGCCTTTTTGTTTCTGGGTCGTATTGTAGACACCAGGTCTCATCTTCTGCTATAATACAGTTTTATATCAGGAGAAGAATTGTTGTATTATTTGTATTATAGCAGGAGATGAGATTGTCAAGGAGGTGGCTAACGCGAGAATGGTTTTGGCGACAAATGGTGAAAACGCACTTGGATATCTTGTTCTCCTTCTAAACAATCATTGTTTTGATTCTGTTGTCGTTTGAACTCACCAAACGTATCGAAGTTTTATTCCTCCGACGGGTTTAATACTTGGTGGAAATTGAACTCCAAAGTCGCCAACCGTGAAGCAAGTGAATCCATGAACTCAACGAAAATTTTTGCAATTGGAAGGAGTTCGAAACAAGATTTTAAAAAGGATAGACTATTGATAAAAAAGAGCAAGAAGTCGTGGCAAAAGAAATTTTTAAAAAATGGCATAAAATTCTAACCAGAATGTTTGACATAATGATTCCTCGCAAAACAAAATTTGACGTTACGTGCCCACAGGGAAAATGACACCAGTGCCAGTAGAGGCAACGTTTTAGAACTGGTGCATCTACTGGCAAAGTACGATCCTGTTCTCCGATAACATTTAGTAAGAATAAAAAAGGGTAAAAAAAATTTCACTTACTTATATGTCACCAGCAATTCAAAACGAGTTTATTGAAATTTTAGGGAATAAAGTTCACCAAAAAATTATAGGTCAGGTTCAATAGGCCAAGTATTATTCCATGATATTCAACAGTACCCTGGATATTTCCCACAAAGATCAAACGAGCCAAGAATTACGATATGTGATGATTGAGAATCGGGAAGTACAAGTAGTGGAATCTGTTACAGATTTCATTGAAACGTAAAACAAAACAGCCAAAGGTATTAGTGAGATGATATTAAGTTCGATGCTGATGTGCTAGACTTTATGAATTGTAGAGGACAAGCTTACGGTAATGCTGATACAATGGCCGGAAGACAGACAGGTGTGCAGCAACGAATAAAATATATCAATCCTAATGCCGAATTGGGGCCCTGCTCAAACCATTATTTAATTTATTGAACCTAGTTTGATTGCATGCGGCTTCGGTGGAGGTGAATTCAGTGACTTTCTTCGGCACATTCGAACGGTGTTATGCTTTCTTTTTTATGTCCACACACCGATGGGAGGTTCTGATTGCTGCTACAGGCAAGAGTTTGAAGAGGATTCAGGACACACATTACAGCGCAAGAGGAGATGCAGTAAACATGACACGAAATCATTACAAAGAAATTTTGACAACGCTAGAGAAGCTAACAGAAATAGACGAAAGCTTGAACACACGAACGGACGCAGGAACTTTGTCAGTCGCGATGCAATCATTTTCGTTTCTATGTTTCTTGGGTCTCTGGCAACCGTTGCTACGTGACGTGAACGATGCTCGAAATTATTTGCAAACGGATGGACTTAACGTACATCAGTGTGCTCAGAAAATAAGCGCCTTACAGAGATCGGAAGCGAAACGAGAGGAATCTGTAGACGAGGCTTTAAGTTACGCTAAAAGCTTGTGTGAAGAACTTGGCATTTCTATTGAACCTCCAAGACGAATAAAGAGGAGGCACATTTTTGGCGCCGGCTTATCGCACGAAGACGATTTAAAACGAAACATGTTTTCTTCATTAGATAGAGTAACTGCTGAAATTCCGGTTGAGAAAGGTTCCAGTAGCTCCAGAATTTGGCTGAAAAATATGCCTTCCTAAGACCTGCAATAATATTGGGTGTCGATCATAGGCGTAGCGTCGGGGGGCGGCACGTGCCCCCCCCCCCCCAACTTAACTTGAAATAAATTAAAACTTAATAGAAGTTCAGTTAAAATCGGAAAATTGTAGAAAACTTTTAAGAAAGTTGGGTTTTTTCAGCCTTTTCAAACTGTGAAACTGGAGATTCCGATTATGTTTTTAGCCTTAACATAGTTTTTAACAATGGTATGATCCGTAACAAAAATTCGATGCTATATTTTTTGCTCATTTTATTTATATTATTTTTATTTTCCTCATTGTATAACTTTAGAATATTACTCAAACATCAATTCTATTGTTATTTAATTTTTAAAAATCATAATATTTCATATTTTAAGGATCGTCCGGCAGTCAATGAACAGAGGACCCTAACTGAAGAAAACTCAAATCGTGCTAGGGATGGGATATTGATATCGATATTATTGAAATATCGATATTTACCCTTCGATATTAGGTATTATAATATCGATATTTGATTTCCGATAATATCGTAATATCGATATTATATTCCCGATATTATCGATTACACATTTTCAAAAGAATTTATTTGAAATAAATTATAATTTATAAAAATTTGGGTTGAAAAATCTCAAAACCAAAGGGAAAAAATAAATGAGATTCAAAAAAATTATACAGAAAAAATGTAAAATTAATCAATGAGGGTCTATATTCAACTGTTGAAACAAATGGATAAAAAAAAACTATAATACAATGTTAAATAAAAGTTATAGGCCAATTCCACGATGAAGTTTTCTTCCTGATAGTTAAATCTTAAAAGTCTTTTTCATCAGATTTACAACATGTGTAGATGTTTACTCCCTAAGACAAACATCTTTTGAAGCTTTTGGTTTATGTTGCTTTGAGTTGGAGATTTTTAAATTTAAAGCATAAAACTTTTTTTATTTTAAATAAAGTTATCCGAGGACTTCCCGAAGAAGAGCCAAAATGGAGCAAATTAATCCAATAAGAATAAAAATTGATGGTGGAATTGGCCTATAACTTTTATTCAGTAAGAATTATATACCACATCATTCCATCTCACTAAGGTGTTTGAAAGTCAATTCCACTATAAAATCTGTCAGAAAGTTTCATATCAATCAAGTAAACAAGGCTAAATATTTTGAAATATCTTGAGTTTGGTATTTAGAAGTATAGAGTTGAAGACAGGTGAATTATTGTATCCAAATATAAAATAAAAAATTACTTAATTAAAATATTATCAGTAATTATTTTAATTTATGAAAGCCCAGAAGTGATTTAAATTGTGAATAGCTTATCCAAAAAATTTAATTTAAAAAAGATACGTAAGTAAATCAGGCAAAAGAATTAAACTTAAAAACATTATTATTTATTTCTAAATACAAATTAAATTCTAATAATTTAATTTGTTAGAAAATTATTAGAATTTAGTAATTTTCTTTTCAATTAATGCAAATAATTTCATTTATTGTATAAAGGAAATACAAATTTAATTACAAATTAAATTTGTAATTAAATTTGTACTTAAATACAAATAATTTCTAATATATACAAAGTAATTTTTAATGTAAGCAATCAAAAAATGTGTGAAAAAATCAAAAATTGTTCAACATACAAAAATGAATTCTAGAAAGAACAAAAGATGAATAAAAACAATTATTGTCCATTAATTAAAAAAAAAAGAATTTTTCTCCCACTGAGTGGAGGAAAGAAGTTTATTGAATGTGAGACGATTTCTGGCAGAGTTAATTATATTACTGGCTTGAGAAAAAATTCTTTCAAATGGCACTGATGTTTAAGTCGCAGCCAAATATCGTTTGGCAACCCCACATAGTTCCGGGTACAATCCAATTGATTTACTCCAAAAAGAAAGAGGACACTTGTTGATGTCAGCTTCTTTAGGGGATCGCAAATAAAATGCAGACTTTAGGTAGCTCAGATTTTCCTGATGAAAATCTGAGCTACCAAAAGAACTCCGATGCTTCCAAGTTTTCTGAACCGTTTTGGGGTGTTCACCAAAGAAAAATGATTCAGATCCTTCTCCATTGTCAGAATCGGAACTGTGTCCACTTTTCAGTGAATGGGCGCTTTTCAAAATTCCTTTCAGTTCTGGAATTGCTTAGGTAGTTGTCTCAGGGTCCCTGAAGTATAATGCCTTCTATCGGGGGTCGAATTATGAGCGTTTTTGCCGCTTCCAAGATTCCCTTCCATCAATTTGAGGCCAACATTAGACGTAGGTGACATCTTGGAAATTTTATTTTCTACCATGGTTGCTATTGGAATCACGATATTGATTGTGGGGTATTTATCTCCTGATAACTGTTTTGTGGCTTTTAGAAGAGGCTCAAGAGACTGGATGATTTCCTGCAAATCTTGGTTCTCTGCAGCTGTTGTCATGCTTGGTGCCGATGTGTGTAGGTGGATGATGTTGTTGAGTGTTGAACTAAGGCTTAGAAAACGCTCGATCATTTCGTATGAAGAATTACTCCGTGTTTCCACACTCTGCATGAGTTTCAGATTACTTTCTGCTCTCAATTCATATGAAGCCCGAACACTGTGTTTAAACCAGGTCACCACTTTCTTCACCTTTCCATTTAGTGGCACGAGCTCTGGTACGGCTTCAACTGAACGGTAAGTGACCAAATTGAGGAGATGGGCAAAACATATTACATGTTCTTTTTCTACCACAAGCAATTTCCACTGCTGTAACCCTATTCGATCCTCCATCAGTGACCACTGAATTTAGTTTCCTTTTTTCAAACCCCACTACTGCAGGATATGAAGGATTCTTGAAGAAATGTAATCTTCAGTATGGCTCTGGTCCATTTCAAAAACTCCATTGGTGCAGGAAGTTAATTTTTCATTTTCCAAATAATGGACTGTGACGTACAAAAACTTCTTGTCTGAAGGGTTTCGGTACAGAAACCAGTTATCTCCAATATCTCTTTCCAATATGCTTACATACACTCAGTGTTGTCATTGCTTCACACAAACTAGGATTTCTTTCTTTCTCTAAATAGAAACTTTTTAATTTGATAAAATATTGTTTACTGAAATGTTATTTCCTTATTGAATCAAATTACGATAATTTTTTATCGTACTATTACTATATATATATATATATATATATATATATATATATAATTTTACTATACAATCATTCCTCCGAATACGAATGACTGCATAGTGAAAGGAAACTGTGTTATCGATATTTTGAAATATCGTTTATATTTTGAAATATCGTCTATGTGAGGATTCACAGATTATTGTAGTGTCCATGTACTTACGAGTGCGTGGAGCTTAACTGTTTTAACATTCTACAAATTGGCAACTTTTTGTGTATTAAAATTATTTTGTCCACTGTGATTCCGGACATCTCAAACTGTGCCTCAAGCTGCGCAAACCATATCGTTGGATTAACCTTCCAGAACTGTGGGGTTTTTACCGAAACACGAGTGATACTGGGATCTGCCAACGCTGCATCTTGGGGTATAGGTAGAGGCATATTGAAATGGAATGACAGAATATAAATGCAGACACTGTCTCCTTTACAGACAATAGAGTCAACTTTTTCAATTGGCTTTGCGCACATTGCAAAATCCCAGGAAGATGATCCGGAACTTCAAAGCCTCAGTTACGATCCAAACTGCTCTTTGAAATTCAAGTCGCTACATCGGAGCCCGGATCTTAAAATTTTGTGGGAAATAAGCCGAGACAGAATTCGCCCTTACGTTCCATCAGCATTCCGAAAAAGTGTCTTCTTTTCACTTCATAATCTTTCCCACCCAGGTACTCGGAGTTCCAAGAAATTGGTCATGGATCGTTTTATTTGGCCATCTATTTCGAAGGACATTTCTGAATGGACTTGTGCATTCAGTGAATGCCAAAAGTCGAAAATTACGCGGCACAACCGTAGTCCTCTTCAAACTTTTGCATTACCTTCACAACGTTTCAATCATGTCCATCTAGACATAGTGGGTCCCCTACCACCATCTGAGAGCTATACGTATCTCTTCACCTGCATTGACCGTTTTTCTCGTTGGCCAGAAGCAATTCCAGTTCAAGACATCTCTGCAGGCACCATTGCTCATAATTTTGTTTCACATTGGATTGCAAGATTTGGAGTCCCCAGTACCATAACGACAGACCAAGGCCGACAGTTCGAGTCCCAAATGTTCGAAACGTTAAACAAGATTTTGTGTATTCGTCGTATCCGAACATCTCCATACCATCCGGCGTCAAATTGTCTAGTCGAGAGATTTCACCGTTCCCTGAAGCAAGCCCTCAGATGTCACGACAAAAAAATGGACTGAATCCCTTCCATTAGTCCTCCTTGGTCTTCGATCGGCGCTGAAAGAAGACCTGCAATACACAAGTGCAGAAGTAGTGTATGGAATCACTCTGAGACTTCCAGCTAAATTCTGGGATCAATCCACAGTCGTCGAACCGCACGATTTTTGTAGAGACTCAGACAGACTATGCAATCCTTAAAGCCATCCCCAACCTCTCAACACAGTAAAACGTCAACATTCGTGTACCCGGCCATGCAATCACGTACCCATGTTTTTAGCCGCGAAGGTATACAGAAATCTTTGCAATAACCCTATGACGGACCCTTCAATATCTTAAAAAAGGCAGAGAAAACATTCACCATCGATATTAATGGACGAGAATGTGTCATCAACATCGACAGACTTAAACCAGCTTTCTTTGCGGCTAATGATCCTGAAATTCCTAGGATAGAACCACCACTTAAAGAAATTTCATCGCACATGACCACATCTGACTGTTCTGCTCCTATAGTGAAAATTCGTTCTGGACGAACTGTGAGGTTTAATCCCCGGTACACCTAGCTCCTTTGCCTCCTGCACTTGTGGGGGGGGGGGGGGTACTGTGGGGATTAACATATTTTTCTACTGTCCATGTACTTACGAGTGCGCGGAGTTTAACTGTTTTAGCATTCTACAAATTGGCAACTTTTTGTGTATTACAATTATTGTTGTTCGTGCGTTCTTTTTTATGTCAAATTTATAAGCAGTTTGTCGCATTAAAGATATTTGTTCTTTTTGTAGTTATAGAAATTCGTTCATAAACCATAGCTACAGTCTATATTTTGAAATATCGTCAATATTTTGAAATATCGTCGATATTTTGAAATATCGATATTTTTGTACCGATATATTATTTGTAAGGTATACACAAGATTCGATTCACAAGAATCGAACTTTTGAGTGAATGAATTAAAGAAGCTGCTTCAGATATGCTAATTTTGGCATACGCGCTTAGTATAAATACCACGCAGCGTCATTAATGAAAAGGGGAGGTTGTTAAGGTTGAAAAGGTGTTATCCTGCGCTAGTGCTTAGCGGGCCAGAAGTTTACATGGCAGTACTGCTGGTTTGACTTACTGTTCGTGAGTATAAAAATATATTGTTCTTGAAAGCTGTGTTTATACATTCCGTACAAGTAGTACGTATGCTTATTGCTGTAAAAGCCAATTATATGTGCAACGAATTCAATAAACATTGTTTCATGTATAAACTGTGTGTGGTTCAAATTCAAATAGAGTGCCACTTCAAATTATATACACCCAAGTCTGGGTAGAAGTGAGCATAGAAACTCTATACTGGCGCCCGAAAGATATATATACCCTGGTAGTTAGCGTTACATTTGTAACGAACAACATAATTGAAATTAAAAACTGTGTACTGTGTACTTATATTGATAAAATTGTTGCAAGTACTTATATACTATTTAAAAAATGAGTGTTGTAGAACAAAATCCTGCTGGAAATTTTCCTCGGGTAATTATGGTTCAGCAAATTGCGCCATTCGAAGCCACATTCAATGGCGGCCCCTCAAGCCAATTCCTAAAGAAAATTGAGCATTACTTTCAGCAACAATGCACCCCAGAGGGGGATAAACTTAAAATTGCTCTAGCCGCTTTAAGAGGTAGTGCATATCAGTGGTACACATGCATGCAAAGCAGTAATCTGATTTTTGACTATTTGTCATTCAAGCAACAGTTTCTTAGTGTTTTTCCAAAGACCTTTAATCAAAGTGAAATTGAAGCGGAAATTTATTCGCTAAGGCAACGTGAAGGTCAGTCTGCATTAGATTTTGCTACGGAAAAGATTTCCAAGTGTGAGGAATATTTAGAAGGGGTGACGGAAGCGATAATCTTAAAAATAGTTATCCAACGTTTGAAGCCAAGTGTTCAAGATTTTTTAGATAATCAAACAATTACAAGCAAGGTTACCCTCCTTCAAGCTTTAGCTAAACATGACAATAGGCATTTCTTCGCTACCCCGTACCGTCATTCAGGTACGAGAAGTTTTATACAGCCGCTCCAAAATTTTTCGCGAGTTTCAAACCAGCAGCGTAAGCAGTACCGCAGGCAAAATAATAGAAGCGCACGGCGTTATAATGAAATTAGTGCTCTTAAAGTAAATAATATGGAAGCACCTTACTTGCACTGGCAAGTTGATTCACATGATATGGTTCAACCTGTTGAAACTGTGTGGTCAAATGTATTATTTTGTCCGAGCAGTAATCATTATTTTGAGAATAGTGAAAGTCAGGGTATTTTTGTGGCTTATAAAGAAAGTGAGTCTAGCTGGAATGATGAGGTAATTCCAGTACAAATTTCTGAAAATAGTGCCGATACTAATGCTAGTGGTTTAGAAAATAAATCATCTGACACTTCTATTAATGCTATACCTGATATTATTAATGCTATACCTGATATTTTAGATGATATTCACACATCTGTTAATGAAGGAAATTTAGTAGATGACGAAGTATGCGTTACGGCAGTTAGTGAATACTTATTAGTTGACGACAATAAAAATTCTTTAAACGATAGTAGGAACTCGCTAGGTAATGATGATATTATTTCAAGTTTCCATCCGAATGAGGATTGTGTAGGCCAGGTTGATAATATGGTTTTAAATAAAGTACATGAAAACCAGACTGAGAATCAGGATGAAAAGTTGACACAGAGTTATACTGTAAGTAGTTTAGCTGATGCTTCGGAAGTTATAGACGTAATTCGCATTAAAACGCACCAGTACGAAAAGCTTAATCTTCCTAAAACTGAAGCAGTGTTAAAGAATTTAAATGATAGCGATTCTGAAGAAGCACGTTTTAAAGAGACTTTTTCGTCAAAAGAGGATAAAACTAAAGTTAAGGGGGATAAAAAACGTGAAAAAGCGCCTTCAGGTTCCAGCATTAAAACTGCTAATACTGAAGTAATTAAGGCGGTAAACAAGAAGTTGCATAAGCACCAATACCAAAAACAGAGTCAGTTTGTTGAAAAACATGACACAAGTAGAGAGATAAAGCCAGTAACTAAACACGTTGGTGCGGCGTATAAATGTGACAAAATAGAATATGCATTAAAATTTAATGCCTATACTCTAAAAAGTACGGAGAAAAGTAAAGTGTGCACTACAAAACCTCCATCTAAGGATGAACGTGGCACACATAAGGTACACAAGGTTATCAAAAGGAAGAATGACAATTTTAAAGCTCCTTTGCATAAGTACAGGAAGCGCAAGATTTCTACCGCCCAGCAAGGTTGGCCTCCTCCCAAGAGACCTCCTGTCCATCGTCAAGCCGGACCAGCGCCTCAGGACCTACGACCTGCTGCACGAAGGATGCCCACACGGTCAACGAACCCCTTTACTAGGACTGCGACCATCAAGAGAGGTTCCACGGGTTGGACAGACTGGTGCAAGGAAGTTGCTGCATTCATGAGGAACAAGTCTTGTATCAATTCTCTTATTCTAACTCCCACCCTTTAATAAAACCGAACCAAATTAGTTTGAAGCTCCCCATTGTATATACTGTGTAAACATTTTGAGGGGAAGGAGTGAGCCACTGAAAAAAAACGGCATACTGTTGTTTTATAAATTTTTGAAGGGGACATGTAGTGACTAGGAAAAAAATACATACTGCATAATATAATAATTAACTCAATAACCTACTAACTTCACAAAACATAACACATGACCATTATGAATTAAGGGAGAGCATCTACAAACAGTCAAGAAATGTCATGCTGTGCAATTGTGTTGACACTTTTAACTAAAACAGTTTTTCTAGGGCGCAGTTGGCCATCCCTGTATCCGCAACTCTGCAAATCCACTGTTTGATGGTGTCACCTGGACCCTTCGGGGTTAGTTTTGTAAAATGGTAGTGGCGTTTTCCCCCCACACAACGTGTGGAAGGTTTTTTTGGCTTTGCCACCCATTATGTAAAAAGTCAGACCAGCACGCGTTTTCAATTAGTTAACTGAAGCCGTTCAGACCTCAGTTACCTAATTTTTTTTCGAGGGAGGCCAGTGTAAGGTATACACAAGATTCGATTCACAAGAATCGAACTTTTGAGTGAATGAATTAAAGAAGCTGCTTCAGATATGCTAATTTTGGCATACGCGCTTAGTATAAATACCACGCAGCGTCATTAAGGAAAAGGGGAGGTTGTTAAGGTTGAAAAGGTGTTATCCTGCGCTAGTGCTTAGCGGGCCAGAAGTTTACATGGCAGTACTGCTGGTTTGACTTACTGTTCGTGAGTATAAAAATATATTGTTCTTGAAAGCTGTGTTTATACATTCCGTACAAGTAGTACGTATGCTTATTGCTGTAAAAGCCAATTATATGTGCAACGAATTCAATAAACATTGTTTCATGTATAAACTGTGTGTGGTTCAAATTCAAATAGAGTGCCACTTCAAATTATATACACCCAAGTCTGGGTAGAAGTGAGCATAGAAACTCTATATATTGATATCGATATTAATAGCCGATATTATTATCGATACTCATATCGATATTTTGCTTTTGATATTCTCCCCCAAAATAAATAAATAAATAAATAAATAAAAATTAGAAGCACGCTACGCCTATGGTGTCGATGATGAGGAATGCGACCTCGACCAAGCTCCTCAAGATATTGACAGAGAAAAATTTAAGCTTGAGTGCGTGCGTCTACGGGCTTTTGTAGCTACAACAGACTGTAAGAACTTATTGATTCCGGCGGCCCACCGGGTTTATTAAAGTTTATTGTTGAGTCCAAATTTAAAGGAGGGTTACAGTTATAATGCTGAGAATATACCTCACAGTTGACATAAGTAATGTCACTTGTGAGAGAAGCTTCTCTAAGTTGAAACTGTTTAAAAATTATTTAAGGGGACTCACGACTCTTAAGTCGAGGAAATAAGGCATATTTTCATACTTTTTGACTCTTTGTAACTATTTCAATTTACTCCCAATTTTTCCAAATTTTATGTATATGATAAATTGATATATTTATTTTAAAAAAGAAATTTTCAACTCTCAAAATAATTTTAAATATTTTTAAAAATGCTTTAGATAAGTCCCCTTAGATCTAGTAACTCTTCTACCCTGTGCAGGGCCGGCGACAGGGGGGACAAAGGGGGCAAATGCCCAGGGGCCCGGGCTGGTAGGGGGCCCGGTTAAATAAGAGTTGACTAAAAAAATGTATACAATGTTCAAATATTGAGTGGAGAGGGGGGCCCGCTGTATTATTTTGCCCTGGGCCCTGGCTCTTAACGGCGGCCCTGACCCTGTGGATACTTTTCTGGCGGCAGACTAAAATTTTAGCACACGAGAAACTGAATTTTTCAATTTTAGAGCAGGAACTGGAAAATACTTGACCATTTTCTGTAATGAAAAATTAATTGTTAAGAAAAGAATACAAAATAAAAAAAACTATTGAAAACACTGCAAAAATCTGTTTAATTATTTCCTTGTTCCAGACACCGGACGTTTGAAGGACAATTACCAGGTGGAAATGCTACAAGACCATGCTCAACTTATGCTTGCACACCACATTAAATCGCAACACATTGACTACACTTTCAGGTATGAATCTTACTACAACGTACTCTCGATTATCCGTGCAGAAAATATCTGCCAAATTAATTCCTGTATAAAAAAAACGGCTTGCGAATTTCTTCCTATATACATTTATAAATAACTTTATTAAGAAGATTTTTCTCTGATAAAAGTTGAGATAATGTACCAAAATAACACTTTTTTAATTCCAATAAAAAATGAATTAATTAAATTCATTTAACGAATTTGAGGAGGTTGGTGAAGAAAAATCTAGAGTGGTTGTAAAGTGAACACGCGAGTGACACTGATATCATAAATGCTGCGACGATTAAAAGCGCTACACTTTGCTAGACTATTTGTCAAATTTATTCACAAATAACTGGCCATTAGACCACGGGCTTTCCAATATTACAAAAGAAAATTTAAATGTGCAGGGCACAAGTTAAGCAGTCATTGGCACAAGACACAGTCCGGGAAAGATGTGCAAGAATCCTTATATAGAGTGGGTAGAGCCTCAACTCGAGAGCATTTGAGGTGCTACTCAGAAGGGCTCAATAAGTACAACATTATTACATATTCGTAAAATACAACTCATTTTAATAGCACAAATTTATGAATACGCAAATCAATGAATTATGAGCAGAAAGTTCGATAGTTTCCACATGGCAGCCTTTCTTGGGACGTAACACATCGAGACGGAATTCAACTTCCTGCCAAGTATTCTCCATCATTTCGTAGCAGCAATTCAGACAATGTCCTTGCACAAGAAAGAGGGGTGATCTCAGAGGTCATGGAATGTCCCCACCATCTGTTGGAAAAAGTCATGTCCACGTAGATTTATGCCCCATTGGGGTGGTGCACCATCTTCCTGGAATATCCCATGTGGCTGAAGGCACTGCATACAGCATGTCTAGGTAACTCACAGCTTTCTCGATAAAGAAAAATGGCCCGATAACTTCAGTGTACGATAAACCATCTCTATCCAGTTCCAGATGAGTGTAATGGACTGCAAAGAAACATAGATCAACATCCTCCTGTGAAGTGCCCGCTCCTTTTTTGGTGTACCTGTTTTTGCCTTAACCAATGTCGGATAGAATTATCTTCAGGTCGATCTTTCCTGAAGCGACATTGTGTTACACCACAAATGCTGGAGAGCACTTGGTGGGAACTTGAGTTCTGTCTCGATGTGTTACGTGCTACGAAAGGCTACCATGTGGAAACTATCGAACTTTGTGTCATTATATTCATCACTTTGTTTGTGCTATTAAAAAAAACTTTTTGAGTTGTACTTTACGAATATGTAATTATATTTTTCGTCATGTTCTCAAATCAAAAGTTATGACGTAAGGAAACTCCGACAATAATTTATGGACAACGTATACATCCGTCCAATCAATCAAGTTGCGTTAAACGAAATTCTGCCTTTTCCTCTTTAGAAAAAAATTCATCCAATAGACATATCGTTGGACGACTTGACCATATAACTACGAGGGTAGGCTGAAAAGTAATGCACACATGCTTGTAGAGCGCGAACAAAAAGAAATAGCGAGATCTGGCAAAAAGAACATTAAAGTACAATTCTTAAGCTTCAAAATCATATATTTATTTTTCAACATAGTCACCGTTAAGGCAAACACATTTCTCCCAACGTGTAACAAGTTTTCTCATTCCGTCACTGAAAAATTCTTCCGACTTTTCTCGAATCCACGACTTCACAGCTGCCTTCACCACATCGTCCGAGGTGTAATGATTACCCTTTCGGTCTCTCTTGAGTAGAGGAAAAAAATAAAAATTGCAAGGCGCAAGATCGGGGGAATAAGGAGGGTGTGGAATCGGTTCAAACTTCAGGTTTCGCAGAACCTCTCCAGTCCGACGCTGTTCTCGCCTGTGAGACGGCGTGGTACCCATCGAGCACAGATTTTACGGTATCCCAATCGTTCTATAATGAAGCAGACACATTCCTTGGATACTCCATTATGGTTTGCGATACGCTTTTGAGTGATTCGCCGGTCATTTTGAATCAAATCGTCGACGAGTTTGCGATGTTCATCGTCTGTGGCAGTGATCGGAAGTCCGTTGCGTGTTTCATCAACAATTATGGCTTTTCCAGGCTCGAAACCCCAAAATTTTATTACCCATCGATTTACAGTACCCCTATCAACAGCATCGTCACCTTAAACAGCCTTTAAACGACGGTGAATCTCAGTAGGACTCACTTTTTCAGCTGTTAAAAATTCGATAACAGAGCGCTGTATAACTCGCCGTTGACATAGCACTAGAACACGTCTCCATACTACCGCTTTTCAAAATACACAGGATGAACACAACGATTTCAAACTGCGCATGCGTATTGAGGAGGGCTGGAACTTCCAAATGCCACTTGGCGCTGTTTTGAAGGTCATTTCGTTCGCGCTCTACAAGCATGTGTGCATTACTTTTCAGCCTACTTACGTACTTGGCGTTGCAAAAACTCTTATCATGGGAAATATTAAATGTTGAAATAAAAATCTACTAAATAAATACAGTTTAATGAAACAGCAATCACTTAGGTAAGTTTATCTCGCATAAGTAAAATTGTGTATTTTACTGAAACAAAAGTTACACGTATGACACCCAAGGGCAAAGTCATGTAGGTGCATAACTTACATTTATTAAAAGGTCCTAAATAAAAGAGTCAACAATTAAATTACTTGAATAATCTCTCTATATAAAAATGAATGTTTGTTTGTTTGTTTGTTTGTTTGTTTGTTCGTATTTTATGCGCTGCCGATTGCCGATTGTTCATCCGATTGCGATGAAACTTGGTCAACGTATTGCTTGAACTTGCGCGATGGTTGTAGACTATTTTCATTCCGCTACAACGTTCCATTCCTGAATTATATTAGAAGTATCAACGGATATTGAAAATCGCCCAAAAAAATCGCCAAATTTCCCCAGATATTTTTGTTCAAAGCCATTGTAACATTTCATTGTTGCCAATTAAATTATAACATTTCCGTAAAAATAAATAGACATGAATTAAAAACGTGATTTATTCATATACAAGGCCTCCTGGACTCCGACTCTCCCGACTTCTTTTTTCTCTCAAACTTACTTCCCATATTTTAATTCCCTAAACGTTCCCGCCTCCGGAACCAATACACTAGCCATTCAGGAAACTCTCAACTTCTTATTTGTTAAGTTTCAACACCTACAAACCTCTCATTTGTTACCCTCTTTCTTGATCAAAAACGCCCCTCTTACGCAATAATCCAAACAGCTGACTGACCACCCGCAACACCTCCAGACCATGTGGTTTTCAAACCGCTCCCCTCCAATCAATCACCCACAAAGAGCCATTGTAACATAACGTCACAAACGGTGCCATCCTTGCTTATCTGCGTCTATCATCTAAAAAACCCCACGCACTCTAGACCCATAAAAGTTTTGTAAATTTGCTACCTTTGCCGACAATCGCTTTGTCCTATAATTACATCAGCATTAAAGACGTCCCTGACCTTTTAACACAAAATGTAATGAATCAAAGCTTTCAAAGTTTTTATTTTCTCTTCAAATATGAATTTTAATTTTTTTTGAAAGCGCTTCATTACACCCCGACACTGCGGTGTTCACAGCAAACTCTTTCTTAACCTTAGTATCAAGCACGGAAGGCGCGGCAGCCCAGTTGGCAAAAGGCATCGAGCCAGTGATCTGAACATTACTGGTTCGATGCCCGTCGCTGACAAATCCACCGTCGTGTTCACTGATGGCGGCTGGTGCTCGAAATATCTGTCGTGGCTGCACTGTCCTCCAAGTTCTCAAATTTACCTCTGGAGATGCGGGGTCAAGTGTACCGGTCTCGTCACTCGACTCGGTTCTAAATTACGGGACTGGCTTGTCGGGGAGTTGTGCTGGCAACCTATACGCTGCCCCCTTAAATGAATGCCCCGCATTCTCGCGGTGTACATACAGGCGAATCTCCGCAAACAGGAAAAAAAAGTATCAGGCATAGCCTCTAGTTAAAGGCGTCTGATGCTACACCGCGCTTTACATTTAAAGGTCTATTTTCAGATGCAAAAAACAGAATTAAAAATATATATATACTATACACGCATTTGATAATCCGTCATAAGAAAAATGTGACAAAATTTTCCCATAGCTTAACATTTGGGACTCAGGTTAACTGCCTCTTCAATTTTAAGTTTAAATTACAGTTCCTAAAAATGTATTAATACAGACTTCTTAATACAATACGATTTACTCTGTTAAATACTTTGTATTTATTTGATACAATAAACTGCATCAAATAAATACAAATTATTTCTCCAATGCAATTTAAATAGTTCGTGAGTGATACAGATCATTTACCTTAGATCAGTTATAAATAAAGACATTAATAAATTTATCTTTATTAATACCCTTATTTATCATTAATGAAGATAAATAATCTGTATTAAGTGCTAACATTTACTTTTAGTAATGACTAGCGGCCCGTCCCGACTTTGTCCGGGTTGAACAAAATATTATACCAATAAATTTCCAGTTGATAGCCAATAAATTGTAAATCTTTTTTTACCTTAATAATAACCTAAATAATACCTTAAATTAATTTTTATGTTAGTTAATAATTAAAATAAATTTTTTAAAAGAAAAAGGAGTGCCGGAGAACGGCTAGGTTCGAACCGCTAGCGTCAGAACAGAAGCCCACCGCGATAGCACCACGATAAGGATCGTTGAAATCTTCGGAACAAAAAGTGGTAGAAGACAGTAGCGGAAACAATGGAGATTGTTAGGATTAAGCCCCTAACTTTATTTCTAGTGATTAGATATACATAATATATAGCCTATGTCCATCTGGAATACTGTACCTTTCAAACAGTGAAAGAATTTTTCAAATAGGTACAGTGGTTCTGAAGATTACCCTCCACGTACAAAATCGCTCTCTCTTTATATATAACTAGCGGCCCATCCCGACTTTGTCCGGGTTGAACAAAATATTATACCAATAAATTTCCAGTTGATAGCCAATAAAATTGTAAATCTTTTTTTACCTTAATAAAAACCTAAATAATACCTTAAATTAATTTTATGTTAATTGATAATTAAAATAAATTTTTTAAAAGAAAAAGGCGTGCCGGACAACGGCTAGGTTCGAACCGCTAGCGTCAGAACAGAAGCCCACCGCGATAGCACCACGCTAAGGATCGTTGAAGACTTCGGCACAAAAAGCGGTAGAGGACAGTAGCGGTAACATTGGAGATTGTTAGGATTAAGCCTCTAACTTTATTTCTACTGATTAGATATACATAATATATAGCCTATGTCCATCTGGAATACTGTACCTTTCAAACAATGAAAGAATTTTTCAAATAGGTACAGTGGTTCTGAAGATTACCCTCCACGTACAAAATCGCTCTCTCTTTATATATAAGTATAGATATTCATATATTGGCGCATGCAAGAATGAATTTGATATATTATTTTCATGTACGTGGCAACGCCGGAATGTTTCTTTTTAAAAATGAAAATATAAGGATGGAAAGTCATTCATTTTCAATGAATGTGTTATCTATCAATTTCATGAATTGAAACTATCCCAAGCTACCTGTTCAAACTCAAATATACTGCAGGACACGTTGACTTAGCTAGAAATACGTGCGTTTAGCCTTGACGCGATGATTTATATAACTGAAGAGATATTGAAACATAGTAGATGATTTAGTTTTGAGAAAGAATTACAATCATGAAATACGTGTATATTGTAATTAAGAAAGTCTGAAAGTGGTATTGAAACGCAGCAGACGATTTAGTTTTGAGAAAGAATTCCGAGCATGAAATACGTGTATATACTTTTTCTATAATAATTACCAGATTTGCTGTGTTTTAATATTGAATGTGATCTCAATCTATTGAAACATTATTGATTATTTTCTATAATAATAAATCCATTCAAACGTTATTGACTAGCTGTAAATTAATGCTTTAAAATGCCCAAAAAGAGGAGAGCAACTTTTAATCCTGCAGAAGTAAGGGGAAAATTTCAAAGATTGTTGAGAAATGAGCAAGGTGATGAAAAAAAAACAGAAGAGCGCGAAGCCAACAGAATTCGAAATGCAGTTAGACGCACACAAGAATTTGAAGAAAAAACATTCCCAAGAGCTCGAAGGTAACAGAATTCGAATTGTAGTGATCCGAAGCAGTAAGACTGATAAAGAAACTTTTAACGCGTCGAACATACGATTGTCTTCGAGCTTCAACATCGAAAGGAGAGGAAAGCGATGAACAACGACAGCACCGACAACAAACTAATGCCATTTGCTACCGCAAAAGAATTTTAGCGAAAACTGTAGAACATCATAACATGAGGCTAATCATTGAAAAACATAATAACAGAAACTGAATCCCGAGCGAAGCTGGGTAATACATCTAGTTACAAGATAAAAAGAACTTTTTATATACCATGTTTTTAAATTTTCTGTTGAATCATATAAACTTGACAATTCTATGTATTAATAAATACTTTTTAAAAATTTTTTTAATTAATTATCCCATCAACTTGAAAGAAAATGAAGTTAATTGGAAGTTAACTTGCGTTTAACTTTTCGTTCCCGTCCCTGCCGATAGATGGCTGCACCAGTCTATAAAACAAAATTAACTGAAAATGAATTCAATCTGCTTAAAGATGGCTAAAAGTATCAAAATAATGCATTGTCATCGTGTTCTGGGCTATTCTAAAAGTTTCAAATGTCTAGCAAGTCGGGAAGTTAGTTAAAAATCGATTGCATGATTTGTACGGGACAAACACACACACAAACAAACAAGAAAGCGAGTTAATAAAAACATGGTAAAAAGAAATAGAAATTTACAATACCAAAGGCCGTTTCCGGTATTTCAAACATGATGAATTGTGAAAATTCACTTCTTTAGCCTTCCATATACATGTCTAAGCAATAACAAAAAGAAGTAATATGCCTGTGTACAGGTTTCGTATAGAATGTATTTTCATATAAAATGTCGCTGTTTTTCATATCATTCAAAATATGTCTCACAGTTAATCTTGAACTGAACATTTCCTTCGTTTCTCTTCGTGTAGACCAAGATTAAAATTTTAATGATGTCTTTAAGTATCATGATGGAAAGGGAAATAAACTCTCAGCTGGGGATGAAAAGAAATTGCGAAAAATCTCTTTTTCGTGTTAAAACTACAGATTACGGTTATTTTGCTTATTTTATTGAAGTCATTCTTATAAAAAGAACTTTAGAAGCATTTTTTTTCTTTCTATCGACTTAGGTTTGGACGTCTGCTACTGCTGTTGCCAACACTGCGGCAGATACCACCGGAGAGCGTCGAGGCCATCTTCCTAGGATCCACTTCAATGGAAAAGCTCCTGGCCGATATGTTCAAGAGTTAAAAACATTCTTGTCCTGTCATTCTTTCGTCTCCTTTTATTGTCGATAAAAACTAATATATGTTCCCGACGACGGTGTTTCGCCAAATATACACAACTAAACACGTGCATACTTTCCTTATATAAAAGAATGATAGGGACTACTTAAAATTTTCAACTGTTTAATTAAAGGCAAAATTTGCTTTGAAGCATAATATTTTACACTTACTTACACACACACACACACACACACACATATATATATATATATATATAATATATATATATATAATATACATATATAATATACATATATATATATATATATAATATACATATATAATATACATATATATATATATATACATATATATACATATGTGTGTGTGTGAGAGAGGGGGCGATCTCTCTAGCAGGCGACCGTTCGTCGTCTGTTCCACCTTTGAGCTAGGCAGGGACTCTTCCTTAGTTGTGTCTTGACGAACGCCATTCCGTCTGGCCGCAAATTAACCAGTCCGGGAGATCTTAAATTTTCCCCTCTATTACTTGAGATAGCGGACTATCTGAAAAGATCTAATATGAATCCGTAGACATACTGTCACCTCTCTCTCACACACATATATACAGTGTTGGCAAAAAGTTCTGAACACACTCATTTTTTCGCCTTATTTTTGTGTTTGACTTAATTGTTCGTTATGAAATTATCATACCATCTTAACTATTGTTATTGATTCTAATGTATTTTTTCTTGCTGATTTCAAATATGTTATTAGTTTTTTAATGCCACATGTATTTTTTGTAGTACAGCTGCCTGAACACAAGAATGTGTAGTATGTACAGAATAACACAATATAGAATAACATAATATACGTAGTAGAATAACGCAAAAACTTACAAATACGGTACATTTCATATGCATTTTGAAAATTTTGTTGTTACATGTTTGAACATCAAAATTTTACGGGCCAGCCGTTTTCTTTAATTACGGCCCTGCATCTTTTTGGCATGGAATGCACCAATTTCACAAGTTCTTTAGTGACAACATGGTTGAAGGAAAATATTAAAGCTTGAATTATCCCACGTTTGTTTGAAGATTTTTTCTTTGAAATATCATAACCAATTTTATGCCATGGGTTCTTTATTGGATTAAGATCCGGAGACTGTTCTGACCAGTTCATCCTATTCACAGTATGGTCTTCGAACCATTTCTGGACTACCTTTGCACGGTGTCATGGAGCATTATAGTCCTGAAAAATCGATGACCTCCCGCTGTTGGTAGCAATTCATTTTGCAGTATTTCAATGTAATCCCTGGCTTTTATTCTTCCGCTAACGATATGAAATATTCCAACACCACGAGAAGTCAGCCCCGTATCATCACTTTCGTCGAGTGCTTTACTGTGGGCTTCAGACACTGAAGGCTGAGTTCCTCACGAGTACGTCGGCTTACATAGGCACTACTTTGGTTACCAGAAATACAAAACTGACTTTCATCACTAATTATTACATTTTACCAGTCTTTAATAGCCCATAACGAATGATCCCTTGCCCACGCTAATCTCCTCTTGCGTTTAAAATCGTCAGTAATGGTTTTGGGCAATTTTTGCAGCCTTGTAATCCAATTTCCAGCAGTCTTCTTCTCACAGTTTTCAGGCACACATTTACATTTGATGTCAAAGTCCATTGATTCAAAATTTGGGGCAAATTGAGCTTTCTGTTTGAAAGTGAAATCCTGTGCAATACCCTGTCTTCACGTAAAGTTGTTTTACTTGGTCGGCCAGATCGCTCCCTGTCTGCAATAGAATTTGTTTTAGAATATCTTTTCAACGTTTTCACGATAGTATAAAGACCACATGGAATTTTAGCAGCAATTAGGCGTATATAATAACCTTCTTCCGCAAAAATATTATTTTGTACCATTTATCATCAGGCAGAAATGAAAATTTAAACATAATTCCAATATTTTCCACACACGTACTTCAAATTGTAACACACAACTGCTTTCAATACACTAAAATATGCTGCACATTCTGCTTTTCAACCCTTCATCACTACTGGTTGGAATAACGGAGCATTTCATTTGTTGAAAAAACAGTCACGCATTATTACAGTGACCTTGTGCTTGTCTTATCATGGTTTTTTCAAAATATCGATGAAACTATTTACTTTACATGAATTCTACAAACAGATTTGAAATCAGCATGAAAAAATACATTAGAATCATTAACAACAAGATAGTACGATGATTTCATAACGAAAAATTAAGTCAAACACAAAAATTACGCAAAAAAATGAGTGTGTTCAGGACTTTTTGCCACCACTGTGTGTATATATATATATATATATATATATATATATATATATATATGTACAGTGATTTCCGCTTATAAGAATCACGTTTGTTATTACTGTTTTTGATTCTTATAAGCGGTTGATTCTTATAGCCGAAATTTAGGCTTTTGGACAGGCACACACACCTATATATACATATATTAGATAATTTACCATAAAATACTCTTTACGTTAATTATCTTTTATTAAAATTATTTTTTACAATTTTAAAAATACAACTTAATTTCTAGACCTATAAGTAAATACACATGATTATAGTGAGAGAAGAAAAACAATCCAACATTTGTTACAACATACCTGCTTAACAGTTTTAACATTTCAACTACAGGAAGGGAGCAAGAAAAAGTTTTCTGTAGTAGTTTGACGTAATGAAGTTTTCAGGAGGCTATTTATACCTCTCTCAATATAAATAGTCTCAGACGAAGATTCACCTTCTAGCTTACGTTTCACGGTTTGATAACGTGCTGAATCTACTAATGTCACGTTTGGCTAAGTGATAGTGGACACTTCGCCGAAGATTTATGTGTTTCAGGGTCCAGGAAGCCGCACCCGGGATGTGGGAGGTAGGAAAAAAGAGTCCCTATTTTTGTTTGTCAGTGGAGAAAAGTAAAATCGGACCCGGACGGGTAAAGATGCCCCTGGGTCAAGCTAATAGGACAGTGTTGTGCTAAAGCGTTTATGGAGAAACTATTATGTTATGTCTAACAAAGAAAGGGATGAATTTTACGACTATATTCCATCCACATCTTATCAATCTTTCTTTAAAAAATAAAAGAAAGAACTTCGTGCCTTTTAAGGGTTTAAGTGGCTTTTTTGGAAAAATAAAAGGAAAGCGAAGAGTGTAAACTGATTCTTAAAACCGATGGATTGTTTCTTTAAAGCGAAAGTTTTAACATGGAAATAATACATTTGTTTTTGTTTTCGCGATATTGATTCTTATAAACGGTTGATTCTTATAACCACTGATCACTATAAGCGGTGGTATGTATATATATATATATATATATATATATATATATATATATATATATATATATATATATATGTATGTATGTGTAACAACTTGTTAGACTGTGATGAGTAGGATTACATGATACGAACTATTACAAGACTAGAAGTAGAATTTCCTCGACTGGAGAGTTCGGATGCTATGCGAGCGAACGAAAACACCCTCTTCTACAAAACGTCTCTATTACGACATTTTTACGATCTCAACGTGCCCGAAACGAAAATTCAAATACCGATCGATTCACACGAGCACGGTCACCTAAGCTAGGCCGCACCCGCAGTGTTCAAATACTGAATTTAGGAGTCATTGTTCAACACTCCGTTAAGAAGGAGTATTAGAAATTTAAAATGAATCTATATCATTATTGCAAAAAATATTAGAGATTGCATTATACACACACACACACACACATATAAAAGGAAATCGTTAAAACGCGGGGCAATCCCGATATGACATCACAGAATTGTTCAAAAAACCAGTGGGGTTTAAGTTGAGAGAGCTTTTATACTTTGATTTTACGGAAAGAAAAATCCTCACGGATATCTTTTCATTTAAAATTCTGCATTTATTACTTTTTTAAAAAATAGTTTTATCCTGTAATTAAATTCTTTCGGAATCTTAATAAAGGAAGAAAAAGACGTCTACCGATCGACTATATATTTGTTATATGTTGAGACGGACCACTCGTAAACGTTACTCCAGAGGGAGCAAATCTCTTAAACTGAAACTGCTACAAGTATATCAAACATAGGTTTCCACTTGCCCGAGGTAGCCCGTGGTAGCGCGTTGGGATGCTCGGATCGAATCTCGATGACCGCCATTATAATACTAGGCATAGATTGGAAAGTCCGTCAGAGAGGTTGGGGGGAGGTGCGATCCAACCCAGATGGGAAAATGGAGGTGGCAACATGGGGTATTGTTGAAAGCGACCAACGATTCTCGCGGATTATGTCTTGATTGACAAGTGTCCCCCATTGGCAAACGGCTACAACATTTCAAAAGAAATCTTTTTTAATCGTACACTATTAGGCCACTAAAGAGGAGGGAAAAAAATCCCGGAATCGAAAATAATTCAAACAAAGGAGGAAACTTTTTAATCACTTTATTTTAGGTCAAATATGAATCCGCTGAGGCGAGCGCTGGACGACTAGGTAAAAAAATTGAGTGAAAAAGAGGTATCTGTTCAGATTTAAAAATAAATAAAAACCGATTCATCCAATCAAAGAAACCGTATAAAATTTTTAGAGCATAAATTCTGCGTAAAATGAGTACCAATACATAAAAATTACTTCAGTTATAAGTTTACTAGCCTCTCCCGCAGTTGCCGTCATTTTTTTCAACTTTTGCTAGTAAGTGTTATTTTCGCTATAATTGTGTTTTTTGTGGAAAGTATTGTTTGGAGGAAAAATAGCCCTAACTAAATGTTGTGGAGCATTTAATTCTGCGTTCAGTGAATACTAATGCATGAAAAGTAAATGCATAAGGGTATACAGGTGATGGAATATAGTCTGGCATTGTAATTTTTTTACGAACCTATATTGATAGAAAATAAATTGAACAAAAGTAATAATAAGTAAAAGCATGTAGTAATAATAGAATTATGTCGTAACAAGAGACTGAAAACCATTAATGAAGAACATGGCAAGAAAAATTCAAGAGAATGTTATACCTAGATCATTACACATAGAATATTATATATAGAACATTACACATTATACATAGAATATTATACGTAGAGTATTAGGGTAGTGGAGTCAAAACTTATTCAAGTATGACTCAAGTTTTTGCAAATTTTGGTGGGTTCACTCTCCACAGTTTGCTCTGGGTCAACTCATTCTGTTTTTCCAATTGCTTCTGTAGTAAGTCATCGTCCTGTCCTTCTACGTTAGTCTCAACGTTGGCGGAGAATTAGCTTCCTTTGCAGTTAACGAATACCTAGAGTTTTTTTTCACCCTTTGGTGCATCTGCATGATATTGTCTTGAGCAGAGATTGAAGAGCTGGTTGTTTCTTCATGGTCACTGAAAGTAAGTCAAAGTTTGTGCCATAATCTAATAAGTTTCCCTTCCCTGTTTGAACTTGTAGGTATGACCTTAAAGAATGGTGATATCCTGCATCGCATGTTGGAGCCAAATTGAAATCAGTGATTTGGCAAAAAGTTTATACCTCATGGCATCCAATGACTCTTTACCACCTCCATATAGAGCGACTAAAAATTTCTGCAATTTCTCCTTCCTGGGCATCTGGGTTCATAAATAGCTGAACAATGTCTAAAAGTTTCTCATTCTTTAAAAGCAATTTAACATTCTTTTCCTACCTTGCATAAATAATGAAGATGTTGTGTCACAGCCGCTGATGGCGTGATCAAACAGGAGGCTGTTTTGGTGGAATCTGAATCTTTAATACTGAGGGAACTATATAAGGAGTTACCCTTTTCTGGTTTCAATATTTTAAGAAGGAGAATCTAGTACAGCTAGTATTATAAGAAAATCTATATGCTCAGCAACTAGCACCACTTTGTCATATGACTGAGATGCTTGTCACAATTAGGTGGTCAGCATTATCTGCTGTTTGCCAGTGGCGTAGCGAGCATAACTGGCGCCCGGGGCACGATACCTTTGTGGAGCCCCCCCCCGAAAAACATAGTAATATAATATATAAACCCTATATTGGCGCCCCCCGATAAACATATAATAACATAATATATAGACCTTATAATGGCACCCCCCGAAAACCATATAGTAACATAATATATAGACCTTATGTTGGTGCCCTCCCCGAAAAACATATAGTAATATAATATATAGACCTTATATTGGCGCCCCCCCCCCAAAAAAAAAAATATAGAAATATAATACAGAGGCTGTTCGCACATTTTTTAGACGATTTTGGTAAGCGGTAATAAAAAAACGTTTGCTGCAAAAGAAATAATTGCAATTGTACTATGTTTTTAAAAGTCAAAATTATCATCTGCGGCTTGAAAGTTTTGTTTTTATTCAAAATGGCGTTTTTAACAAAGCAGTGGTTCGAAGGCTACATTTATGCTCTTTCCGAAGAGAAATATGCATACTCCGTTATCCAAAAACGATGTGAGAGTCATGGTTTTGTGATATCTAAAGCGTCGATAGGTAATATCGTCAACAAGAAAGGAATAAACGTCAAATTGGAGCCTCAAGTGGGACAAAAATTCCAAACAAGTATCCAAGGAAAAAACGGACATCTTCGACTATTCCAAGGGTACGTTGTTTAATGTTAAAAGAAAATCCCCCTAATCAAAGGACAGTTGCAAAATCATTAAAATGCTCGGTGTCCACTGTAAACAAAATGATAAACGTTGATTTAAATCTTAAGAAAGCGAAAAAACGCAATATGCATCGTCTTCTTCCAAATCATATCGCTGAACGCAGGGCACGCTGCAGAATTCTGTATGAGAAACACTTATCCAAAGAAAAATAGAAAACAATTGTCACAATAGATGAATCATGGGTGTATTTAAATGATTGCAACAAAAAAAGAGTCATTTATTATCATAACAGGGGAGAAAAAAAATTAAGTACATGGTTCAAAGAATCGAAAGTTTTTCTAAGGGATTCATGATTGTTGCTGGTTTTTCTTATAATGGCAAGTTAAAAATAAAGAGAGGGGGAAAAAATGTCAAGATTAACTCCAAATACTATCAGGAACATATTTTATCGCCAATTTTTCTGAATGAAATACCGTCGCTTTACCCACAGTGCCATCAATCTGTGAGACTCCATCAGGACAAAGCTAGCAGTCACACATCAAAATCCACTGTAAATTTCCTAAAAGAAATGGAACAAAAAACTGGTATCAAGGCCATACCCTTCACTGATATCCCTACTAAATCTCCCGATGTATCACCTATGGATTTTTGTGCTTTCGGACTTTTAAAATCTGCATTATCCAAACGTCGTCCCAAAACCCTTACAGGACTCTGGAAAGCTGTTCAGGAGGAATGGGATAGAATACCTCTTCTGACACTTCAAAAGGCATTATTATCCTGGAAATTGCGGTGTCGAAAGATAGTTCAGAATAAGGGATGTCAAATAGAACATTTAAAACACAAGAATTTTATGCAATTTAGTTTTGTGAATACAATATACATCGTCTAAAAAATGTGTGAACAGCCTCTGTATATAGACCTTATATTGGCACCCTCCCCGAAAAACATATAGTAATATAATATATAGAACTTATATTGGTGCCCTCCCCTGAAAAACATATAGTAATATAATATATAGCCCTTATATTGGCATCTCCCTCGAAAACATATAGTAATACATTGCTGGCCACTGTAAATGCAACACCCTGAAGGAAACATGCAAATAACATGAAATTTTCAACATGCATTAGCGGAGGTGAGATATGCAAATGATTAGAATTTCAGCGCAGACGCACATCACGCGCGTCTGTGGCGCCACCTCAAAGCGCAATTTAAGGCTTGGAGATTTCGACGATTTCAAGTTCGGTACTTGTGTTTTTCTTGTGGTTTTTTCAAAAAAATGATCAATTATGCCTCGTCGAAAACAGCGATCATCTTTTGATCAAGTATCCGAGTTCGACAGAGGAATGATAGTGGCCTACTGAGATTGTGGATTATCTTTCAGGGAAATCGGTAGTCGTGTTGGACGAAACCAAACAACTGTAATGCGGATATGTGATCGTTGGATGCAGGAGGGTACGACGGACCGGCGTGTTCGATCGCATCCACCTCAGCGCACCACTTCACGCGATGACAGGCAAATTGTGCGCATGGCAGTGACGGATCGCTCAGTCACATCATGAACCATAGCACAGAACATGCAGTCTGTAACGCATCATCCAGTGTCTGCGCGTACCATTCGACGCCGTTTACAGCAGAGTGGTCTGTCCGCAAGACGTCCATTGCTTTGTCTACCCTTGACGCAGAACCACAGACGTCTCCGCCGCCAATGGTGCGATGACAGAAGGATGTGGGCGGCAGAATGGAATGAAATTGTCTTTACTGACGAATCACGCTTCTGTCTGCAACACCACGATGATCGTATTCGAGTCTGGAGACACCGTGAAGAGAGGATGCTGAACAGCTGCGTTATGCACCGCCACACTGGTCCTGCACCAGGTATTATGGTATGGGACGGTATTGGATATCACTCTCGCACACCTCTAGTACGCATTGCCGGTACTTTAAACAGCCAGCGCTACATCTTCGAGGTGTTGGAGCCAGTTGTCCTTCATTACCTTCAGGGCTTACCCACAGCCATATTTCAACAGGATAATGCGCGACCACACGTGGCACTCATTGTCCAACGGTTCTTCGTCAATCGCCAGATTGAATTGCTTCCCTGGCCGCTTAGCTCTCCGGATCTTTCGCCGATAGAAAACATGTGGTCCATGGTTGCTCTACGATTGACCCAGATTCCATCCCCATCTGCCACAGCAGATCAACTTTGGCAACGTGTGGAAGCAGCTTGGTCTGCTGTACCCCAAGAACTCATCCAAAGTCTCTTTGAATCAATGCCGAGGCGTGTGGCAGCGGTGATCTCGAACAATGGCGGCTACTCTGGCTACTGATTTTGGCAGGAACCACACTTCACAGAAGTCTATAAATTTAATCATTTGATACTTGGTCAACATGCTATCTACAAAATAAATTTTGTTGTGATATCTCTTGTCTTTCTTGATGTTGCAATTTGGGTGGCCAGCAGTGTATAATATATAGATCTTACATTGGCGCCCCTCTGCGAGTGGCGCCCGGGGCATGACTGACCCCCTTGCCCCCCCCTTTGCTACGCCACTGCTGCTTGCTTAACCAGAAATCCTTCATTCCGAAGCACCGTAGACAGCATTGATATCAATCCATTTTTTATGTAGTCATTGGTTAAAAATATCTCTTGAGAGATAGTAGCTGTCGTTGTTTCTTGGAATGCAATGTCAGCGGCGGCGTGTTGTTTAGTACGAGTTCTGCTGATTTAGTGCTTTTGAGGGCAAGGTCGACAGAGTACCCAACAAAAACAACAACATTATAATGCTTCTTCATATATGCAACATATTTTAAAAGAATTGATGAAAACTGTTCACCAGTTTTCCAAATTACTCGATGCAGGAGGAAACCACCATCAACAATGTAAACACCAGTACTTAGGTCACTGAGAGGGGTAAACAAGTCATAAAACACAGATCCGGGAGATTTACGCATCTCACTCTCT
The DNA here is from genome assembly GCA_907164885.2 of Dolomedes plantarius. NCBI lineage: Eukaryota > Metazoa > Arthropoda > Arachnida > Araneae > Dolomedidae > Dolomedes > Dolomedes plantarius. Next base: position 231,436,161 of record OU015491.1, on the reverse strand, counting down.
TCAAAGAGGATATGGAGACAATTCATACGTAAAGTACTCCTTGAACTCTTTGTCAGATTTCTTCACGAGAGGAAAAAGTGTTTCGGGATAAACAGGTATCTCGTCATTGTGAATCTAAATTTTTGATTGGTGTTTCCGAAGAGGCATCACTCGATTCTTCTGGGTGAACTTCACTTCATTGAAGTTTTGCCCAATTATGCTCATCATAGAAGCATTTCCACTTTCAAACGCTTGGTGACAACTTATTGCACTATCTCCCACAATACTAGAGGTGAGGGGCATGCTGTTATGTGATAGTGGGAATGGGTCGTAAGAAGAAAACCATTCCTTGAACTTTGCTACATCTTGTTTGTCTCTCAGTATTCTACTGACTCTAGCTTCAGAGTATTCTTCTGAAGTGGTGAACAGCAAATCACAAAAATCTTCTGCTGGGAAACATCAGTTACAATAGGCATTGTGAGAATCTACTTGGTGGGGGTACTATCGGAAAGGCCATGACCATGTCTTAACCCACCGGTACTCGCATCGAAGTTTGTTCGATTGCCATGTCGGTCCATATACCACACTAAAGCTTTTCAGAACACAGAATGGTAAAAAAAGCCATTTTCTACAAAATTCTTGCACTCTGTAGGAGTCAGCTTATTCTGTAAGACAAGCATGTCCTGCAAGTACAGTATTACAGACTTTGCATACAAAAAAATAGCCACTTTCATGGAAGTAAGGCAGCATTATTTTCTCACAAAGTAAATGAAGCTTCCGGTCTCCACTTTTCTCTGCTTGGATGAATTGCTTTATCAACGTTACCATTCGAAAATATTGCACCCATGCTTATTATTACTTCTGTTCAATCTGTATCCAATTACCTGTATACCCTTATGCATTTACTTTCCATGTATTAGTACTCGCTGAACGCAGAATTAAATGCTCCACAACATTTAGTTACGACTATTTTTTCTTCAAACGGGTGCTTTCAACGAAAAACACAATTATAGAGAAAATCGCACTTACTAGCAAAAGTTGAAAAAATGACGGCAACTGCGGGAGAGGCTAGTAAACTTATAACGGAAGTAATTTTTATGTATTGGTACTTTTACGCTGAATTTAATGCTCTAAATTTTTTGTACATATGGTTGCTTTAATTGGATCAATCGGTTTTTATTTATTTTGAAAAAACTGAAAAAATACTTTTTTTCCACTCAATTTTTGACCTCACCACCAGCGCTCGCCTCGGAGGGGGAAAATTCAGGATATACATATTTGACCTAAAATAAAGTGATTAAAAAAGTTTCCACCTTTGTTTGAATTATTTTCAAATTCAACGCCCTGCCTACTGGCCTATATGTCGAGTGTAAAGTGCAGTGCGTATGTAGATAAAGAACCATTGTGCTAGGGTGTATGCTTTTGAAAACCATTATGAAATAGGTGTGCATGAAACAGGGGAAATAATTAACTTATAAAATTGAAGATGTTTATCATTTATAAACCATTGTTTCGGCAATGATGTTTTCTTTATCACGTTTGAAATAAAACTACACTGAAGTGCCACTGAATTAGGGATAGCAAAGCCTATGCAAATTGTGTAGCGCTGCGCATCATGTATGCTCAAGTGAGGGCACTGTGGTAACTGCATATATAGCGCGTACTGAGGTTGTTCAGAATTAGTTGTTGGAATTGCCAGTATGGGTAAACTGCCTGATTTAGACGCCTTCGCGGACAAATCGTAGGTGCGTGACGCATGGCCCATTCAATTTCCGAAATCGTCAGACAGCTAGGATTTTCAAGGTCGACAGTGTCAAGAGTATACCAAGAATACATGGATGGTGGAAAAAAAACTAGCGATCGGGCAAACTGCAAAGGACAATTGGCCTTGACAGTGCGTGGTGAGAGACGACTCAGGCGTATTGTACGTAGCCAGCGAAGCCAAACATTAGCTCAAATTACCACCCAGTTTAATGACGGTGCCAGTCGTACAGTCAGTAAACGGACTGTGCAACGCTCGCTTCACCGTATGGGTTTCGGGAGCCTTCGACCTACGAGAGTACCATTGCTCTATACTCGCCATCGGGCTGCACGTCTTGCCTGGGCAAGAGAGCACAGAGACTGGAGTGTAGAGGACTGGAAACGAGTAGCATGGAGTGATGTGTCTCGATTCCGACTACTTAACGCCGACGGGAGGCTGAGAATATGGCGTCAGGCTCATGAAGCCATGGATTCTGCATGCCTGGCTGGAACTGTACAAGGGTATGGTGGCTCAATCATGGTCTGGGGTGTTTTTTCGTGGCACAGTTTGGGATCTTTGGTGCGTGTACCTACCCCCCTCAATGCAATTCGGTACGTAGAGTTGCTGGGTGATCACCTCCATCCGTTTATGCTGTTCTGTTATCCGCACGGTAATGGAGTTTTTCAGCAAGACAACTGTACCTCTAACAAGTCTCGGTTGGCTACTGGCTGGTTGGATGAGCATTCCTCTGACTTCTCTGTCATGAATTGGCCACCTAGAAGCCCAGACTTAAATCCTATTGAGCATCTTTGGGATGTTTTGGAACAAGGCGTGAAAGGCCATCACACAGCACCAAAGAACCTTACTGAATTATGGACAGCTTTAGCCAATATTTGGCAAGCCATTCCCGTGGAACGTTTCCAGAAACTTGTTGAATCTATGCCTCGTCGTGTGGCAGCCGTTATCAAGGCCAGAGGAGGCCCAACTCGTTACTAGGTAGGTATCCCTAATTCAGTGGCACTTCAGTGTATTTGGAAAACACAAGATCATTATCATTCAAATATGGTTTTGTCCAATTCAGCCGAGAAGTAATGTTAAATAACATTTTGGACAAGAAAGGAGATTCATTTTTATTTGACTCCTTTCGAAAAATTACTCGGTGTTTAAACCAATAAACAGATGCATACTTTTGTTAGATTATCTGCATTCATTCTTAGAATTTCGCGAGTATTCAATATTTACAAAGTAAAATTTACAGTTAAAAAATATGCTATTGAATTTAATGAAATAAAGTTGCGAGTGGAAAAACATCACCCATATAAAGAATGAAATGATGAAACACTGAATCTAAAACTTAATAACTGAATTTTAGGGATTGCATATTATTAGTACAATATTATGGTTATTAGTCGATAAAAAGGAGAAGATTTTTTGTTAGACATCACTATCGATAATATTAAGGAAAACAAAAGAATAATTAACCATTTTTAAATACTCCCACAACTGTGACAGTCACCACAACCTGTACGAAATCTCAGCAGATCTTTACGTGTGAGAAAGTGCAAAAATTCCAGTTTTTCATGGAGGCTATCAGTTCTAAGAAGTAACTGACCAGGAAATAAATTAATTGCTACCTAGAAGATAAGATTTCATTTAGGGATAGAATGGAAGAGTAACATGATTACTTCCTGTTAATGCTGTGACATCATAGGTTTTTTAAAATTAATAAGATCGTGGCGAAGAAAGACAGAGTCCAAGTTTTAAAAATGATGAGTTTAACAATAAACTTGACGATTTTAATAACAATAAAAAAAGAACAAATTAAACTTAAAAGGTACAGTAGATCAGCAGTTACGGTGCGTCAGTCATTTATCAGCGGCACTCCGAGGCTAGGTCGCCTTCTCTCAGTGTACAGCCGCTAGTTAGATGTTTCAACGAGGCTCTCTCCAAAGTCCTCTGACTATGACTATATCTCGAGATCTTTTCTTTGACGGCATGTCTTGAAATTCATCAGAAGGCAACTGTTTTCCAGAGCGGGGGCTGTGCGGATTAGCTAGTGACAGTTTTTCTTAATGACGAACATTCCGGAAAACTTTATTACGCTATAGTGTCAAACTCGCATTGAACTATTGCTAAAAAAGACAGTTTTACGAGGTGATGGGAGACGCTCCAAAACAGATGTTCCCACATCTTGCTCGGGAAACCGATATGCCTGGGCTTAACTTTCAGGCTAAACATTCTGGCCGCATTTGCTGGCATCGTTTTCTCAATCCGCTCGGAATCTGCGGACACACGTGTTCAAAACGATGGGAACTGGAAAATGGTATTTGCGATAAGCACGCAGCTGTGTGTCGTGCACTCTGTTGGGTCTTGTGAAAAATAACTCCATACTTGCATGACGTTACAATGCTGATTGTTGTTGAATCGAACACTGTTGAGTTTGACTGAGAAATCGAAAAATAAAAATATGAAATAATAAGTTAGCAGCTTCAAAGAGAGGTGCGAACTTTTTTTAGTAAATACAGTCGAACCTCCATATATCGAACTTCCCCATATCGAAATTTTCTATATATCGAACTCTTAGCAAATCTCCATGTTCATTACATAGAAAAAAAATTTCTATATAATGAAAAAATCTCTATATATCGAAATTTTTTTCAAGACAAATTGGGAGATTTTATTCCACTTTAGAATAAAATTTCCCAATTTTGGGCATTTGAAACAATACGTCATGAACTTCAATTCGCGGAAACTGTCCCTGATGAAGTTTTTAGTGGACTGAATAAATACGAACATTTCTTTTAACTTTCCGCAAAACTGGCTGTTCAGCAAGATATTCGTAGTTTTTTTTTTAAAGAATGTAACTGTGATCATTGTAACCATTGTCTGCATTATTGTTATTTTTTAAAGATATGTAGTACTCAATAAATCTTTCATATTAATTCATTTTTTAGTTATTAACTTTCCTTTAATGGGATTCGCATATAAATTTGAAATGGAGTTTCGTATACGAAAATTAGCTTAAATTTTTTTTTAGGAGAATTATGATAAGACTAAGCTCAATTCTACATATCGAAATTTCTATACATCGAATTTTTTTCCAGCAATTTGCTACTTCGATATATCGAGGTTCGACTATAGTTGATTTGATACTTAGTATTTAGATGAAGGGGGCCTCCAAGTGCTTGATCTGCCACTGTATATGAACCCACAAAAGTTTAAAAGTGCAGTTTCGTAGCCACGTGTTTAGATATCTGGGGAAAGATTGTTAATTTTCTAGGCCAGCGTTTCTCAACGTAGGGTTCACACAACTCGTAATGGTTTGAACTAGTCTCTCGTGCCACTGTTTATTTTTACTGTTATTAAATTTTGGTCTGGGGGAGGGGAAGGGTATTCATTTTATTTGAGGGAGGGGGGCGGGCGCTGTTCTAGGCCAAGTCATATCTGTTTTATTAGCTGGAGGACTAATCGTCGGCTAATGGAATTTTTGATTAAAACTCAGTATTAGTGTCGTGTTTCACTGTAATAGTTTTGAAGACACTCGAAGGATATAATTCATATAAATTTCCCTGCTCTACTTTTCGGCATACAGAAGGTTGATAGCCAGCCCAACTAGTGCAACGAAACAAGACGTCCGAGTATTGGGTGTAGCCCCAAACCTATATTAAATTTTCCTACGATTATTTTAGCGCATCCTTCTCCACTTATCCTTTATTATTTTATTTAACACAATCTGAGGATGAGCTCAGTCATTTATAGATTGATTGGTACATATTTTTATCAAATTACATATTATAACAACATTTCAATTATTTACAATTATACATATATTCATTTACTAGTCAATAATCATACAGACATTACAAGATCAATTTATGAAGCCGTTATAAAATATTCGATTTAAGTTAGTTTTCAATGACATTGGTTAGGCCAACCCTGACATATATAAACTTACGATCGATCTAACAAAGTTTAATTAAAATAGGAAAAGCTTTTCCCGAGACTGCAGATTGCGCGGTAATTTAAATGAAATATTAACAACGCATATTTTTAGTTAAACAGTGCCCAACTAATAACTATACTTATAAAGTCAAATATAACTATATTTATAGAGAAAATGCCATCTCATTCGTCCTCAATGCGATCGTGTATCGCTTCAGTATTTCATGCAGAGGGAATTAAAGAATGTAGTAACTTGTCTCTGCGATCCCGATTCCACCCACTGTTAATCAGCTGTCAATTTGAAGCTGATATTTGAATGTACATCATTAAAATGATGAAATTAATTAAATGAATTAAATAATCACCTCAAATTGACTTATTGCTATTTATATATAAATGAAGAAGCTATTGAGAAAATTCTTTTAACCTAACATGAGCGCCCTTATGCAACTGAGTGGAATTCGGAAAGAGCTCGATTCGAATTCCGACAAGCGTATGATCACGTCCGACCATTCGTAGTCAGACCATGTGGTCGAGAAGGTACAGATGGGGGTGCTCGGTGTAAACTGGGGAGCTAGCAGGTGCTTCTAAATAAAAACTAGTCAACTGCGGTTAGTAGTGCCTCCGCATTAGTAAAAATCTGTCCAGATTTAGGTTATGAAACCATTCTGGATTAAAGCAAAAAAAATACCATCATACATCATGTTTACTAAAGAGAGCGATTAATTTCGGAGTAGTTTTTTTTTCAGTTAAAATGTTAATAATTTTCAAAATTTAAAGCGAAAAGCACATTCTTAAAATTTTTTCTTATAACTAATCTTTGAAATTACAAACATTTATGGGTTGTGTTATTGATAACATTTACTAACGGAAAGAGTGGTGAGAATTCTCCAGTGGCGTAGCGAGGGGTGGGCAAGGGGGTCTATCATGCCCCCGGCGCCACTCGCACAGGGGCGCCAAATGGTCCTTTTCACTAATTCTATATATCATATTACTATATGTTTTTCGGAAAGGGGGGCGCCAAAATGGTATCGTGCCCAGGGCGCCAGTTATGCTCGCTACGTCACTGGAATTCTCACGCTTCTAAGGTAAATTGTGGGGTGTTTAATCTTTAATTACGAGACAATGAAAGTGTCGGAAGTTATTTACAGCCGGGAAAGAAAAAATTTCACTTAATTAAGTGGGAATGGGCCCTCAATACAGTTTCCCCCAGGGCCCCTATAGGATGTTTAATTCGATCACCGCATGATAATAATACATATTTTTTCCAACATTTGTCTTTCGACATCCGCATAGAACAACACAAGATTTGTTGGTTCCTTGTAACCCTATAGATAAATCAACATTGTGCTTAAATTGGGGCCATCTAATTTAGACTGAGCTACCCTTAGAGTGACATCTGGTGCTCTCCTGCCACGCACTTACCACATGGAAGTTATGCACTCATCCACTCACATTCTGCTATTCCAGCATGATCTTATACGCGGTCGAAGTGGTGACGTCACGTCCGCCATTAGGGCACCTCCGCAATGGCGGCCTATGTTATTCTCCCATAGGACGGAAAACAAATATTAATATCTCTTAAACTAATGAATATTATCTCCCTGCACGTCCTGAAATCGATGAAGGAGCCAAAAATACCCAACCTCAAAAATTGAGGAATGTGATTTCGTACAGGAATAAGAGCAAATGGTGTTTTAAAATGTCATTTCGGTAAGCCTATCGATGTGAAACATAGGCTTAGATGGAGTGATACTTTTGAACTTTTTTATTTAGTGTTTGTGAATAGTTTTATATGTTGTTTCTGTCTATGTGGATATTCTAACATAATCTAAGATGAATTGGTAAGTAGATTTTATTCCCACTAACACTGATTTATCCCTAGTGCCATTGTGTTTACAATTTGAATGTGTCGCTGATGGTAAAGGTATTAAAATGTCACTTTCGATAAACATTATTACTGTAAAACTACGTATGTACCTTATTGTTCATTCGATTTTCCTCAAATATTTGTATGGTAACATTCTTAAAGCACTATAATCCACTTTGCAGAATGAAAGGGTTCTTGAAGTTGATATATTGGCTAGTAAAGTATACTGTATTGTTGTTGTTTTTTATGTATTAGATGTATGCTTTTATTAATTTCTTTACCTGTGTACTTGATTCCATTCCCTTAAAACTGAATGGGTGTCTGAGTAGGATAGATTTAAGTCAATCTATTCTATGTCAGATTTCTTTTCAGTTAAATCCATGAAACTATAAGATTACTAACAGACTTTATGGCTAAGTATTTTTTCAGCCATTGATTTCATGCATCCTTTTTGTTGCTGGCTGGTTTTATGATGGGATTATTTGATTTAGTATTAGTGTGTTATCAACCTTAGTTTAATGCAGTACTCTTAAAGTATGAAGCATGAAATAATTGATTTCTTTTGCATTGTACTTATATCATACAGTTAGTAGAAGTGATACTCATCAAATTCTTTATTTAATGTTTATTAACAGCTTATTTTTATGTTGTATCTGTTGATGTGAATAATGTAACATTCAGTAAGTAGATGTTTTTCCGAATAATATGCCTGTTGAAGCTTACTTGTTATTGTTTTGAATTATAAATATTGATAAGTAGTGTTTGGTAACATTGTTTCAGTTATATATTCTTTATAACTCTTTATGCTTCATAAATAACAGACTTTCATGGCTGTGTTTTTTTTTTTTTTTCAGCCATTGATTTCATGTATCCATTTTGTTACTGGTTGGTGTTAAGACGGATTTGTTTTATTTAATGTTAGTGTTATCAATTACTGTTTATATATATATATATATATATATATATATATATATATTTCTTATAAATACATACACAATGTATGTTTATATATATGAGGATCTCGGGGGGTAAAAAATGATAACCCACATGATGGTGAAAGTTCATCAGAACTTGTGCAGGTACATTTTGCAGATTGTATGTAGATATGTTTGACACCATTGTCTGCAATATTGTTTGTAACTATTTACATATGTTAATGTAAAATGCTTATTAGGACAGTATTTTACTAATGTATTGTACCATTATTAGGCATTATATGAATAATGTTTTTGTCTTTTTACAATGTTGACACTGTTTGCACTCATTATTTTTAAGTCACTTAAATGAAAAGATATTACTGTCTGCTAATCACATTATGAATTTTTACAATATAAAAAGTACACAATTTCTTGTGCAAAAAAAAAAAGCAGTGGCCATCCCATCTTCATTCTTTAACTGCTATTGCATGTAAACAATTATAACCCTCATATTTATACCTACATTAAATTGTTCAGTGTGTTAAAATTGTAATAAATGTTGATTTTATTACTTTTTCACTTAATGACATTTTTACGGAGGGTATTATGTACAAAAAATGTTTAACAACAAGTTTTGCAATTTGAAATATGTAATAGCAAATATTTTATGAAAATATAAATCTGTTTATCTCTAAACTACAATAATGTGGTTTATCACTTTTTACCCCCAAGGTCTTCATATATATATATATATATATATATATATATATATATATACATATGTATAAACAGTTGATTCTTTTTCAATCATTTTTATATCGTTAAAGTCTGTACATCTTTGTTGGTTTAAAATGTAGCATTATTTAATAAGTAAAGATTATAAAATTCATTTGTCCATGTTTTGAGGGAATAATGTGTTTATCATTTAGATGTTTAATACAGGTGTTTTTTTTTTTTTAAGTTAAAAAATGGTCATATGCTTTGCTGCAGACTGCAAGTATAAAATGGTTAAAATCATTGTTCCTTCTACCGCTTTCCAAAGGATGTAAAGCACGCTCTTTGGACCTGAATGGCAAAGTAAGTTTGAAAATAGAAGTTTTAATATTCTCATTTTTAATTTATGAGTACATTTTTCCACATATGTTAATTTCACATTTCTTGGTCTCCATGTTATAGTAAATCTATGGTATTCAATAGCTATTTAATTTTTTAAATGTTTTAGATGATACATACTGAATTTTTGTTGTATTTAAGCTTTAAAAAATTCTTAATTTAGGATGAAATTTTTTTTTATTTAGAAAATTTTTCAGGACTTCTATTATAAACAGAAATCTACAATAGTTTCTTTGTCTTAATTTTTATAGTTATTGTTTGTCAAATTGTCTGCAAACCAAATAATAATAGATTTTTTTGTATGAAAATATATATGGAGCGAACATGTAGGTTAGATTCATAAAATTAGTGAGCTTCAATTCAGTGATACGAGGGAAACCGAATAATTATAATTTTAAATGTATATGTAATAAATAAAACATGCAAATGTTTTAAAGTTTATTGATCTTGGTATTTTTCAGGCATAGTGACAGAAAACCTGGTAGAGATTCCAGATTATATAGCTACCATTTTAAAGGAGGGGATAAAAGAAATAATCCAACAATTTTTGACAGTAATAAAGTGCAACAAATTAAACTTCCTGCTCATAAAGGAAAGAAGTAAATGTGTTTTTAACAACAGCTTTTTTAATTTCACATGTTTTCTTTACAATAAGTGCTAAATGTACTTGATTCTCAGAACTGAGGACATAGTCATTTTATACATTGAAATTAAACATGAGAGAAGGAGGATAACGCATCTGATCCAAATTACAAGTAATTTTATTGTTTATGTTATGTAGTAGTATTATAGATAATATATTAATCTCATAAATAATTAAAACTTCTATTTGTTGTACTTAGCTTTTCACAAATCAAATGCACGTTTTTAACAATAAATTTATTATGAGTTTTCTTAATGTTCATTTATGCTGTTATTTAATATTCTTAGTATTATTCCTTTAGAAAACAGTGTGCTGTGATGAAGAACATTGAAGGTGTGAAAGATAAAAGTAGAGTGGATGGTAAAAGCAGAGATAGACCAACTAAAGGAAAAAAATAAAGAGCTGCAGTTATTGTTGGCAGCAAAAAATGTGAAATTTCAATTTTCTCAAATCAGTGAGAATGACAGTTTAGTGCTAATGTCAATAATAAAATTCAACATTCAATAAACAACCCTGACTTCCCTAATTGCTACTTTTTAATAAACATGACAGAAATATTTATTGAAAATCTCTGCAAAGGCTCAGAGGTGAACTTTTTCACAGTATAAGAAAAGGCAAACTTTAAAAGGACTGATAGCCTAGCTCCTAATGGTGCAATTTGTTTCATTAGTAAATTGTGGCCAGGATCTACTTCTGATAAAACCATTTTCAAGGAATGTGGTTTAATAAAATTGTGGAATCCTGGAGATCTAATATTAACAGATAAAGGTTTTTTAATACTTGACCTATTGCCTCAAGGTGTATCAGTAAATATTCCCCCATTCTTAACGAATCCACAATTCACAGAAAGTGAGGATAAATTTACCACTAAATTAAACATATACATGTTCATGTTGAACGAGCTATACAAAGAATAAAAAGTTTTCAAATTCTTGATAACATCCCATATTATTTTAATCAATACGCTTCAGTAAGTTTTCAAGTTTGTGCCACTTCGGTAAATTTGTAAAATCCATTGATGAAAAAATAAAATCTTTTTGTTTATATCTTAACATGTCTTTGTTTTTTAGATAAAAAGTTTACAGTTTCCATTACATGTATTTTAATAATAACTATGCTTTAACCATTTATTTGCATTTGAAGGTTACACATAAATTCTGAGTTATGTTTTGAAATCTCTTCATTTTGGTCACTTTATTTAAAATGTTACTCAAAATACGGAAAGTCAAGTTTTACAGAACTTATATCACATTCCATTCATAGTGTGAAAGAAAGAACACAGAAATCCCATTATAGAATTTTTATTAAAAATACAAAAAAATATATATACATTAACAACAGAAATGAAAAAACAATTTAAAAATAATAACGAGACAAAACAAAATGTACTGGTTATAATCTCTCTCATAGGTCTATATTTGGCAAAAAGGTATACATATAAATTAACATCAGAAATTAATATAATTTAATATGAAAAGGAAAAACAATTATATTAATTACTACCATAAAATATAAATATTAAAGAAACAAAATGTTACTACATGTACAACTTACTGTCACATTATATATCTGTCTCTCATAGAGGATTGAACTTTAGATAAAATCAAGCTGTTTCCAGGATTGTTATCAAACAACTGAATATCACTAGCCAGAGCTTTTTCTCCTCTGTCTATGAAACTTTTTTGATTGTTAAAAAAGGTGAAAATTTCAAACCAGCATATCATGATGAAGTGTCTTGTATAAATTAATGAAATAAAGAAGAAAAACATGACTATGAATTTGAACAAAACATGTTACAGTTGAAACAAATTACGAAACGTTAAAAATAAACACTACTTCATTTAAAAAAAAATAAATGAGAATGTTGCAGCAATCAGTTTATTTTTTTTTTGTCTGCTAATGTAAAGTTATTGTTTATGAAGCATAAGTAGTTATAAAGAATACATAGCTGAAACAATGTTACCAAACACTACTTTTCAATATTTATAATGGAAAACAATAACAAAAAAAGCTTTAATAGGCATATTATTGGAGAAAACATCTATTTACTGAATGTTACATTATTCACATAAACAGATACAAAATTTAAAAAAAAGCTGTTGATAAACATTAAATAAAGAATTTGAAGATTATCACTTTCACTAACTGTATGATATAAGAACAATGCAAAACAAATCAATTATTTCATGCTTCATACTTTAAGAGTACTGCATTAAACTACGGTTGATAACACACTAATATTAAATCAAACAATCCCATCATAAAACCCAGCCAGCAACAAAAAAGATGCATGAAATCAATGGCTGAAAAAATATTTAGCCATGAAGTCTGTCAGTAATCTTATAGTTTCATGGATTTAACTGAAAAGAAATCTGACATAGAATAGATTGACTTAAATCTATCCTACTCAGACACCCATTCGGTTTTAAGGGAATGGAATCAAGTACACAGGTAAAGAAATTAATAAAAGCATACATCTAATACATAAAAAACAACAACAATACAGTATACTTTACTAGCCAATATATCAACTTCAAGAACCCTTTCATTCTGCAAAGTGGATTATAGTGCTTTAAGAATGTTACCATACAAATATTTGAGGAAAATCGAATGAACATTAAGGTACATACGTAGTTTTACAGTAATAATGTTTATCAAAACTGACATTTTAATACCGTTACCATCAGCGACACATTCAAATTGTAAACACAATGGCACTAGGGATAAATCAGTGTTAGTGGGAATAAAATCTACTTACCAATTCATCTTAGATTATGTTAGAATATCCACATAGACAGAAACAACATATAAAACTATTCACAAACACTAAATAAAAAAGTACAAAAGTATCACTTCATCTAAGCCTATGTTTCACATCGATAGGCTTACCGAAATGACATTTTAAAACACCATTTGCTCTTATTCCTGTACGAAATCACATTCCTCAATTTTTGAGGTAGGGTATTTTTGGCTCCTTCATCGATTTCAGGACGTGCAGGGAGATAATATTCATTAGTTTAAGAGATATTAATATTTGTTTTCCGTCCTATGGGAGAATAACATAGGCCGCCATTGCGGAGGTGCCCTAATGGCGGACGTGACGTCACACTTCGACCGCGTATATACGCGGTCGAAGGTTATACAAGACACTTCATCATGATATGCTGGTTTGAAATTTTCACCTTTTTTAACAATCAAAAAAGTTTCATAGACAGAGGAGAAAAAGCTCTGGCTAGTGATATTCAGTTGTTTGATAACAATCCTGGAAACAGCTTGATTTTATCTAAAGTTCAATCCTCTATGAGAGACAGATATATAATGTGACAGTAAGTTGTACATGTAGTAACATTTTGTTTCTTTAATATTTATATTTTATGGTAGTAATTAATATAATTGTTTTTCCTTTTCATATTAAATTATATTAATTTCTGATGTTAATTTATATGTATACCTTTTTGCCAAATATAGACCTATGAGAGAGATTATAACCAGTACATTTTGTTTTGTCTCGTTATTATTTTTAAATTGTTTTTTCATTTCTGTTGTTAATGTATATATATTTTTTTGTATTTTTAATAAAAATTCTATAATGGGATTTCTGTGTTCTTTCTTTCACACTATGAATGGAATGTGATATAAGTTCTGTAAAACTTGACTTTCCGTATTTTGAGTAACATTTTAAATAAAGTGACCAAAATGAAGAGATTTCAAAACATAACTCAGAATTTATGTGTAACCTTCAAATGCAAATAAATGGTTAAAGCATAGTTATTATTAAAATACATGTAATGGAAACTGTAAACTTTTTATCTAAAAAACAAAGACATGTTAAGATATAAACAAAAAGATTTTATTTTTCATCAATGGATTTTACAAATTTACCGAAGTGGCACAAACTTGAAAACTTACTGAAGCGTATTGATTAAAATAATATGGGATGTTATCAAGAATTTGAAAACTTTTATTCTTTGTATAGCTCGTTCAACATGAACATGTATATGTTTTAATTTAGTGGTAAATTTATCCTCACTTTCTGTGAATTGTGGATTCGTTAAGAATGGGGGAATATTTACTGATACACCTTGAGGCAATAGGTCAAGTATTAAAAAACCTTTATCTGTTAATATTAGATCTCCAGGATTCCACAATTTTATTAAACCACATTCCTTGAAAATGGTTTTATCAGAAGTAGATCCTGGCCACAATTTACTAATGAAACAAATTGCACCATTAGGAGCTAGGCTATCAGTCCTTTTAAAGTTTGCCTTTTCTTATACTGTGAAAAAGTTCACCTCTGAGCCTTTGCAGAGATTTTCAATAAATATTTCTGTCATGTTTATTAAAAAGTAGCAATTAGGGAAGTCAGGGTTGTTTATTGAATGTTGAATTTTATTATTGACATTAGCACTAAACTGTCATTCTCACTGATTTGAGAAAATTGAAATTTCACATTTTTTGCTGCCAACAATAACTGCAGCTCTTTATTTTTTTCCTTTAGTTGGTCTATCTCTGCTTTTACCATCCACTCTACTTTTATCTTTCACACCTTCAATGTTCTTCATCACAGCACACTGTTTTCTAAAGGAATAATACTAAGAATATTAAATAACAGCATAAATGAACATTAAGAAAACTCATAATAAATTTATTGTTAAAAACGTGCATTTGATTTGTGAAAAGCTAAGTACAACAAATAGAAGTTTTAATTATTTATGAGATTAATATATTATCTATAATACTACTACATAACATAAACAATAAAATTACTTGTAATTTGGATCAGATGCGTTATCCTCCTTCTCTCATGTTTAATTTCAATGTATAAAATGACTATGTCCTCAGTTCTGAGAATCAAGTACATTTAGCACTTATTGTAAAGAAAACATGTGAAATTAAAAAAGCTGTTGTTAAAAACACATTTACTTCTTTCCTTTATGAGCAGGAAGTTTAATTTGTTGCACTTTATTACTGTCAAAAATTGTTGGATTATTTCTTTTATCCCCTCCTTTAAAATGGTAGCTATATAATCTGGAATCTCTACCAGGTTTTCTGTCACTATGCCTGAAAAATACCAAGATCAATAAACTTTAAAACATTTGCATGTTTTATTTATTACATATACATTTAAAATTATAATTATTCGGTTTCCCTCGTATCACTGAATTGAAGCTCACTAATTTTATGAATCTAACCTACATGTTCGCTCCATATATATTTTCATACAAAAAAATCTATTATTATTTGGTTTGCAGACAATTTGACAAACAATAACTATAAAAATTAAGACAAAGAAACTATTGTAGATTTCTGTTTATAATAGAAGTCCTGAAAAATTTTCTAAATAAAAAAAAATTTCATCCTAAATTAAGAATTTTTAAAGCTTAAATACAACAAAAATTCAGTATGTATCATCTAAAACATTTAAAAAAATTAAATAGCTATTGAATACCATAGATTTACTATAACATGGAGACCAAGAAATGTGAAATTAACATATGTGGAAAAATGTACTCATAAATTAAAAATGAGAATATTAAAACTTCTATTTTCAAACTTACTTTGCCATTCAGGTCCAAAGAGCGTGCTTTACATCCTTTGGAAAGCGGTAGAAGGAACAATGATTTTAACCATTTTATACTTGCAGTCTGCAGCAAAGCATATGACCATTTTTTTAACTTAAAAAAAAAAAAACACCTGTATTAAACATCTAAATGATAAACACATTATTCCCTCAAAACATGGACAAATGAATTTTATAATCTTTACTTATTAAATAATGCTACATTTTAAACCAACAAAGATGTACAGACTTTAACGATATAAAAACGATTGAAAAAGAATCAACTGTTTATACATATGTATATATATATATATATATATATATATATATATATATATATGAAGACCTTGGGGGTAAAAAGTGATAAACCACATTATTGTAGTTTAGAGATAAACAGATTTATATTTTCATAAAATATTTGCTATTACATATTTCAAATTGCAAAACTTGTTGTTAAACATTTTTTGTACATAATACCCTCCGTAAAAATGTCATTAAGTGAAAAAGTAATAAAATCAACATTTATTACAATTTTAACACACTGAACAATTTAATGTAGGTATAAATATGAGGGTTATAATTGTTTACATGCAATAGCAGTTAAAGAATGAAGATGGGATGGCCACTGCTTTTTTTTTTGCACAAGAAATTGTGTACTTTTTATATTGTAAAAATTCATAATGTGATTAGCAGACAGTAATATCTTTTCATTTAAGTGACTTAAAAATAATGAGTGCAAACAGTGTCAACATTGTAAAAAGACAAAAACATTATTCATATAATGCCTAATAATGGTACAATACATTAGTAAAATACTGTCCTAATAAGCATTTTACATTAACATATGTAAATAGTTACAAACAATATTGCAGACAATGGTGTCAAACATATCTACATACAATCTGCAAAATGTACCTGCACAAGTTCTGATGAACTTTCACCATCATGTGGGTTATCATTTTTTACCCCCCGAGATCCTCATATATATAAACATACATTGTGTATGTATTTATAAGAAATATATATATATATATATATATATATATATATATATATAAACAGTAATTGATAACACTAACATTAAATAAAACAAATCCGTCTTAACACCAACCAGTAACAAAATGGATACATGAAATCAATGGCTGAAAAAAAAAAAAAAAACACAGCCATGAAAGTCTGTTATTTATGAAGCATAAAGAGTTATAAAGAATATATAACTGAAACAATGTTACCAAACACTACTTATCAATATTTATAATTCAAAACAATAACAAGTAAGCTTCAACAGGCATATTATTCGGAAAAACATCTACTTACTGAATGTTACATTATTCACATCAACAGATACAACATAAAAATAAGCTGTTAATAAACATTAAATAAAGAATTTGATGAGTATCACTTCTACTAACTGTATGATATAAGTACAATGCAAAAGAAATCAATTATTTCATGCTTCATACTTTAAGAGTACTGCATTAAACTAAGGTTGATAACACACTAATACTAAATCAAATAATCCCATCATAAAACCAGCCAGCAACAAAAAGGATGCATGAAATCAATGGCTGAAAAAATACTTAGCCATAAAGTCTGTTAGTAATCTTATAGTTTCATGGATTTAACTGAAAAGAAATCTGACATAGAATAGATTGACTTAAATCTATCCTACTCAGACACCCATTCAGTTTTAAGGGAATGGAATCAAGTACACAGGTAAAGAAATTAATAAAAGCATACATCTAATACATAAAAAACAACAACAATACAGTATACTTTACTAGCCAATATATCAACTTCAAGAACCCTTTCATTCTGCAAAGTGGATTATAGTGCTTTAAGAATGTTACCATACAAATATTTGAGGAAAATCGAATGAACAATAAGGTACATACGTAGTTTTACAGTAATAATGTTTATCGAAAGTGACATTTTAATACCTTTACCATCAGCGACACATTCAAATTGTAAACACAATGGCACTAGGGATAAATCAGTGTTAGTGGGAATAAAATCTACTTACCAATTCATCTTAGATTATGTTAGAATATCCACATAGACAGAAACAACATATAAAACTATTCACAAACACTAAATAAAAAAGTTCAAAAGTATCACTCCATCTAAGCCTATGTTTCACATCGATAGGCTTACCGAAATGACATTTTAAAACACCATTTGCTCTTATTCCTGTACGAAATCACATTCCTCAATTTTTGAGGTTGGGTATTTTTGGCTCCTTCATCGATTTCAGGACGTGCAGGGAGATAATATTCATTAGTTTAAGAGATATTAATATTTGTTTTCCGTCCTATGGGAGAATAACATAGGCCGCCATTGCGGAGGTGCCCTAATGGCGGACGTGACGTCACCACTTCGACCGCGTATACTCACAGGGATCCCCGTTGGGAATGAAGCGCTAGTAGGAGCTCTTGCTGTATGATGGAAACAACTAAACACAACTCCTCTGTGAAATCTCCCCTTGTTTATGTTTGTAGTTTGTATATCGTGTTGTCATCAAACCCCAGTTAGTGTCATTAAAGTGAGTTATTTGATTAAATCAGGCGTTTGTTAATTTCATATTTTTAAAGTCTTATATATATTTATTTTTTATATAATATATATATATATATATGTGTGTGTGTATCTGATTTTCGTTTTCAGATGGAACTTGTGAAGTCTAATATCCTAACTGTTGCCGAGGGCAGTAAAGTTTCGAAACGGGATAATTTTCGTTCCAAAATGAAAATTTTATCTGAAGAAGAGTACACTGCAGTGAGTTTTAAATCTTTTATCCTTGATTTCTTATACATTTTGTGAAGACGTGCTTTACTTTTACTCATTTCTGAGTCATGTTTGTGTAAATTCTCTTCAAGTCTGGATGTCAACTGTTGGATATTTACCGTCAATGTTTGCTATAAGAAAATATTTCAGATGTAACAAATGCATATTTCTATCGGTTTTAGGAAAAGTCAGCCTCTGCCGCTGCCTAAATAAACGCAGTCGATATTTCAAGATTTCATATCACTGCTGCAATCATAATTACACTGAGATTACAATCCAACCACATTTTGGGACTATCAACTCACCTAGGTGTAGACGTATATATATGCAAGTTTTTTTTTTTTTTTTCTGGGGATACGGCATATCCCCACATTTTATTTTAAGTATTAAAAGAAAATTTACTTAAAAACTTAACCGAAATTTAAGAAATTTACGAATCAATTGTTAATAAATAGAAGTCTACATTAAAGGGCCCTTGGGTTTTCAGGGTTTTAAAACCTCTGTTTAGACATTTATGTTTAACGTAACAAAGAAGTGTTTCATATGATATCAGTTTCTTTCAGATCATCTCTAGTCATAAATATAGCTATTCTGATAGTTGATATCGATTTGAGTCTTATTAAATGTTTCAACTTCTTTTAATAAATGTATATAATTCATACTTTTATTTTCAGAAAATGGAAAAAATAATTTCCAGAGACTTTTTTCCTGATGTGCCAAAACTGAAAGCCCAGAATGAATATTTAAGTGCTTTAGAGAAAGGAGATATAGCTAAAATTCAAGAAATGCAGTTGACATATCAACCTAGCCTAAGTTCCAGGAGTAAGATAAATTCTGTTAGAGATTTGTGTAAGTGTTAATGTTATTTTTCTGGTGTTTGTGTTCTGATACATTCAGGCTATTATAATAGCTATTTTAAAAGGGCATTTTAAAAATGAACTTCTTGTAAATATATAAATACAGTTGGCTCTCTGTTTAAAGACTTTCTAGGGACCGTGAAAAATCGTACTTAAGTAGAGATGTCCTTAAACAGAATTTGCGAAAAGATAACATTTCCCATAACGTCGGAGGGCTCGGGACTGGGAAATATCGTCTTTAAATATAGATCATCGTTAAGTAGAGCGTCCTTAAACAGAGAGCCAACTGTATATGCTTAGGTATTTAAGTCTTAATAAAGTGTACTTAATAGTTCAAAATACACACACACACATATATATATATATATATAGTGGATCCCAAAAGTGTTTGTACACTTACGAATTTCAATGAAATAGGGGTCTATCCATTAATTAAAATGAATATTTCAGAATGGGTGTTTAATAATAAGATCTATAATCTATTCTTAACAAAACTACATGAAATATGTTGAAAACATAGTAAAATTTTATTTTTAAGAAACCAGTAATCAAAAAGTAACAAAAATTTATCTCTCAAAAGTCATTGTACACTGAAATGTTTTCGGATAAATTCATAATTAAAATTATCGTCTGGCTTTTTATTTTTGAATTGTGGTGATATTTAAAATATCGTTTGGCTTTAATTTTTGCTTGCCTACTCCGTAATATTCTATTTATTATTTAGAAATGGCTCGTACCCGTAAATAAACAACAAACAGCATTCAAAAATTGATTATTTTTCATCATAGTAGTGGTAAATCAGTTCGGAATATTGCTAAATTACTTAATTTATCCCATTCTACTGTGTAGTATGTAATAAAACGCTTTAAAGAAGAAAATTGTATCGAAAACAAGGTAAGAAAAGGCCGTCCGACAAAGTTAACAAAACGTGATCAGAGATTTATAATTAGAAAATTTGTGAAAAATTCACGTTTGAGTGCTGTAAAAGTTTCTGCAGAATTCAATGAAACATTTTCTACTTCAATTTCACTTGAAATTTTTTGACGAGTTCTCAGAACAGCTGGATTACATGGGCGTTCTGCCCATAGAAATTTTTTGTGAGAAAAACAGAAAGTTTAGGCTTCCCTTCGCACTATCAATGATAAATAAGCCCCAAACATATTGGAATAATGTCTTATTTGCCGATGAACATTTTTGGTGCTGATGGGCGTATAATTGTATGGAGAAGAAAAAAATGGGGAACTTAATCCCAAGAACTTAGTAGGAACAGTTAAGCATGCCGGTGGAGGTATCCTTGTGTGGGGGTGCATGTCAGCATAAGGACTAGGAAATTTGGTATTTATTGATGGCATAATGAATCATGCTGTTTTTATAAATATTTTAAGAGACAATTTAAAATTATTAGCCCAAAATTTGGGTATTGGAAACAACTTTGTTTTTTATCAAGATAACGATCCTAAGCACACGGCTCTCAACGTTCGCATCTGGTGTCTCTATAATTGTCCACAAGATTTGAAAACACCACCTCAATCGCCAGATTTAAACCCAATAGAACATATTTGGAGAGAACTGGAGGTTCGAGTACGAAAACACGACATTCACACGAAAAGCGAACTAAAAACAATTATGATTGAAGAATGGATAAACATTCATGCAAAAATTACAAAAGAACTAAAGCAATCTATTCCCAAACATTTAAAAGCTGTTGTGGATGCTAAAGGATATCCTACTAAATATTAATTTAACGAAAAATTAGAATATTTACTAATATATAGAGATTTTTTACAAGTGTACGATGTCTTTTGTGAGATAAAAGGTTTTGTTACTTTTGGATTATTGGTTTCTTAAAAATAAAGTTTTACTATGTTTTCAAAATATTTCATGTAGTTTGTTAAAAATAGAATATAGATCTTATTATTAAACACCCATTCTGAAATATTCATTTTAATTAATGGATAGACCCCTATTTCATTGAAAATCGTAAGTGTACGAACACTTTTGGGAGCCACTGTATACATATATATATATATATATATATATATATTTATATATATCTGTACCTTGGAACAAAAAGGGCAATGTCAAAAACTTTGAAGTTTGAGTGACAAATGAAAAAGAAATCGAAATAAATGTAATACTAAAATGTAGGCAAAAATTATGACTAAATTGAAAGATAAAACTTGGAAAAATATTTATACGCAAACCATTAGTAAGATTTGCAAAAAGTTAATAAGATTTGTAAACTGAAGCTGATGTTCTCTGACATTTGATTAAAA
This sequence comes from Dolomedes plantarius, assembly GCA_907164885.2. Taxonomy (NCBI): domain Eukaryota; kingdom Metazoa; phylum Arthropoda; class Arachnida; order Araneae; family Dolomedidae; genus Dolomedes; species Dolomedes plantarius. Next base: position 231,414,479 of record OU015491.1, on the reverse strand, counting down.
TGGACATTGGCTCTTTTTGTTCTAAGGTACATATATATATATATATATATATATATGCTAGCTGAAAACCCGCACTTCGCTACAGAGTACATTCAAATTAAATACAACGGTCACCGTATGCAATTTATGCCAAAAAATAAATATATATATTTATAATAAATGCGATGATCAATGTATACAATTGATGTAAAATATATATCTATCTATATATATATATATTTATAAAAAAATCGTAAGGGATATGCATTTTTTTTGGATAATATCCAATCGTCTGCTGCATTAGAAAGAGAAAAAAATATTTTTTTTGTCTATTTAGTTGTTACGCACGTGACGATAAATTTATTGAAAGTACCAGAAAAAGAAATCACGTGATCAGCATTTAATAAATTAAATTCTAAAAATTAATCTTTAAAATTCACCAAAAATCAGGAAATGGAGGTAAAAATTCGAAAAAATTTCATTTTGAAGGAATTTTTATGATTTTTCTCGTGGTATAAATTTTATAACCCTCAATGTATTATTTTAAATGCAAATGTAAAAAAATTTTAAAAAACAGCTTAAAAATTTAATTTAAAAAAATCTAAGAAGAATTTTTGAAAAATCTTTCTTAGTGCACCCCTACATTATTAGAAGAATCACCATGCAAAATTTCAGCCCTTTAGGTCCAGCGGTTTGGTCTGTGCGTTGTATGTCAGTCAGTCAGTGAATGAATGAGTCAGTTACGGAACTGTTTTATGTATATAGATATATATATATATTTATATAGTAAATTTCTTTTATAATTTTGGACATTGATTTAATTAAAAATGAATTTGTATTTTTACTTCAAGAATTGGTTTGAAAATAAGTCAATTTAATTAATTTATTTATTTTTTTGAAAGGACATCAGCATAATCTTAAAAAATGATTTTACAGACTAAAAGCCATAATTTTTTCTATCAACTTAATGGAGACCGATTTTTATGCTAAATTACCATATTACTTTTATTGTCTGAAATTAAGAAACTTTATGGAACAGAAGTTGGGAGAAAGAGTTGCTGTGCTATTTGTGTTTGTGTTCTATTCTTATATTGATTAATATATTTAGAAATCTTTCTGCTATAATTGCATTATGCTTTGTTGTTTAAAAAAATCAGTTATGAAAGAAATTATGTATGTATTATATGTAGCAATACAAATTTGAAATTTTTATTGTATTTATAGTCACACATGCCACTTTAATCTTTTTTTTATTTACTTATTGCAGCTTCATTAGCCAGGTTTGATACTCCTGATATCACTCAAAATGATTCACCCTCAAGAAATAGCCATGATATAGATGACAGTGTATCAGTCTCAAATGGTTTGTACAAAACTTCAGTATTTTGCATTCAATTAAAAAATTAAGTTTAAAGTATTTGGTGCTGAAATTTTAATTTTTGGCTCACGTGTTGTTTATACTTCTTCAAGATAAAATGTTCTTTATTGTTGATGAAGTTTAATTGTTAAGCTGAAAATAAATGTCTGCCCAAACAGATCTTTTATGAAAGTTTCTCCTTTTGATTAAGTCACTTTTAAGCCTGTAATGATCATGAAACTGAAAATCAACATACATACATTGATGAAATAAATTAAGAGAATTTGCATATTTTATCGAATTTCATGAAAAGAACTGAACTGAATGTAAAACCACTGCTTCTAGACAAAAATGTAAATTTTGTACGTCAAATACGTAAACATACACGAGTGTGTAGGCGGAGCCAGTAGTTAAGGCGCATTTCGTTCGCTAGCACACCTCGGCAAATTTCTTGGTGTTATTTTGCAGCAATCGGTTAATTTCAAATTGTAACAGTAAAAATGAGTAACCACCAACTTTTAGATGATGGAATGAGGTGGCGAATTGTGGGGAGGCTAGAAGCAGGCCAATCTCAAGTCCAAATTTGTAGAGAATTCAATTTAACGCCCAGCGTCATGTGTAACTTATGGAAACGGTTCCAGGATACCGGATCCATTGAGAGAAAGCCTGGGCAAGGTTGTCTAAGAGCCACGACGGCCAGAGAAGATCGCCATTTGTCGATTATAGCGAGGCGTAACATGAGTGCTACAGCTTCTCAGCTCTCTCGTGACTTGTATGCAGCCACAGGAAGCCGTGTATCAAGGGTGACTGTTTCCAAAAGACTTCATGAGAGAGGGTTGTATGCAAGAAGACCTGCTGTTTGCATCCCGCTTACTTCTACGAACAGGAGAATTCGTTTATCATGGTGCAGAGAGCATAAAGATTGGAGTATGGATCAATGGGTGACCGTTCTCTTCACTGATGAGTCTCGGTTCAGCCTAAACACCGATTCTCGCCATATGTTCATATGGAGAAAACCAGGGACCCGCTACCTACCCTCCAATGTCCGCGAAATCGACCATTATGGCGGAGGAGGTTTAATGGTCTAGGCAGGCATCATGTTGGATAGCCGCACACCTCTCCATGTCTCTGAAAGAGGCACTGTGACTGGTGTGAGGTATAGGGATGAGGTCTTGGAGCCCTATGTTCGCCTTTTCAGGGGTGCAGTTGGCCCTGAGTTCATTTTAATGGATGATAACGCGAGGCCACATAGAGCTCTTCTGGTCGACAAATTTCTAGAGAGTGAGGATATTCGCCGGATGGATTGGCCAGCCAGATCTCCAGACCTTAACCCTATAGAGCATGTCTAGGATGCTCTGGGGAGGGCAATTGCAACTCGCAACCCCCCTCCGAGAACCATCGAGGAAATAAAAACAGCATTGCTGAACGAGTGGGACCAATTGCCACAGGAAATTATAAACTGCCTTATTTCAAGTATGAAATCACGCTGCGAGACCTTTATATCTGTAAGAGGGGACCCTACCCCCTTTTAACCCATCTATTAACCCATTTTTTTGTTTATTCTGCAACCGCTTTTTCATACCTTCCGACTCCAATGAGTGTTACACACGATCATGCATGTGTATTACAATTATTGAATGGTTATGTGTTTTGTATTGTATCAATGTATGTACATTTCAAATTTTATTAAAATTGGTACAGTAGTTCTAGAGATAATTGACCAAGTCTGCAAATTCTCTTAATTTCTTATACCAGTGTATATAGTAAAGTTGCAGACCATCATCTGAGCAGTACCTTTAAGTATATTTAACTTCATTGCATCCCAAATTTTACAAGTGAAACTATAATTTATCTTTAAAAGATAATAATTATTTGTTCATAAAAAGTATTGAAAGTTGAGCCACTCATTTTTAATATTATGTACATTGAATTTGACCACATTCTAGCAGTAAAAAGTATATATTTTTTTTCAGGTCTTGAGAAAAAGAATGAGTTCTTAGACGAATTCCTTTCTAAGACAACTAGTGAAGATAATGCATCATTTCAAGTCATTATGGAGAAGTCAGAAATTTTGCACCAGAAGAAATACCCATGGTTATATAAAGATGAGAATGCAGAAGAAATGAAAATTTCGGATATGCTATCACTTCCATCATCAGAGGCTGAGAGAAAGGCTGAATTGGTTACTTGGGCTTATAAAAATAAAAATGCTCTCATGTATGTGCCTGATGGTAAGTATTATGTGTTACTTTATTATGTTTAATTATGAATTTAAATTATGAATTTAAATTATAAATGTTTAATTATTAATTTTAATTAGCATACATAATATAATGATCCCAGAACCTCCTACTATGATGTGAAAGCTTACATACTCCTTCAGCGACAGAAATTAAAATTAGACATTGTTACAAATAAAATTAATTTAAATTTTTTACTGCATGCTTTCAGATAAATGAGCTGTCTTAAATTATAGAAATTATTTTCTTGAAGTAGAAACTTAAAAATCCTTTGAAGAATTTTTTTTATGAACATTATCTCCATTTATTCACAGACATGTGCTCGAATAAAAAAATGTTCCAAAATGTCTAATTCTCCATGAAGAATAATACTTACTGTTAAAATATATATTTGCATGATTACAGATAATTAAAAATGACTGAATTTTCTTTATGCAATTATGTGCAATCGTAGAATTAATGAAATTATATCTTGAAAGTTATTACATGAACCGCATTTACCAATTTCATTTCTGCCTGTTGTTTACACTGATGGTAACAGCATATTACATTCGAACCCCGTTATAACGAACTTCAAGGGACCAAAGGTTTTGTTCACTGTATCCGAACTGTTAAGAAAAATGTTAAAGTTCACAAAATGTATAACTCCTTAGTTGCTATGTGTATTCAATAATAGTGTATTAAATAATGATAAAATCTGTTAAAAATGATCATTAATGAATTAAATTGACTGAAATCGATTACATTAAACTGATAGAATACTAATGAAATTAACTAAAAATGAAGACAAATGGAAATTCATTTTACCTTCAATTGTTGCTCACTGTTTTGATACAGAAATAATCAGTAATCTTCTGTTGATGTGATGCTGATTTCAAACACATTTTATGAATTTCTTTGTCCAATAGATCAATTGACTCCAACACTCTTTCTTCCACTGTTTGTGTGAACAAACACTTATTTATTACACTCATCGCCGCTGTAGCATCTGATAGAGTGGCACACATAGGATTTTTTCTTGGGGGGGGGGGGGGGGCGAGATGAACAGATAAAAATATTTATAATGCAAAATCAATATTCATAATGCAATTTCTATTTCTTTGGGCGGGGCCAGGCCCCCCCCCCCCCCTGGGTGCGCTGCTGATCTGAGATGGGGGGGGGGGGGGGCGACATTTATGTGCTCCTCTTCACCAGCATCAGATGCAGAATCTTCGATTTCAGAATGATTCATTTTAATTTCTTCCACAATGTCTTCATCAGTTGGATTTTCACATGTAGTGACTTTATCATCACATGTTTCGAACAATTATATGTCACAATCCGAGGATGATGAAATTTTGTGTTTTTCAATCCATATTGCGATAGGTAAATCTTCATCATCATCTTCTTCAACATTCTTAAAAAGTTTAAATATTAAAAAAAAAATTCAGTAGTCGACTGTAAAAGTGGTTCGTTATTGTCGATTCTTAAGATTTCGGATTTTTGCTATAAAAGGATAAATTAGCATTAAATACAATAGGAAAATGGTGTGACCAAAATTTTCATTTGTTATATCCATGAGTTCGTTATATACCGGGTTCGCTATAATGGGGTTCGACTGTACCATTTCTACTGTGGTTTCATAAGGAAGCTTATTTATTTTATATCATTGAATAAAAAGATTCTATAATAAGAAAAATGTTCTTTTACAGATTTTTATAAAAACATGCGCATAGTGTCATGTTTTTGCTGGAAATCAGTTGAAAATTATGTTTAATAAATTATCTGATCAATAATTTTTCATTCAGTCAAAATATATCAAAATAACATTTTATTTCAAAGCAACAGATGAGTTTATTTGTAAAATGCTAAAATGTCAGCATTAGCTTGTACCCCATATTTTTTTAGGTAATTTTAAAAACAATTTAATTGATCTAAAGTGAGTACTTACGTATATTCAATCAAAAGTAGCATTATTAGTTCATTGGATTAAATTCTTATCTCAATTATTCAATGCATAAAAACAACTGTCTCTGTCCTTATATTAGGAGCTGAAAACCAGCTACTTGATCAACAATAACACAATATGCACCACACATGTTTTGTATTTTTAATTGAAGAGTCTTTTTTTTTTTATCCCTTGAGAGAAATATCAAGAAAAGTATGAACCAGGGCACCCAGTGAGAAAAAAGAATAAATCAGATTCCATCCAAATATATATATATATATATATATATATATATATATATATATATATATAAATACTCCAGATTTAAATAAAAAAATAATTTTGAAAAATTGTAATAAATAATTTATAATTTAAAAAAAATGTTTTGAAATTTAAAATGATAAAAAAAAGTACAAGTAAGATAATACACACTACATTTTATAAAATTACTTGAAGTTAAATTAAAATTATTTTATTTAATTGTCATCAAATTTGATCCATTTCATAATTCACCTCCACATTAATTTTCTTAACATTTTTTTAATGCTTGCTTCTTATAATTTATGCCATGCTTCTTTTACGTCTTTGACCAGTTCTGTCTTAGGTATCCAGGTATGACAATTTTGATGATATCTATTTATTTTGCCATCATATGATCATTTGCAGTTTCAGTTTTAAAGAATGTGTGTGTTTTGTGGTGATTCTATTGTGAAAACCTCTCTCTATGCACTCAGAGTGAGTTAAAATCTTCAAGTAAGTCGTGAAGTTTGATAAGATTTCATATTTGGGATTATTGAATCAATCTTTGATTACGAATACCAAAATTCTGGGATGGTTTCATAAAAGGGAGATCTACCACAATTCAATGAAAATGACCACAATTCAATGAATAATAGAAATATTTTAATATCTGTTTTTTTATCTGCATATATAATTTTATATAATTCTCTGTGGGGAGAAAAAGTGTTGAAAAATTTTCTAGAAATAAGAATGTAGCAAAAAAGCAGAGTGCCACTGTTTAGCGTGTATCTTTCCTTCTAGCAAGGCATGTGGTCAGGAGAAGTTTGAACATTAACAAGATTTGGCAAAAAATGGAAAAACAAGTCTGATTAGCTTTGCAATGAGGCTGTTGCCATGTTTTGACCAACAGATGAATAATTTCTGCACACTTTTACCACCCTAAATACCTATTTCACACTAAATTGGAATCCTCTTCTTCCATTGCCAAGTACTTTGTGGCCATTTATTCGAAAACATGTGGCTGGTTGAGAAAATAGAGGACTCTTTCATAATTTTTGTTCCTGCCATTTGAAATAGAAAGTGTTTATAACATTTCTTGTGAAGATTGTAGTTAATCATACAATCATACTTGAAACATCTAAGGAGTAAAATGTGTTTGAAGTCCAGAAATTATAAAATGTATGATATTCTACATGAAAAGCCATTTGTTTAGTTTTTTTTTAAAGATATTCATTTTAAAAATATTCAGAACTCTTTATTTGCTTGTGAATAAATATTATTTAAATTATCAGGTTCATGGTGAGTTTGCTTCTCATCTTTATTTCGCGGGGAAAAGCATATACATTTGTCTGTTAATATATGTAGTTTGCATATAGGTATTTTTCTTCACTATTTTAATTTTTACATTCCTTGACCTCTCAATCTCAGACTAAGTTTAAAGCAGTTCTTAAATTATGGTCTAAGAATGAAATTGATCTTTCCTTTAAGATAATTCTGCTATTGTTGCTACCCATATGTATATGAAATCAATGCTTTCCAGAGATTCATAAATGATGTGGAAATTTTTACTTCTGTCTAAAGTTATATTGACTTTTAAGGAATTTTTTTGAAGGTTTGCACAATATTTGTGGTGAACACATACATTCAGATAGACAAATTGATGCTAGGTCTGAAGACTAGATACTAACACTATTCATCTAGCACTTTTTAACTAGTCTGTGTACATATAACCTATTTATAAAACAAGTATAAAAGTTACTTACAGTGTATTAGGATTAGTAAAGATTTCTATTTGATGGTAAAAATGGATGAAATTGATTGTTTTGAATTTTCTTTAGGGGCTGAGTTTACACCAGAAGAGAGAGTTGCTAATGCAAATCGCAAGGAAATAGCACATGGCAACACAAGGTTTGAAGCCCCCCCTTTTGATGAAGAAGCTAACAAAGAAGCCATTGCAGAAGCTGCATCTGTCCAAGCTAAAATGAAAGAAGGCAAAGTAGGTATTGATGGAAAAGAAATAATTCTGGGGGATTCTCCTCAAGTTCAAGGGTATGGCTTTGTAGGCACCCCTCTACCAGAACCAGGTAACAATTATAAATTATTTAGGTGATTAAAAATAGTTTTATGTGTAGATTGTGATAGTGTAGAGAGGCAGTAACTTAATTTAAAAAAATTAAAGTTATTAATTTATTCTTGAACTTCAAATAAAGTCCCTTAGCTGAGGTACATTAATTCTTGCCAGTTAGGTTATTTTGATAAAACTAATTTTTAAAATCCAAAATTCTCCCCCCCCCCCCTTTGTGTAACTTATACAATATGCATGCTACTTCTCTTCAAAAATCATTTTTAAATAGTTTCTATGCAGTCAAGCCCTGAATTTTGTGATAATCTTCTAGCTTCTTTTAAATCTCAGATTACTTCAGATCAAAATCTCAGAGTCAAAATTTGCTAAAATGTTTTAATCTTGTATTTAAAAAAATATATATTATATTGACTTTTTAGGTATTTTTGTATAACTAATTACCTTTTGGATGAGGTCAAATTTAACTTTTGATAACAGTCAAAGTATTTGACTTTTTAGTTGATGTAAAATATCGTGAAATTACTATACCATGCTCCCTGGTCTTTGCAGCCAATGATAACAGGATGATGATGCTGGAAATTATTTATGGATAGCAACAGTAAAAAAATGTGATATAATGAGTACTATTTTATTTAAAGTAAAATAAAATATTTTCCTGTTATTTTTCCTATTAAAATGCATTTTAATATAAGGTAAATCTTTATATCTTTTTTACCCACAACTGCCCTATGTATACATGAAATATGTGTTTCTAAACAAAAAGTCAAAAATATGTTAAAATGATTAATTTATCTAACATGTTATACAATAGTTTTTATCACATTCAGTGATAACTGGTCACAATTTTTTTGTGATGTTAAACAAATCCACATTGTGTTATATGGAGGTCTACTGTATTAAGTTCAATTCCATTATTTCTTATAAGGAATCTCTGATTTTTAGATTGTAGAAAAAATCACATTTCTCAAGTAGCTTAAAATCAGTTGGACAGCATATTTCAAGTATTACTGGAAATTGTATATGTGGTTTCATGAGTTCTGGAGAATTATACTGATATTGAAAATGGATACATTTGTATAATTAGATAAAGAAAAGGTTTAATGTCTAGTGTGATACATCATTCTAATAATCCAAATGACTTTTTCCTAATGGTGGTTGGTTAGTTCAGACAGAGCTCAAGATCTTTGCTAGACAAGTGCTAAACCGACCATCATATGAGGGGAAAATGCTGTTTATTTATAGATCAGCCAAAAAGAAAAATAATTGTTAATAGTTTAAAATGAAATAGAAGAAGAAAGCTTCAAGTCATGTTGCTTTTGATTTTTTTTTCAGTCAGTTTTGTATTTTCTTTTACTAAAATACATATATTCTCTTAAAATTAATTTCCTAGGTGTTACTGATACACCCATTATGACATGGGGAGAGATCGAAGGTACTCCATTTCGTCTCGATGGCAGTGATACACCATTACCACAAAACCCCAGTGGACAACAGTTCAAGATTCCAAATTTGTCAGCAAGAGAAAAAATTGCTTTGTCCTTAGCAGACAAAGTAGCCAAAAAGCATAGAAAGGCGAGCAAAATCCAGTCAGATTTTAAAAGGTATTTTTCTATCTCAATTTCAAGTGAATGTATTGATTAACTCGATTTTCATGAAAAATTTAGTTTGGAATAAGAATTAATGAAATCAACAAAGAATAAAAATGAATCCAGTATTCTGTAATATTTTAAATAGTAGTACAAATCCAACTGGATAGATTGTTAATGTATAAAAATAAAATTATTCTTTTTAATATATACTTATAGGTCTTCCTTTGTGTGTTGTGAATTATCCTAGTTGGCAAATATCAATTAGCTTATTTATATTCCATTTAAATTTTGATGCCTTTAAATAGCATAAAGTACACTTACCGTGATAAAGAATGTTTTTCTAGTCTTCGTCAAGCTATAAGAGTGTATTACATTTTTATGCAGTTGAAACAAATTATAATTTTGCCAGTAATTGAAATTTTTAGTTTTTGTGTACTATTTAATAAAATAAAATGTATCTGAGTAAGAAAATCTTTCACATGTTATTAATTTGTATTGTGGTTGTTGACTGTTGTTGCTTATTAAATGTCAGCACATTGGTGTTATAAGAAAAAAATGACAGTGGCACATCACTTATAAAAATTTTGGTTTTTTTTATATGGTTTTAGTTGCTTTTCAAATCATCTCTTTAAGTTCTAACTGTAATCGGAGTCAGGATCAGGTTTCACAAAGTGTTAAACAAATTTTGACATCCCATATGAAATATTCTAAAATGTAATCCTGTGAAAAGCATGATAAAATTTCGAGCTTTGCAGAGTCCCAATTTCAATAATTGCAATTGTTTTAAAATCATACTCTTTGTGATTGACTAATAGTTGACTTCTTAACTTTCAAAACCACTCAACACCAATGCTGCTGTCATCAGTAAATCTGTTTTGTACTGTTAGTTAGAAAAGAAATTGATTTTTGAACTAAGTAGACATTCAAGTGATAGATCAAAGGGTGTTATAAATAATTTAACTGTTTTCCTTAGACAAGATTTAGTCTGAAACTATGTTAGAGAAAGTGTGGTAGATTCACTACGATAGATAACTATATATCTATTGAGTGGTTTTGATCTGTCTCTCTTATATAGAGAAGGAACTACATTACTGTTTATTTCAGTTGAATTAGTGATTTTTCTGGTTTTAATTTATCATCAATGGACCTTCATCTTTGAATATATGTTGTTTTGACTTCTGATTTTTTTACTCTTTGCTATGCAGTTACAATACAAGATTTCAGTCGATTTTGCTAATTTGGAAAAATTCCTGTCATGAAGTAATTTGTTTCCACAAGTAAGTTTTCAAAAAGAAGTCTGGAAAAACTTATTCAAATTTCCATGTCTATTTACTGAGGGGCACAAGAATTTCGCGAAACATGGGAAGCTGACTTTTATTTTCAAAAGTCAGTTTTATGCCAAATCCTGTGAAATTTTGGTTTCCTGAAGGTATATGAGATATTGGGCATGGATCTGCTGTGTTCTGTTTGGTTTCCTTGTGATTGCATAAGTTGTTTTGTTTAAAATGTATTGCAAATGATTTTGATTGAAATTCATTAAAAAATTTTTTTCTCCTTTGCAGTCCTTTGCTATTTGGTTCAGGTTCTATGACACCTCTGGAGAGATTACAGAATATGTCTCCTGCAGCTAGGAAACTAGCCTGTGCCAAATTAGGCATCCACAGAGATACAGACAAAGCCCTGAGAGCTAGTTACTCCCCATCTCCTCTGCGAACACCCAACAGCTGTCGCACACCTCTCACTCCAAGCACTCCGATAGTGACTCCAACTGCAAGCAAAACAACAGTTATCACTCTTAACGATACCGAAACTCTGTTAAACCTTCCTAAAAGGCATAAAGCAAGTGACTTTTTTTAAAATCAATCATTTTGATTGATTAGAAATATTTTTGTAAATTTGTATAGAAGTGTATATTAAATATTTATAAATTTGTGTTTTTATCTTTGGTTTTTCATTTTCTCACTCATATTGTTAATATTATCACCAAGTGTCCTACATAATGATAGTATCTGCGAGATCACTATCACTGGAAAAATATTTTTGAAAATAACTTGGGGCAACATTCTATTTTTTCTTCTGTAGTAATGATGCCAGTACCACCAAATGGTTCATCTGGGCTATCCTACAATTGACTCCTTGGTTTAGAGCAGGGATGGCCGACTGCATCTGTCTTTTGAGGACTTTTTAACTGGCTCATGGCTGTAAAGCAACTGAAAAAGAATATCGTGTTATAAAATGAAATACAGGTAACCCTCCTATAACACGGTAGATAGGTTCCTAGAAAATGCCGTGTTGTGTGAAACCGTGTTATATGAGACCCGGAGACAGTTCAAAAAAGGGGGATTACATTCCAAAAACTTATTAAAAGCAATTTTTTTTAAAAATTCCATATAAGCAACTTAATTTTTATTAAAAATACAAATGTATGTATAACACAAAACGAAAAGAAGCAAAAAATATTATTTTCATTTAATGCGACCTTAATTTAATAAATTTCTTCCTCATCACTGCTCAATACAATCAAACGGGAACGTTTCTTCGGTTGAACGATATCACCTTCAGAACCTTTTTCTTCATTTAGATTTTTTGCAACTTCTAACTTGTTTATACATTTTCATATAAAGCCACTATAGTTCATTATTCCTTCCCGTCATTATTTTAAGGTAATTTAGTTTTTAAATGTGTTAAACAAAAATCATGTTATATAGTGCTGTAAAAGTACAGTGTTGTACAAAGGTTTTCGCAAATTTTTTAATCATGTTAGAGCGAAACCGTGTTACAGCTTGCAGTGTTATACGAGGATTCCTGCAATTTATCCTATCGTGTTAGAGTGAAACCGTGTTGTAAGATGCCATGCTGTAGGAGGGCTACCTGTACTTCACTTGTTCCATGTTCGGTTTGCATATGTGCAAAAGCACTTTTTCTAACACATAAGTTCAAGGAAATGGACGTTGATTTGACTGCCCTTGCTGTATCAAGTGCATCTCTCGGTATTTTTTTTCTACCTTTTGATTATTAAGAAAACTGATTTTATGTTTTGTTTTGTGATATAAACATATTTTTGTGAATCAGACTTGATTTCATTTTATTAAGAAAACTGATTTTGGTTTATTTTTAGAAATAAATGTTTTATTTTCCAAAAATCAAATGTATTTCACCAAGTGTTTTTTAAAATTGTAATTTTGAAGTTGTCAATTTTAAAAATATTTGATTTTACAAACTTGCATTTAGTAATTTTTGCATTTCTAGCAAAACTCATGTACACTTTCATAATGCCAAAATTAGTTTTCCACTACATATACATTTTTGTCAAGAATGCAATTTTCTGAAAATTCAATAATATAATTTTTCATCGTATTAAAATGCAGCTTTTTTTGATGACCCTGTATTTATATGTATTTTAAATAATTGAAATATTTAAAATTGTTTTGAAGTCACAAATATTAGTGCAGTATTCAAATGTGATATTTGATTATGGTAATTTCAGAAAGTAAACATCAAAATTTGTTCCAATATTATAGTTGCTTGCCATCATTTATAATTTTCTCAAGTGGCCCCCAAATTTTTTGAGTTGGCCATCGCTGGTTTAGGACACAACGGTCATTTTTTGCATTACGAGGATGAAACATCTCATGATCAGATATAGTAGGTTACGTATGGAAAGCAGGTTGATTGAAATATCTCTATAATTTTATGTTTGAAATTTAATGCTGTGTCTTCTATAAAATTTTTCATTTTGATTAAATATATTTGGATCTTATGTTAGACTGATTCTAAGCTGTTGAAATGAAATGTTAAAGAAAATATTTATAGCATTCAAAAACAGTATGAATATGGGAATTAGAAGTGCAGTATGTATCAATGAAATAGTCAACTTTTGGCGTATAGGTAAAGTTTGATTACTTTTTTTTTTAAATACAAAGCTGATGAATAATTGCAATTTTCTTCTGAAACAAGGTCTGGTCCAAAATAAGGAAGGGCAGTGTAAACAATTTGCTGGAAGATTTGGATAATAACATTAAAATCTCATGATTTACAACAAAAAAGATATTTTGAAAGAAAAATTGATTGCATGTTTGTAAGTAATTATCATGTAAATTTTTAACTTTTACCATTTTTACTGTTACGAACGCTAATATCAACTGTCAATTATAAATTTTGAGAAACAGCAGTTGACATGTTGGCCACCTCTGGTCATGAAGAATAGAAGCCGTATAATTGGAAATTAGTTTGCAAAAACACGTTGTTAACAACCATTGTGTAAAAATGATAGACTCTAGAGACTATTTTCATTTGATTTATTTAATCAATTTCTTTCCTGTTTTTCGCGATGATGAGATGGTGGCAGATTATTCACACTGACTTTATTTCACTTCTCTTAATAGTTTTCACATAAAATGAATCACTGATTCACAGATTGGAGATGGAGTTTTCTACTACCTTCCGAAAGTCCTAGTCTTGTAAGCTGCCATATGATGAAGAAATGGAATGGTAAGGATATGTTATGCTAATCCTGGGGGTGAGATATTTTAGTACTAGATGGGTCGTGAAACAAATTTGAGGAGTTGCGGCTAGTTTGAAGTAAATTTGTCATTGAGTTATTTAATTAAAAATATGCTTAAATTTTCTATAATTACATATTTTTATTTAGTTTTTTTTTATAAGTTAAAAATATATGATATGATATTGTTATATAAGGTGTCCAACAGTCTTGCAAGGTTATACTTACATTGCTTCCATTCACTTCTACCTGTCTGTATGAAACTGGGTTTTCCAAATGAGTTTCTATAAAAACTGTATAATGATTAAAACTTAACATGGAAGATGATATTAGAGTAGCACTCTCAAATATTCAGGGTGTCTACTAACATGAAAAGTAATGAAAAGTAACGAAAAGTCACGAAATGGGAAAACGGTCACGAAAAGTCATGAAAAGTAACGAAATTGAAAGAAAAGGTCACGAATTTTTTCAATTTAAAAATTTTTTTATCGATATAATGTAGAATAGAAAATATGCTCCTAACTGGTACAAAAACACTAAGATCAATTTTTGCCTACTTTGTGACGCCGCATCGGAAGAGAGATAACAGAGTTCCCGCGGGAAAATGCATTGTATTCTTCCCCACTGCGGGAACGAACGCTCTTTCTCCCCTTCACAGAAAGGAGAATATACGTCGTCATGTGGGGCTACTCCTCGGGCGACGAAAATACGAGGAGATAAGAAACACACAGCGGAAGTAGACATATGGTAAAGCATTAAAATTAACACGAACAAGTGGTGCACAATGCTAACAAGAGAGAGAAGTTGGACAGCGGAAAAACACATTTTTAAAAAAAAAATAAGAATAGAGCTTCAATTTTTACGTCGATCCTGAATAGAGAAGTGTAGTTCAGATCGGTTTTTCTTTCAGTGAACTCGAGTATTACCGTTTAGATTTTGGCTTCTTGTCATTATTTGCGCTCGAGGTATTCTCTCTCCCAACGTAACAGACTATGTCCGATATATGCAGATTTCCCGCCGAGTATACGTTATGTAACGGGCGAAGGCGAAGCTTTCTCCCGCCAATGACGTAACGGGCGATGCATTCAATTATGAAGCTCTCTTCCACCGGAGATATTAGCGCCCTTTACACGTACGTTCTTTCGCGAGTGCTTGGAGCGTATGGGATTGCGTGTGGGATTCACACGTGCTTGGAGCGTATGGGATTCACACGTGCACTCAATCGCGCGGAATCGTGGTTTCACGCGGAAAAGAACGTACGTGTAAAGGGCGCTATTCCTCCGCCCAGGACCGTAGCCTTGGGGGGGGGGGGGGGGGGGGGGGAAGCTCGACGGGCAGGATCCCCCCCCCCCCGAAATTCTGGAGTTTACTGTATTGCATTTTAACATCGAAATAAAAGTACATTTTTAAATGTAAAATTTTTTAAAACTGCATACTTATTCAAAATTTAATTTTTGAATAAAAATTCAAATTTTTTAAATTTTTATTTACTGTCTTAATTTCAATTTTTTTGCTCCGAATTGTTTTATAAATTTACTGAAATGCATTACACAAGATTGTGCATGGACTTTTAGATTATATAATATTAAATTTTATAATTTCTTAATATTATTATTAAATATTATGTAATTTTAGTAAATTTTATATTATTTTTAGTTAAAAAATAGTGAAATATCGGGGAGGCTCAGTCCAGTTTGAGTTGTTCTTCATCTTGATGTTTTCAGAGCAATTTAGGAAAGTTCCTCAATTTAAGCAAAAATTAACTCAAATTAAACATTGATACAGCTATTTTACAATTGTATCAGTGTAGAATTAATGAAAAATTGTTATTTAAATATTATTTACTTTAATGGGGTTTCTGTAGTAACTGTAACAAGTATGAGAATGATTAATTTTTGCATCATTCACTTTCAAGGTGTTTTACATTGCATCAATAAATTCCATGGGTGTTTGAGTCACAATCATATCTGGAATTTTTATAACAGTAATAAGACTAGTAGGTATTGCATGGTTGTAATCCCAACTTTTTAAAAATAAGGTTTTCCTGATAAGAACTTAAATAATAAGGTGAATATTGTTTAAAGACGAGCCGGGGGGGGGGAGACTAATTTCGTTTAAACTAGTATGTACTTCAATGGTCATGAAATTTTATTTTTAAGGTCATGAAATGTCATGAAAAGTCATGAAATTGACTTGCTCAAAAGTAGTAGACACCCTGATATTGCAAAAAATATTCAAGGTCTGGGCTCACCCTTCTTATGTTTTTCTATTTTAGTTTGATGTTTTAATATGTAGTTTGTAATTTTGAAATCGTCCTCTTTTTTTAATTTGTCACAATGTTTGTTGATATTAACCTAACTGAAATACAAATACATATTAATAATTCAATATGAATTTTTGGTCATGTGAGATTTGGCAAAAACAGGTGTAGAAGGTAAGCAAGACATTTTTTTATTGTTATTATGCAATGTCAGTATATATACCCACAGTCTACAGTTGATTAAGTTTGAAAATAATTTGTCAAAATTTGCTAATTTTTCTCTATTTTTTGTGAACATTTTCCTGATTTTTTAAAAAAATTTACTGTTGCCAAAAATTTTTCATTGGAGGGGTCAAGTGATTGCAATAGGGCATTGCAGGCATTGTGAGAAAAAAATTCGTTAAACAAAATATTAAGGGTTAACTGGATCAGGTATTTAAGTGATCATTCTCTCAGTTTGTGATGATGGTTATGAATGGTACACATATTCCAAGTTTCAGAATTATTAAAGATTTAGAAATGGCCTAATAGATATCTGTTCGCTTGTAAACTGCTCTACTCCATTAGTATGATACTAATTATAGATGGGCATGGCTGCACAAGTTAAAATTAATCTCATTTATGAATTCCAGCTGTAAACATAGAACTGGCGAATCATCAAAATTGTGATAACCATACCATAGTATGCGGCCAAAAGAGAAATTATGAACATGTGAAATTTTAATTGTTATCAAAAAATCCCACTGAATCATAGAAGGACTTTCGACAGACTGAATGTTGCATGGCGGGATTCGAACCGAGCACCCCCCAGTCCGCGCTACACTAGGCTCCTTCTGGCCCTTCTTGTGAAAAATAATTTAGTTTAGGTAAAATCCGGATCTAATTATGAAGTGTTAAATTTCTAATTAAAGTACAGCCTTCATAATCAGTAAGATATCAGGCATATGCTTAAATATGCTCACAATTTGAAAAGTATCTATTTAATTTATATATATATATATATATATATATATATATATATAAAGAACTTCCTATTCCAATTCTTTTAAATTTTCGCATTTTGAATGGCACATACCAATGACGAATATTCACTTCAAATTATTGAAGCTTCAAAATGAGGGTTCTCGTGGACCTTGAAAGGACCTCGAATAATGTTTCAAAGTCGTCGGAAATGTTGTCGAGACCTTGAAAAGTACTACGAGTGTTCTTCGCAGTTCCTTATTAATTAAGCCAGGGTGTGGAAAAGAATTGGATTGAAATCGATGTTTTTCACTCATTTATTTTTGTTCATCCAGATCATAACACTTTCTTTGCTATTATTATTATTTGTTTATGTCTGGTCCTTAATGTTTCAAGATGATAAATAATGAGTGAGCATGCGCATTCCGAAACGATGGGTGTAATGCCCGAATATTTTGAAGCAGGCACATTGTCTTTTGATATTCGCGAAATGGTTAGTTTGTTGTAATGGGAGCATTCAAAGGGGGGGGGGGGGCATCAGAGCAACGCTTAGTAGGAACGCAACTACACCAACTCCCCTAATAACCGCTACTGAAAATGAGTTGTTAATGATATCTATATAGCATATAAAACAGTTCCGTAACTAACTGACTCACTGACATACAACGCACAGACCAAACCGCTGGACCTAATGGGCTGAAACTTTGCATGGCGATTCTTCTTATAGTGTAGGGGTGCATTAGAAGGATTTTTGAAAAATTCTTAGGTTTTTTAAAATTAAATTTTTAAGCTGTTTTAGTAACTTTTTTTAAGTTTGCATTTAAAATAATAATTTGGGGGTTATAAAATTTATATCACGAGAAAGATCGTAAAAATTCCTTTAAAATGAAATCTTTTTCGAATCTTTACCTCCATTTTCTGATTTTTGGTGAATTTTTAAAGATTAATTTTTAGAATTTAATTTATTAAATGCTGATCACGTGATTTCTTTTTCTGGTACAATAAATAAATTTATCGTCACGTGCATAACAACTAAATAGACAAAATTTTTTTTTTTCTTGCTAATGTGGCAGACGATTGGACATTATCCAAAAAAATATTAAAATACAGTAAAAGATATGTTCCGAAAACTGTGCTATATTAACTGTACTATATTCTTTAATATTTCCTATTACATTTAATTTGAATATTTTCTTCTACATTATTTTTGTCTATAAAAATATCTCTTACGATTTTTTTTATAATTTTTTTTTTTCTGCAGGGCATTCAGTGGGCGTTTGTCGGAATACTCAGTACTGAATCCCTCTATATTGCCCCCTCCATATTTTGGATGTAGCCGCGTTGTGATATAAACTTTTTGAAATGACTGCCCCAATTGTGAATATCATGATCACGTTGACCGAAGAACGACTTTCCGATTTTATCAATAAATTATGGATACCTTGGGTACAAAAGATTTAATTAAGGATTTCAGGGCAGATAAAGCTAGGAGAATAAATATGTCATACCGAAATCCAAGGAGTGTGGTGATTTTTTTTTCTTTTTTACGAATAAATAAAAATTTGCGGAAGATAATGGGCAAATTCTGTTTTATAGAGGTGCTGCAATGTAACTGTGCACAAAGGCCCAGTTGTACAATAAATTAGAGAGAAGCTATTTCGAGAAGGATTTAGTATTTTTTTTTTCTTACATAACATTTATTCATTAACTTTTTTAAGTGCCGTCATTTTAAAATTTTTTCCGTTAATTTAATACATTTTTTCCTTCTCAAAATACTACATAAGGTGAAAAGTCCCAGGACTAGCAATAAAAAAACATTTTTTTGTCAAAAATCGATTTTATTCTTCAACATACTTTCCTTGAAGAGCGATACACTTATTCCAACGGGCCTCTAACATTTGAATAACTTTCATATAGTACGATCAGTGGCGCACCCAGGGGGTGGGGGCCCTGCCCCCTCCCAAAGAAATAGGAATTACATTATGAATATTGAATTTGCATAATAAATATTTTTATCCGTTGAAATCAGACCCCTCCAAGATTAAATCCTGGGTGCGCCACTGAGTACGATTAGTCAAGGGCTTCATAATATGTGCATCAGTTTCGCATTTGACATCCTCATTTGATGAAAATATTTTCCCCTGGAACCATCTCTTCAAGTTAGGAAACAAATAATAGTAATTAGGGGTCAGATCTGGAGCATACGGGGAATGGTGGAGCAATTCGTATTTTAATTCATTCAATTTTACCATCGCTTTCATTGATGTGCGAGCTGGTGCATTGTCCTGGTGAAACAGCACTTCTTTTTCGCCATGTGCGGCCTTTGATTTCGTCCTTCAAGCGGTCCAGTAATGCTGCCTAATACTCTCCTGTGATTGTTTTTTCCTTTCTCGAGACAGTAGTAGTATAAAAATGAGAGTTCTGCGCCTGATGTAGGTGGAGCCTACTGGATGACTTCAGATCCCCGCTGGTGGTGTATATGGACCAATCAGACCACAGCTGTTTCCCTGTGATGGATAGTGTCCAATCATGAGAAAGCAACGATGAACTGCTCATTTGTGAAAACACATGTATGAGGTTGGATGGGGAGTTCATCTAAGGGGCGCCATCTATTGAGAAAGTGAGGAACTATTAACGGACTTGGAAAATTTTAATTCCATAAAAGGTGCAGTGTTGCCAACCTCTACGAAGCGCCTCCCCCTAGCGCCATCTCGAAATCCCCCTGTTCCCCCATAACACCAACTTGAGATCCCCCTAGACCTTCCTAAAAGAAATTCTGGTTCCAAATAGGCATCCTGTTTGAGAGATAAATTGAAATAAATAGAAAATACACACTTAGATAATGAGGTTTATTTACATTTGACATATGTATGGAACTTATAATCTAATATAAAAAAACGCGTCTCGATTGTACAAAATATTAAAAAATGTTCCCCCCACAAAATGCCCCTAAAAACACCCCTTTTCATCTTACCCCAAAATTTAGGGGGGGAAACCCCCAAGTTGGCAACACTGAAAAGGTGACGAGGGATATTTTCGGGAATTTAATTTTTTTTTCGCTAGGTTTCGAACTCAAAAATGTATTATCAACTTAGTAGTTTTACCAAGACTTGAACCACTAAGATGATAATGTATGCTAGTAAATTATATTATGAGGGTATGAAAGAGAGAATATTTTAAACAAGTTACCATTCATGAATATGCCTGTCCGAGGAAAAGTTACGTGTACGGTTGGGGTATATATTTATATGTTTATGTGCAATTATTTCGCTAATCTACATTTTTACGGAAACTAATAAAGTAGCTATTGATTTTATCCTGCGTTTAAACAGTACTGGAAATAAAACGTTACATCTGAATGACACAGCAAATATATTATTTTGACTGTAACAATTATGTGTTTTAGAATACTTATAAAGAAATATTAATACTAGCTGAAAACCCGCACTTCGCTACGGAGTACATTCAAATTAAATACAACGGTCAATGTATGCAATTAATGCCAATATATATATATATATATATATATATATATATATATGTGTGTGTGTGTGTGTGTGATGCGCTCGGCATACGCGCACGATAAACGTTAACTTTACTCTATTTAGCGGAGATGAATCACAAACATGTTGTAGACGTAGCCGGAGTGTCAGGAGATGAAGACCATTTCACGAGAGCTGTTGACACATCGGGGAAGAAACCCACATAGATGCGAGGCATTGAAGGGACACACAGAACAGAGATGCGACGCATATTAATTTATTCCGGATTCTAATGTAGACAAACATTATTCAACAAAACACAGGTATCTTGACAACTGAACACACACAATAGCAACGCCACCGGTCCCCGCCGGGGCGCATTCAGAACACCGATTTTACATCATATCGGACAGCAGGTCCGACAGCAACGAGAGTTAGACACGAAGAGACAGAAATCTTCTGTTCATGCAATATTAAATGGGTTTTTGGCGATATTGACGCCAGAGGGCCTAAACTACTTAATATTTTAATTGGGCGTCTTTAGATTCGTGGAGTTCACGTGTCCACTTAAATTTTTCCCGGGGACTTTACTGCTAAATCCCGCTCTTGTTAGAACCGTGAACTATTGACCTAGGTGCAGGATAAGTGACCATAAGGTTCTTGTAAAGTGTGGTTTTGACGCTACAGAACCCATAAATCCAGAGTGGTTCGAGGGCTCTTCAAGAATTTTGACATTACACTGACATTCGGAATCTCATAAACTTCCTTCACTCATATCTGGGGATGTTATTGAGTTCAGCTACTTCACATGCCTGTATAATGATCTGCAGGGCTAATATAAATTATCTTATTTTACTTTTAGGTTGCAATTTTAGAAAAGGGGTCGTGCTTTATTAACAGGATAATTATAAATACGCTTTAGATATATAATGGTGGGCCGTTATTATCTATCACACACACACACACACACACACACACACACATATATATATATATATATATATATATATATATATATATATATATATATATATATATATATATATATATATATATATATATATATATATATATATATATATATATATATATATATATATATATTTATATACAGTGGCTCCTAAAAGTGTTCGTACACTTACGATTTTGAATGAAATAGGGGTCTATCCATTAATTAAAATGAATATTTCAGAATGGGTATTTAATAATATGATCTATAATCTATTCTTAACAAAACTACATGAAATATTTTAAAAACATAGTAAAACTTTATTTTTAAGAAACCAATAATCCTAAAGTAACAAAAACTTTATCTCACAAAAGTCATCGTACACTTGTAAAAAATCTCTACATATTAGTAAATATTCTAATTTTTCGTCAAATTAATATTTACTAGGATACCTTTAGCATCCACAACAGCTTTTAAACGTCTGGGAATAGATTGCACTAGTTCTTTTGTAATTTCTACATCAATGTTCATCCATTCTTCCATCATAATTGTTTTTAGTTCGCTTTTCGTGGGAATGCTGTGTTTCCGTACTCGAACCTCCAGTTCTCTCCAAATATGTTCTATTGGGTTTAAATCTGGCGATTGAGGTGGTGTTTTCAAAACTTGTGGACAATTATAGAGACACTAGAGGCGAACGTTGAGAGCCGTGTGCTTAGGATCGTTATCTTGATAAAAAGCAAAGTTGTTTCCAATACCCAAATTTTGGGCTGATAATTTTAAATTGTCTCTTAAAATATTTATATAAACAGCATGATTCATTATGCCATCAATAAATACCAAATTACCCACACCTGAGGCTGACATGCACCCCCACATAAGGACACCTCCGCCGCCATGCTTAACTGTTCCTACTAAGTTCTTGGGATTAAGTTCCTCATTTTTTTCTTCTCCATACAATTATACGCCCATCAGCACCAAAAATGTTCATCGGTAAATAAGACATTATTCCAATAGGTTTGGGACTTATTTATCATTGATAGTGCGAAGGGAAGCCTAAACTTTCTGTTTTTCTCACTCACAAAAAATGTTCTATGGGCAGAACGCCCATGTAATCCAGCTGTTCTGAGAACTCGTCAAAAAATTTCATGTGAAATTGAAGTAGAAAATGTTTCATTGAATTCTGCAGAAACTTTTACAGCACTCAAACGTGGATTTATCGCAAATTTTCTAATTATAAATCTCTGATCACGTTTTGTTAACTTTGCCGGACTACCTTTTCTTACCTTGTTTTCGATCCGATTTTCTTCTTTAAAGCGTTTTATCACATACTACATAGTAGAATGGGATAAATTTTGGGGATTTTTTTTTTTTTTTTTTTGGGGGGGGGGGCCTTTTATGAGGAGATTATTTTGAATTTTGAAGTACGGTACAAGTTTCAGAATTTTCTTTCGGAGGAAATCTAATAAATAAATTTTAAAAAAAATTTTTGGGGCCTCTCCAGCAGTTGGGGGCCTGGGGCAAAGTGCCCCAGTTACCCCCTTCCCTCTGGGCAGCCCTGACTGTATATATATATATATATATATATATATTTATTTATTTATAATAAATACGACGATCAATGTATACAATTGATGTAAAAAAAAACAAAAAAAATATATTTATAAAACCACCGTATACAGTTTGAGGAACATAGTATCTTTTATTGTATTTAAATATTTTTTTGGATAATGTCCAATCGTCTGCCGCATTAGCAAGAAAAATTTTTTTTTTGTTTATTTAGTTGTTATGCACGTGACGATAAATTTATTTAAAGTACCAGGAAAAGAAATCACGTGATCGGCATTTAATTAATTAAATTCTAAAAATTCTTTAAAAATTTATCAAAAATCAAAAAATGGAGGTAAAGATTCCAAAAAGATCTCATTTTAAAGTAATTTTTATGACCTTTCTCGTGATATAAATTTTATAACCCTCAAATTATTATTTTAAATGCAAACTTAAAAAATTTACAAAAACAGCTTAAAAATTTAATTTAAAAAAATCTAAGAAGAATTTTTCAAAAATCTTTCTTAGTGCACCCCTACACCATAAGAAGAATCGCCATGCAAAATGTCAGCCCTTCAGGTCCAGCGGTTTGGTCTGTGCGTTGTATGGCAGTCAGTGAGTCAGTTACGGAACTGTTTTATATATAATAGATTGTGTTGTAATGAGCGTGAAGTATCAGGATCCCGGTCGCGCGGCATCTTATGGTGGTATCGATTGTATTTTTTGTTCTGCTCGCGGAAAAGTTTCGAAGAAGGAGATAAAACAAGTGGTTGCAAGGTGTAGATGCATACACCTGGCACAAACCCATTCATTGCAAATTTATCACGAATCAAGTGATAGATACGCCAGCTGAGGAGAAAAATGGGTGTGGCAAAGTATTGTAAAGCCTGTGGGTTAATTTTTCGAGTCAGTGTTTCAATTTTTTATATTGCTTTTAATCTCATGTGTGCCAAATTTTTTTTCATTAGCACAGTTATGTATTAAAAATTTCACTTCACCTCGCAGTTAACAAAATAGCTTCTGTGATCAGTGATCATAGTTTTTTTTTACTCAGAAATATTTACTCTAAAGTGTTTCTGGACTACAAAGTTGTAACAAACGATAATACAGAGAAGCTTCTGTAGCCGGCCGCTCTTCTGAACGAACCTATTTTGCCGAGAAAGTCTCCAGGGAGTCTCGGTTATTTTTTCCCCCATTCAGCGGCCACACCTCTTCCCGGACAGCATGAGTATCTTTGAAATTCGCTGAAACCCCACTTTCTTAGAAATGACCATTGGATCACCCAAATTTACGTTCGTCGTCAGTCGACACGTTTATTTTTAGAAAAACCCGTATTGAAACGGAAAGGATCCATACATATGCAAAAGCTAGAAATCGTAGCAGATATGGCATGCCCCTCGGAAAGTCATTAACCATCGCAAGAGCAGATTTTTTTTTTTTTTTTAAATCTTCGCTGAAATGCATTGGTTGTGGAAAAACTCAAATGAATCCGATTTTGGTTCATTCTAAAAAAAGTATGTCCAGGTGATGATCGAAAATTGAGAAGTGGTTTGAACATGCCTATCAGTGATAATAATAATAATAATAATAATAATAATCATAATAATAATAAGAAAAAA
Organism: Dolomedes plantarius; assembly: GCA_907164885.2. Classification (NCBI taxonomy): domain Eukaryota; kingdom Metazoa; phylum Arthropoda; class Arachnida; order Araneae; family Dolomedidae; genus Dolomedes; species Dolomedes plantarius. Next base: position 231,389,748 of record OU015491.1, on the reverse strand, counting down.
CACCACGTTGAGGGGGGGGGGGGATCGGCATCGACCTCGAAATAGCAACCCTTTTCATTCGAAAGCGAAGCGAATGGAAGGGCACACTGCGATGTGAAAGAATTTTTATTTATGTGGATGAGAGCGGACCTTTATTTTTTTAAGGTTGCTTCCTTAGCCCTTGAAAAAGTGACAGGCAAGCGGTGGTAAACTATCAAAGGAACGCTGGACCTTTTGCTGTTGTGCAACTGGTGAAAAGGAGCAGAAATCGAATAGGCCACGTTGCGGGATTGGACAACCTGGGTGTCAAAGCTGGACGACCTCTCCAATATTCGAAAAGTGGATTTCTAAAATGAAAAAAGAAATGTTGTATGTCATAGAATAATGACTGGAGAATTTCCAGATGTCAGACTGATTTTATCCAAACTTTCGAGTCAGTGGCGCTCCCACGGGGTGGGCCAACTCAAGGGGCCCTGTCCCCCCCCCCCCAAAGATTCATAATAGAAATTGCATTATGAATATTAATTTTGCATTATAAATATTTTTATCCGTTCATCTCGTCCCCCCCCCCCCAAGAAAACGCCACTGGTTCGATCTACTTTTACCAACGACGTCACTCAACTACAGATATTACAAAATGTATTACTATTAGTGATGCAATATCATGGGGCAGGAACTAACTGTCAGTGACTGCATTTCCCCAACTCGAGGCTAATCTCTCAAAGGAGACATTTCTGAAATGAAGCAGGATGTTGCATGCTTACTGCCAATGTCATGAAGAGTTTCAAGAAGGCCGGGAAAATCGATTACGGCAAGCAGATTTAACTTAACAACTTTAGGTTAATTTATATTATTATTTGATCAGTTTACTAGTTATTCTTAGGTCCTTTTTCAATTTTCAGTAAGCTCTGTACCGTGAGTCATCCATAGAAAGATCTAAATACGGTGACTTGACCAGAAGATCTTCTAGACTTAGGAAACAATGTATTTTAGGAATTGGACGTTGAAAAAAATACCAAAGTTTTAGAGAAACTTTATTTTCAAATTGAAAATGGGATCAAAATGTTCTGATTTAAAAAATAAAATTGCACATTTAAAAAAAAACCTACTATTTAATTAAATTATCTTAATTAATAAAAGTGTGTATTGCTTTTACTTTATCGTACAACATTTATGAAGGTGTCATAATTACATATTCATAACCTTTTTGTGTGGGATGGGAGGAAACATTACTGGCTATCATAGAGGCTTCACTGAAAATCTAGAAAGAGAAAAAATTCTGTTTACAAATACGGATTCCTATTTTAAGACATGTATAAATTTCTAATGAGGCTAAAAATTGAGAAGTATGAAAAAATTTCCCGTGTTTGGTGACAGCTGTCTGTATAAATGATTGAAAACTTACTAGTCTATATATATAAAAAAGTTCCGTAACTGACTGACAGATAACGCACAAACCAAACCGCTGGACCTAAAGGGTTGAATTTTGCAGGGCTATTCTTCTTAAAGTGTAGGAATGCACTAAGAAAGATTTTTGAAAAATTATTCTTCGATTTTTTAAAATTAAAATTTTAAGTTGTTTTAATTAAAAACATTTTTTAAAGTTTTTTTTAAAAATAATTGAGGTTTATAAAATTTATTTCACAAGAAAGATCATAAAAATTGCTTTAAAATGGAATCTCTTTCGATTCTTTACCCCAATTTTCTGATGTTTGGTGAATTTTTAAAGATTAATTTTTAGAATTTAATTTATTAAATGTTGATCGCGGGGTTTCTTTTCTTTTTGTAATACTTTAAACTAATTTTGCGTCACGTGCATAACAAAGAAATAAATTGACAGAATTTTTTTTTTTTGTTTTCTTTCTAATGCGGCAGACGATTGGAAATTATCAAAAAAAATTATTAAAATACGGTAAAAGAAGTGTTCCTCAAACTGTATTAACTACACTATGTTCTTTAGTATGTTCTATTAGATTTGAATATTTTCTTCTACATTATTTTGTCTATAAAATTATCCGTTACGATTTTTTATAAATTTTTTTTGCATTAATTGCATACATTGACCGTTGTATTTATTATATATATATATATATATATATATATATATAGGCATTAACTGCTTAGTTTGACCGTTGTATTTAATTTGAATGTACTCTGTAGCAAAGCACGGGTATTAAGCTAGTACCATATATTTTATTTTATTGTTGGGGACAAAAGGGACCAGCAATATTTATAAAATTTATTTTGGCTATTGGTGTCAGAAGAAATTGATGTATAGTATATACAGCGAAACTTCTCTTAGGCAGCCAGTCATGGTTCCGAACAAAAGTGGCCGTTTGGAGGGATGGGCCAGCTAGAGAAGTTTCAGTGTAATTGCATGAATAAAAATATATAGGAATCGCTACATTTTTTAAAATCTATATGTTACAGGTTATGTTTAGCAGGGTTATTATTAAAGAATGTGATTGACAAGCTAAAATCTTTCATCAAAATCCGAATACTTGTGCCCGGCATTATTTTTTTTTATTATTGTAGAAATAAACATACGACAATTTTAAACTGAAATTGGAGGGTTATTAATTATTTAGATTGATTTTTTCAGGCTATACATATTTTAGTTATAAGAGATTTCCCAAGATTATAATATAACTAGCTGAGAGGCAAGCCGATGTGTTGCTTTTTCGATTTAAATTGAAATGGTTTTATTTCTGAAAGATTAAAAACTGTTGAATTACTTTTAAAAATATATTAGAATTTTTAAAAACGAAATAATTATTTAAAATTCACTTTTTTCAAATTTTGGTTTTTGGCTCTTGAAATAATTCTTTCACATTTCTGTTTTCAAATTTTGCTTTTTAAACAAAAAAGAAGTTCACTCAATTAGAAAAAATTCTAAAGGTTTTAATTTCTCATTTCCTAAAACTAAAATTATTACTGGTACTTTAAAATTATTTCTGGATTTCAATTGTTAAATGACTCGTTCCGAACTAATAATTTTTCCTTTTGGCAACATGGCCGAATGTAAATATTAAATCTCATGGGGGAAAAAGTGCTTAAAAAATTGCAAGACAGTTCTGATGAATTCAAAATTGGTGGCGGAAGAATCCTCATCAGCTGCTAAAAAATTAGAAACAAATCTCACGAACTTGCTGGAATTATTAGTGAGTAAAATAATAAGTCCAAAAATTACGAACTCGGCATTCAGTTACATTAAGATACTATGGCGATCAGCGCGGGAAATTTCAAAAGTGAGTTTTACACATACGCTTTTATAGAATGGTCCAACATTTTTTTATTAAATGTATTTGGTATATTTTAGAAGCTGAATCTCTAGCAAATGCCGATAAATCGTAACATTGGCATTAATAGGTGCAGAAAACCGAAATATTTGTCCATCAAAATTGTCGATTTCGTGAAATTCGGAAAACTGCTTTGGGGAAAAAGCTTAGTTTGCAATGAAAAACATTTTTAACTTTATAAAAATGTGTATATCCTTAAAAATGAAGAGTTGTAGAATACATGGAAATAAAAAATTTGTTGATTGGAGGACGGAAAAGTTGAATTTTGCATGCATGAAAATAGTGGAAATTTGCGAAACGGAAAGTAGCTGGCTCACCCGGAATGTCAGCTGTTTCTGTAGTCCGCTTCTTTTCAGTTCAGCGCTTTTAATTTAATAATTAAAAATGTTTAAAGTTTTGAAAGTTGAGGATGGTATCAGTGCACGCGTCTCGTCCGTCCGCGTCCATCGGTATGAGTCGCGATATCCTGCTATGCTCGGTTCGCGAGATTAGCCCATCCCCGTGTTGCCCGGACTGCTCACTAACTAACAAACATACGTTTGTTTACCTTCAGCTGTTAATAGTAAGATAACTTTAGAAATGTTTTTCAGAGAGTCCCGAAACTGACCCGTAGGAACTATATTTGTTCAGGAATTTTAAACTAAGATCGTTGGTGGGCCAAAATTTCCCTTTTGCTTGTATCTTTCGTGGGATGGGAACAGCCTCTACCTTCATCCATTTTGTTTCTGCTGCGTGTGGTGTGATAGTGTTCCACAGATTGGATGAATCTCTACTCCTTTGGCACGAAATTGTTCTGTGACTAGCTGAAACATTATAAAATAACGGTTGGGGTGGTGGTCGAATGAATGATAAAGTGCCGCAGAAACTTGAATGTTTTGCTCTTTGTGCTTTTTATATTTTAGCATATCGTTGAGACGGATATATTCCGTTATACTGCTTAGAGCTATTTTATTCTTTTTGCAACTACAAATTTATTCATTCAATACTACGCTGGTCGTCGAAAAAAAAGCCTTTAAACGTTCCTTTTTCAAAATACTTTGTACCAAATTTTTTGCTTTTATTTAAATTTGCTCGTGAATTTCGGGGCTCGAGACTAATAACTGGATCAACTTATATTCAGACTTGTTAAGAGCTGGCGCTTGAAAAAAAAAAAAAAAAAAAACTATCATCAGAATTTTAGGGCACTGTCACTGCGTATTGATTAAGAGAGTGAATCAAAAGGATTCAATAAATAAATGTAAAAAAATCGAACACATGGGATACACAAATCTGAGAGTCACTTCCTCGTTCATTCAGCATTCAGAGCACGTGCCTTCATTGACAGGCGACAAGTGGGGACGATTAAAGGAAAGGGCATGGAATGATTAATAATCGTCTTGGGTGAAAACCATTTGCATTTTTTTTTCCCCAACCAAAGAAAGTGCTTATTTCATAGTGGCTTTTATGATGCTCTCTCCGCACAATTTAGTCGACTGTGAACCTCTTTCTTTAATTAAATAAATTCTCGACTCCAATGAACATTTTTTGGCAGTAGCAATTATTTTTTTAAAAAAAGGGGAGGGGAGAATTTCTAACAAAAAATGTAAGCAAATAGGGAAAAATTATGCTATGTTTATAACAAACTGTGTAAATGTTGCAAACTATGTATGACAAGCTACATATGTTTCGTTGACTTTTTTAATACCGTCTGGCATCTCATTTAACAATTTCATCTAGTATATACACTGGTGTGCAAAACTTATGGACCAACACTATTCCGTTGGTTTAAACCCGAAAAAGGAAATGCAAAAGCTAGAGGGGATTTACATAAGAATACCTAATCTGTAGAATGTGGACACGTATGTAAATTCCTAGATAGTCACGCAGTGGCGGCTCCAGGCCAGCGATTTCGGGTGGGGGGGGGGTGGCAACGTCGGCTCTTGGGGTTATATATATATATATATATATATATATATAAATATAAGATATAAACATCCTCTCATTTTAAATTTAAACTCATTTAGTATTAGGTCTACGATTATATAATTTTAGGCTATGAAAAAAAAAATACGTCAGGCTTTTTTTTTTGGGGGGGGGGGCAGTAGGGCCTTGGAGCCGCCCTTATAGTTGCGTTGCATGGTACGTGACAGGGCTGAACTTGATAAAAGTAGTTTTTATGAGAAAGGTTAGTGTGCTCGTCGTTGTAAGAAGTTAAAGTGAATTGTAATTATGTTGCAGGTGATACCAATGTCTAGTAGGATACAATTAGATGACTTTACTCGTAGTAGAATAATTGGTAAGCTTGAAGAAGGGCGCGGGGCGAATAGTGTAGCCGAAGAGTCTGGAATCGCCCTTATCATTGTTTCACGTGTGTGGAAGACCTTCAAAGGAACAGCTGTTTGAAAGATCGTTGGTGGCGGCACAAAGAAAACGATACCAAAGAATGACCAATATATCGCCCTACAAGCCAAAAGAGACAGACGGCAGGCAATATCGCAAAGCAACCACGGGACTCAAAGTGTCGCGGTTAACTGTGGGCAGACGAGGTGGTCTATCTTAGCATCCCTCTAACGACTGCTCATCGAGGACACCACCGAAAGACCATAAAGATTGGACTTGATGAGAATGATTCTGGACGTCAGCTAATCTGGAGAGAGGGGAGAGCATGTTATAATCCAGAAAACATTAGCGAAAGATATCAGTATGGAGGTGCAGGTGTCATGGTCAGAGAAGGCATCAATCTAAATGGTCGTACTGAGCTCTCCATTTTCGAACGTGGTTCAGTAACAGGAAACCACTACTACAGGGAGGTGATCATTTCTCACGTACGTCTTTTCCGAGGTGCCATTGGTTCTCAGTTCCTTTCAATGGACGGTGATGCCAGACCTCATCGTGCGTGTGCTGGGGTGAACCGTTGGAAAGTGAGGATTGGCTTGTATGAGATCACTTGTATGGATTGGCTCTGCGAAGTCTCCAAGCCTGAATCCAATAGAACATGCGTGGAACACGTCTTGCGGCACGCATACCTCCACTTCAAAATGCCCCTGAAATGAAAAAGGCACATGTGCAAAATGCCCATGAAAGGAAAGAGAAGCGGAAAATGTTGTCCCAACAGCTCATAAACTAACTCGTTATAATCATGGTTAGACGCTAAAAGCAGACATTGCAGTTGCAGGACATCATATTCCCTACTGAACATCACCTCTTTGCTTTATTAAATCTTTGAGAAATACGCCTTTGTACGATGATGTGTGATGCTTTCTAGCTGTCTCTAAATAAATTCTAAGCATTAACTTTTGTATTCTTTTTGCACTTGTGATATTTCATTCACCAATGTTTTACGTATTGAGGTCTCTGCTGTGGGAGTTTCATTTACCCATTGCGAAGAAACTGGGAAGAAACCATATGGTTCTTAAGTTTTGCACACCAGTGTATATAAAACAGTTCCGTGACTGACTGACAGATAACGCACAGACCAAACCGCTAGACCTAAAGGGCTGAAATTTTGCATGACGATTCTTCTTATAGTGTAGGGGTGCACTAAGAAAGATTTTTTAAAAGTTCTTAGATTTTTTAAAATTAAATTTTTAAGCTGTTTTTGTAACATTTTTTAAAGTTTTCATTTAAAATAATAATCTGGAGGTTATAAAATACGCTGGCGTAGATTTAAGAGAAAATTGTTTCTCCCACGGTCACTTTTACGTAGCTTGCTCACGCGTAAGTTCGCGGACGAGCCTGGTAGTTGTAGTTCCGCCCAATGAATAAACAAAAAATATTGTTTATAAGGAAATCCTCTAAAAAGCAATTTCATTATTTTTTCATTTTAATTATCCTAAAATTACTCCGTAGCGAAGCACGGGTATTCAGCTAGTATATATATATGATGACATTCACATCACGTAATGGAGGAGATTCGGTCTGGATGCTAACCAGCCTTCTACGCACGGTTGACGTTGATACCAACCTTCCGGAGCTTGCAGCGAGGGAAGATCTGAGTCAGACGGAGTTGCGGTTCTATTCCTTCGTGCGCATAATCTATATATATAAATAATGCAAAGTGTCTCTATGTATGTATGTATCGTATACAAATCTACATTTCTTGACGAATCTTGTCGAAACTTCGTATACTTATGTTTTGTAGCCTTAGGATAATTCTAAGATAAGCTTGGAACATAGCTTTAAAATAATTATAATGACTTTTTATTAACAAAAAACCAACAATTTTGAAGGCTGGCAATAGTAAATGGAAGCTGTTACATTTCTGGGAATCACCCCTATGTGTCTCGCTAACTTGCGATTGTTTACTTTCTGAAATTTGGTATATTACATATTGTGTTTGTACTTCAGGATGCTTAGTATACTGTAATTTATATTGTTCTTAATTTTATAATTCACGATGTACTTTTAAAAGCATAAAAATTAGTATATCTTAACTAAAAAGAATCAGTCTAAACTTTAAGCACAGTTTTGTGATTTGTGATTCACTCACAAAAATTAGCCGTAACAGAGAATAGAGGTCTAAAAAATTTAAAAAAAAGTAAAATCAAATTCAAAATTCTTTTTACCCACCCTCAGGCGGTCACAAATAGCCTAAAATAATTAAAATCGGTCAATAATTAGTAAAGTTATTTTTCATACCCAAACTCAAATTCACGATTGTACACAAACGATCTTCGTTGCCAAAAAAATTTCAAGAATTCAGTATGAAAATAACGCTCGCGCATGAAGTATTTAGATTGATAAAGATACATTTCCCTTTTGAAAAAGAAATTACTGAACAAATGAACTTCTAAAATGAAAATATATATGTGTTAAAATAAATATACAGTAACCACCGCTTATAGTGATATCACTGGTTATAAGAATCAACCGTTTATAAGAATCAATATCGCGAAAACAAAAACAAATGAATTATTTCCATGTTAAAATTTTCGCTTTAAAGAATCAATCCACCGGTTTTAAGAATCAGTTTACACTCTTCGCTTTACTTCCATTTTTCCAAAAAACCTACTTAAACCCTCAAAAGGCACGAAGTTCGTTCTTTTTTTTAAAGAAAGATTGATAAGATGGGATGGAATATAGTCGTAAAATTCACCCCTTTCTTTATTAGACATAACATAATCGTTTCCCCTTAAACGCTTTACCACAACACTGTCCTATTAGCTTGACCCGGGGGCAACTTTACCCGTCCGAGTAAATCTTCGTCTGAGACTATAAGTATTGAAAGAGGTATAAACAGCCTTCTGAAAACTTCATTACGTCAAACTACAGTAGAAAACTTTTTCTTGCTCACTTCCTGTAGTTGAAATGTTAAAACTGTTAAGTAGGTATGTTGTAACTTGTAACAAATATTGTATTTTTTTCTTCTCTTACTATAATCATGTGTATCTACTTATAGGTCTAAAAATTAAGTTTTATTTTTAAAACTATAAAAAAATTTTAATAAAAGATAGTTAATGTAAATTAAAGAGTATTTTATGGTAAATTATCTAATATATGTATATATAGGTGTGTGTGTTCCAGTCCAAAAACCTAAATTTCGGTTATAAGAATCAACCGCTTATAAGAGTCAAAAACAGTAATAACAAACGTGATTCTTATAAGCGGAAATCACTGTATTTATATGTTATATTTATCAAAATAAATACTTCATGCGCTAGCATGAAGGATTCTCGTCAGTCGTCGACGGCACAGTTCTTTCAAAGTCTTTTTCCGGCCGCACCGCTGTCGGAGATTTGATGTTTTACCGGATACCTGATAATTCACGGTGCACCCGTGAAATGGTCCTGCGCGAAAATCCAAATGGCATCGCTACCTCAGAGATGCTATGTCCCATTTGTCGTGCGCCGACTATAACGCCACGTTCAAAGTCACATAAATCGTGATAACCTGCCATTATAGCAGCGGGAACCGATCTAACAGCTTCGCCAGACACCTGTTGTCTTATATAGGCGCTGCCGGCCGCATCGCATTACGCTAATTGGTTGCATATCTCCGTAATTTGCATACGCACGCCTGTACCAGTTTTTTTAACTCTTCAGTGTATATATAAATACACACATATAAACTTACTTACTTACACACACACACACACACACATATATATATATGTATGTATGTATATATATATATATATATATATATATATATATATATATATATATATATATATATATATATATATATATATATATATATATATATATATATATACATGGTGTTCCAAAAGTAACAGAAAAAGTAAAAGTCAACAATTCGAAAAATATAGACCGTAGCACAATGCGGTTTTCACAGAAAGACATGGAATTTTTTTAAATAAACAAACAAACAAAAACCCAACAACAACAACAACAAAAAAATTCATTGCGAATTATTGAATTTTTACTTTTTCTGTTACTTTTGTATCGCCCTGTGTATATATATGTGTGTGGTTCTGTAAAATACGTTAGAAAGTTGCTTTGATGGAATAAAAGCCTGGCGCCCCACCAGCAAACTCTTGTCAGATCTGGCGTATCGTCAGTATAACGTCAATTATTCACAGATTCTGGCGCCGAGTCTGTTTTCAGGAGCTTGGAAATACCCAGACATTAGTGACAACGACGATGATAATAGTATAACAGTGGTAATGTCGTTTATAATAATTGTTTGAGGGGTATTTTTGCTAGTGGACTGAGCAATTATTTCTAGAGTAGTTAGGTCTTATTACTATGTACTCCCGATTATCCGAGTTCATGGAGTCGACCGTTATCATCCGATTTGTAGTCTATTTTATTGTATTTTCAAAATATCTATATGTAATGATATTTAAAATATATATATCAGGAGGTTGTGGAAAACATCAGAGACGCGATCTGAGCCTTTCCCACACTTCGGGAAAAGAAATGTCATTCGGCCGAATGACCAGTTCAAATGAATTTTTAAAAAATCGTCTGCTCAATAATCAAAGAACGATAATTGATACTTTCACTTTAAAAGAAATTCTATTGAAAATGACATCATTTTCCGAGTGAGCTGGCTTAAAACAAAGAATTTTGACTGTTCATTTGGTTCTCGAACGTCGTCGATCAGATCAAGGAAGACACTCGCTTTTCTATCTCATTAATTTATTTCATGTACAGGTAGCCCTCCTACAGCACGGCATCTTACAACACGGTTTCGCTCTAACACGATAAGATAAATTGCGGGAACCCTCGTATAACACTGCAACCTGTAATATGGTTTCGCTCTAACACGATAAAAAAAAAAAAAATGAAAACCTTTGTGCAACACTGTACTTCTATAGCACTAGATACCCGAATTTTTGTTTAACACAATTTAAAAACTGAATTACCTTAAAATAATGACGGGAAGGAATAATGAACTATAGTGGCTTTACATGAAAATGCATAAACAAATTATAATTTATTCATTTATAACTCTATAAAATTACAAGAAGGCCTAAGCTTAGCTGAAAATCTTGAATCATTTTTCCTGAATGCAGACCCTTCCGCTGAAAATTCAAAAGGGAGCTTCAAAATTGTCTATCTACAATGACCTCGTAAGAACCAGAAAATAAACAAAAATTACAGGTATTTTTAAAGAGGATAGAAGGTGCAAAAAAATCTAAATGAAGAAAAAGGTTCTGAAAGTGAAGGTGATATTGTTCAATCGAAAAAACATTTTCGTTTGATTGTACTAAGTATAGTGATGAGGAAGAAATTTATTAAATTAAGGTCGCATTAAATGAAAATATTTTTTTTTGTTTCTTTTGGTTTTGTGTTATGCATACATTTTTATTTTTAATAAAATTAAGGTGCATATATGGAATTTTTTAAAAAAAGTTTGTTTTTAATAAGTTTTCAGAACGTAACCCCTCTTTTTTTAACTGTCTCTGGGTCTCATATACCACGGTTTCAGACAGCACGGTCATTTTTTGCAGGGCCGCCCAGAGGGGGGGGGGGAACTGGGGCACTTTGCCCCAGGCCCCCAACTGCCGGAGGGGCCCCAAAATTTTTTTTAAAAAATATTTATTAGATTTCCTCCGAAAGAAAATTCTGAAACTTGTACCGTACTTCAAAATTCAAAAAAATCTCCTGAATAAAGGGCCCCCCCCCCCCAAAAAAAAAAAAAAAAAAAAAAATTATTCGATTAATCAGATTTCTTGGGGCTCCCAACAGAAGTTTGCCCCAGGCCCCGTAAAGTCTCTGGGCGGCCCTGATTTTTTGCGCCGATACGTTTTTGGATGTCACTACGAATTGACTCCTATAAATATAGCAGTAATGTGCTGTGTTGGATCTTAGCAGAATTTATGATATCGGTGTCGCCCACTTTCTTCTAGAAATAAAAATCTTCTCAATCCATAGAAAACTGTTATTTTGTTTTTGTTTTATATGCATGTTTGGCGCATTTACGTGAGGCTTGCAACATCTGATTCGTTTAAAACGCTGTAAATAGATGACTCAGCATTTTATTTCAAATTCCAACAAATTTGATAGCTTGGGATTTGATACAAGAGGATTTCCCCTAAGAAAAGAGAATGTTATAAGTTTCTTCAGAAAAACGAGGTAGTGGCGCAGTGATTCAAAGTCAGGAGAACGTTGATCTAACTGCACTCAAGGCTTCTAGTGCAGGGGTTCCCAACCTTTTTATAGTACCGTACCTGTACGTTGTAAACAATTTGATGACGTACCGGTAAACCAAAAATTTTGAAATGGGGAATAAAATGCAATGGAGAACATTTGTAATAAGGACAAGTAACTTAGGATATATTTTTATTGCTAAACATATACATAAAATATAATAATCACTTTAAAAAAAATATAATTAGTGAGAAGGTTGGGCCTGTTTATTATTAACTAAAGAAGTAATATCGTGCTCAATGTTTGTCAGTTTAAGGCGAAGATCCGATTCAATGTCCAGCAAAGCTCTATATTTGGTTTTCATCGCAGCCATTGCAGAAATCTTTTTTCACATAAATATGTGGTCGCAAAAATTTTACTGCTTGGCAAGAAACTTCTCAGACACAGTTATAATTCGCAAACCTACTTATAGACACAGTTATAATTCGCAGGCGAGTGCTAAATTTTTATGGGGCGGTTATAGATAACACATTCAGGTGTAGACGGCATCTTTTGAGATTAAGTAAATCCCAATAAAGTATTACAACACAAACAATGGATAAGAAATTCCAAAGTAAAATATTAAAGCGTATTGATTGTTAGTTATTAAAGTCATTTCTTTTCCTTTTTTGTAATACAGATTTTTAATAGATTTTTGTTTTAAATTGTAAAATCATTCGCGTACCGGTAGCTGCTTGTCCGCGTACCGGTACTGGTACGTGTACCCAAGGTTGGGAACCACTGTTCTAGTGCATGCTTTCAGAGAGTAAGAAGAGGGGAGCAATTATTTCTCAGAAAGTAGAGAGAAAGGAGAAATGTGATTGATGCGCTCAGGATCCGTGAGTTCGAAGTGGGCAAAGTGAGAAAGCAACTTGCATGGACTTGAAGATCGATGCTCATTTTATAACGTAGTTGGGGGATATCGCATCAAAATTTGCGTACCACATTTCGCAAATTGGATTGCCAGAAGTCGCATGCAGTTTTTAATAAATTGTTTAGGTATTATTTTGGACGAATTTTTTTTTTTTTTTTTTTTTTTTTTTTGGGGGGGGGGGGGGGGGGGGCACGGATAATCCAGAGTACACTGTAGTGGGTGTTCATCAAACAATTGATAGCGCATTAGGAGAAGGATAAAGAAAATATTGTTAAAGTTTATCATCATGGAAATGCTTATCCTGGGTACCTGTGTCGAAAACCTTATACAGTAGCAATGTCGGAGGATTCCATGGCCTGAGCAAAAGCATAAAAAAGGCTGCCCCATTGTGTGCACTATGCGTACACAGAATAAAGGAAACTTTGGCGTGGGGCAAAGAGATTGAAAGAAATATTTGCTAAATGACCTTACTGAAGAACACCAAGAAATTTTTTTGCCTTATTTAAAGATGGCGACAAATATAATATTCAGTTATGAGTTTTTGTTAATAGCTGTTTTTTTAAGTTAATTATTCGCGTCGTGGTTCTCAAATATTATTTTCGTTATTAATAATACATATGTAAAGCGCAGAAATTTGTCCCTTTTAAATTTCAAAAAGGACTGGATATTTCTGACTTGATATTAAATTTATATAATTTTTTTTATCAAAATTGTTTTATATTGTTAAATCTTAATTATTTAGAATAAAACAATTTTTTTCCCGAAACTGAGCCTAAAAATCCTATAATACAATAATAATTTTTTTATTCTTTATCAGGTAGTAGATTAGGTAATATCTTTCTCCAAAACTATTTTAAAGTTTTTGAAAAATATTTAGATCATGCTACGTTTGAAATAATAACCAACTGAAATTATATTTAAAATTTTAAACGATATTTGAAGTAACGTTTGAAAAAGTTGGCAATAAGCGTTTTATGAAACTGTAAAAAATATCTGTTTTAAATAGAGTTTTTGAAGGTCCACAGCTAGAGTTGGGAGTTACAATCGAGCCGTAATCGGGCCGTTTATTTTGAAAGTGGCTAAAAATAAATAAATAAATAAAAATAATAATAATAATAATATTAATTACAATTTAACGATATCGCGTCATTAAAAAATTTTTTAAAAAATTCAATCAATAGGGTGAGAACCATTGAGATTTTAAATATCTATAGATATTTTTCAAATATCTCGATTTAAAAACAAGGTGACTTATGGTACTTTCAAAATAAACGGCTCAATTTAAGTCACGTATTGTAGTTTATTCCACATCTCCAGAATTCTTTTTAATTGGGGAAACTTTAGAATAAATCGTCGTTTGTTTTAGTAGTGCTATATCAAGAATACCTCTTGCGATCGATAAAACTTCGCAGACGAGAAAGAGACTTTCAGTAACACGATGACGTTTGAAAATAGAGACGTGACTATTTACAAACAGAGCGCGTCTGCGCGACCGTCATTCTATTTAAATGAACTGCTGCCGCTAGTGGTGTGGGTTTCGAGATCTCGCACCGAAGACATCGAGAATAGCACGTGCGTTCGGGTATTTGGCCGGATCAGTCACTCCTCCGATTCAATGGCTTCCGCACATGGCGCGCTCAGAAATCTCTCGAGATCTCACCTAGTTTTTTCGAAATGTAAAAACAACGGCAGCGGGAATCCAGTGTGTTTGTGGAAAAGGTTGAAATCCACGTCTGCGTCGGTCGTCGCGGCCGACACCTCTTCAGTGGCGGGCGAACAGGAGAAGTATCAAAAAGATGAACTGGATCTCACGTTCGGGAATACCAAAGATGCTTACAAAAGCAAAACCACGTGGGAGCTTGTCCGGGCATTCGTCGTGCTCAAGTTGACAACCTACGATTACCTGGTCGAAAACAATCAGCGGGTGAGTATTGCTTTTAGAAATTATGCTAGCTTCGAAATTCTTAAATTAATTTTAGCTGTAGGCTTTATGTATACATGAAGTATGAAGGCTTTTCAATGTCTTTGATGTCTAAAGTCTAAAAATTGTTCTTAATTTTCTAGTAAAATTGAAGTACTTATCCAAACATTTCAATTTAATGTTTCCTACGCCGACAATCGTCATTTGTATGAAAAATTTACTCTTGTTTGCATAGCTGTATACCGTGTTTTGTACGAGTTGAGAGTATTGCCTGCATGAACTATTAGTGAATGGACTATATTGACGTTCAACTAATGTGTCATATACACCCAACTCTTTTTTTTCTTCACGAATTTCATGTTACACGGTCCAAACACGATTTCAAAATCATTGTCTCGTAAGTACATATGTATGTACATTTCAAAATTCTATTACACTTAAAAAACTAGCAGCACTGCTATTTTAAATGTGTGTTTTGACAGGAATGTACACTTTAAGCTTTGTAATATTAAACGAGCATTCCAACAAATTTTGGAAGCAGTTGAGAAGGACAACCTCACAATCGTTGATGCATGGAAAAAATATTCAATTATGGATTTCATTACCTATGCTTGATGATAGGGTCCAGTTCATCGTAAACAATTGCGTTTATTATCAAGTATCGACGAATAATTACTAAATATTATTTTTGTATCTTTTTTTAATTTAAAGTTTTCTATGCTTATTTTTGGATTAACCTAATATTTTTTTAATTTGATGTTTATAGCTGTGTTTTTTTTCCGCTACTAATTTTACCTATGAATTATGTATTTTGAGCTTAATTGCTCCATAAAAATGCACATTATGTACGTACGTATGTATATCAGAACGTTTACAGTAGTTTCATTCCTTTTTTTTTTCACGGTTTTTCGAACAAAATTTAATTTTTTATTCCATCTTACACGGTTTTCTGATGAATGGAACGTATCTAGGAAACGTATCTTTTTTTAACACGGTTTATTTTTACACGGATTTCTGAGGAACGTATCTACCGTGTAAAAAAAGAGTTGGGTATGTACTTATCGTACTAGAAAAATATGTTCCTTTGTGCTATTCCCGTACTGTAGGAAGTTGTAGTTTCATAATTCATTGTCACCTTGCAGTAAATTTTATTGCGAATGTAATGAAAAATACTACTTTGGAAAAATATTTTATAGAATTTGTTTTATACATTTAGGTCAATATGACTTAGGTCGCAGAATCATATGAGAATACCACCCACAAAATAAAACAGAGACCTCCCCCTTCCCTTTCCGAAATGTTGAGCATCATGCGAAACACCTAAGGACTTCAAAACATTGCAAATATCTTCAAATCTATTTGAATGATTTTAACTGTTGAAATGATATAACGACGTCCACTGCTTATCGCCAGCTTACCAAAACGTCGTGTGTATTTCTGTTCAATTTTCTGACACATTTTTACCTCTAAGGCCGTCTGCACACGGGGCAACTCAAAAGAAACTGATAACTGACTCCAGTCACAAACCAGTCCGTGATGAGTCGTAACCTATGTAATTGAATGGAGCCACGCACACGGCGCAACTGGTTACAAACTCGTCGGCCGACGAGTTTGTAACCAGTTGCGCCGTGTGCGTGGCTCCATTCAATTACATAGGTTACGACTCATCACGGACTGGTTTGTGACTGGAGTCAGTTATCAGTTTCTTTTGAGTTGCTCCGTGTGCAGACGGCCTAACTCCAACTTCTTCATCAGCACTACTATACAGCGTGTCACAGGCCGAGGCTGTCTCCATGAGCCATCTGACTCTATCTGGAGCAAGAGATTGCCATCAGTTGACCCCCAGATCCCTAAGATCTCTCTCAACAGAATCGACCCACCTGGTTGGGGGGGGGGGGGGCTTCCTCTTTTTCGCGTACCCTCAATTTTTGAAAAGGTCACCCATTTAGTTGGGTTTCAGTCATTGTATCTATAAAGTTGTCCTAGCCATCTTATGCGGCTAGCCTTTATAACTTTGACAATATCTGGTTCTTTAACCCTTCAGCGGGCGCGCCAATTTTTAATACACCAGCAGGCGCGCGTTGCATAAAGTGCACCGTCTCTTTTAACCTTGATTATTCCTTTTGTAATAAACTTTCTTTTTTCAAATTGAAAATATTAATTCTGCGTTTTATGACAAGATATAAAATGTTGATAATATAGAGATTTATTTATAATTAATGACCAAAGAATGCAGACACAATCGCCTTATTTCAAAACTCTCTGGTTTAATGCATCTAAGGACAACTTGCGAATCGATTCCTATTATGTCCAAAAACCTAAAAAACAATGAGATTGTCCATCTTCGTGACATGCGGAATACCGTGTAATAGCAGCAAATTTGATTTACTAGATCAACTCATAATTTTCTCCTATTGCAATCCAGTATAATCGCTGGTTTACCATGGTTAAATCACGACTAACAATGAATGGAAAGGAATACGAGGGTCAGAAAATCAGACCTGCATTAGAAAGGGTGTAGCTATAAATAGAAACTGCTTAGAACATTCAAACCTTACTTGTAAAAACAAACCATTCAAAATTACGAAAATGTTGCACTTTATACACGGGCGCGCCCGCTGAAGGGTTAAATCTACTGTAAATCTCATAATTACATCGTATTCTGTAGACATCATTCTGCTTAAATGCTCCCAAGATCTTCCGGAATATTTTTCTCTCAAAAATCAGCAGCTTATCTTTTTCAGATTAATTTAATGGCCAGCACTCGCTGCTATACAGAGCAACTGGCCTAATTAAGGTTTTGTAAAGGTTAATTTTTGTTTTAACGTTAATAAATTTGGACTGAATTGATTTCTCAACCCATAGAAACATCTGTTTGCCATAAGTAACTTGTTATTTAACTCCCACTTGATTGCCATTGTGTTGCTTTTACGCCGCTGTCGTGTTGGAGGACTCTTTTAAAACGGTCCAGTGAACAAGCTGATAATGTTTTATTTGCTTTTGCGTTTCTACCCAGGAGGGGCCATTATGCATAGTCTTGAGTTTGACCATAACTCATTAGATTACCGTAAAATCTCGACTATAATACGCGCCCGAGTGTAATGCGCATGCTTGATTTTGCGCGAAATTTTCGGAAAAAATTAAAATTCGAGTATAATGCGCATCCATAGCTTTTCAATATTTTATTTAAAAATTGCACAAATATTTATTAACATAAATGAAATTTGTAATAAAAAGAAACGAAAACGTCAAATTCAGTAAAAAAAAAAACTTAAATTGTTAATTCAAAACTAACAATACTGTCAAATTACCAGTCTTAATCACTTTAACTCGAATACATATTGTTGTTGCTTCCATGTCATAATTATTGTTGCCGTCATAATATATATCGCCATCATCATCATCACTTGACGATACGAACGGTGAGTTCCGTTTGTTTAAAAGGAATACCTGCTTAGTAAACGGGTGGATGAATCGAGGAGTTCAGATTCGCACGCACCCGTGTTTCGACCGTGGTTCACATCCCATGGTTCACCGTGATGTCTTACAGCTCCTGTACGCTCGTATATCCAATGTTAGAAACTACGTTTTTTTTGTACGCGAGTACAATACGCACCTTCATATTTGCGAACTAGAAGATGAAAAAAAGTGCGTATTATACTCGAATTTTACGGTATACTAAATACACAAGTTAAATTTTCAAATTATTTCGGCGTAGACAGTCTCTTTATTTTTTCGTAGGCTTATTTACCATCGATCGATCTATCGATATAAAACAGTTCCGTGACTGACTGACAGATAACGCACGGACCAAACCGTTGGACCCTAAAGGGCTGACATTTTGCATGGCGATATTAAGGAAGATTTTTGAAAAATTCGTCTTAGATTTTTTAAAATTAAATTTTTAAGCTGTTTTTGTAACATGTTTTTAAGTTTGCATTTAAAATAATAATATGCGGGTTATAAAAACTATATCGCGAGAAAAATCATAAAAATTACTTTCAAATGAAATCTTTTTCGAATCTTTAGCTCCATTTTCTGATTTTTGGTGAATTTTTAAAGATTCATTTTTAGAATTTAATTTATTAAATGCTGATCACGAGATTTCTTTTCTTTTTTGTGATACTTCAAATTAATTTTGCGTCACGTGCATAACAACGAAATAAATTGACAAAAAAAAATATTAAAATACAGTAAAAGATAAAATTTAACCACTAGACACATTGAGATGGAAGTTTTTAAAGAATTTAATTCAAATTAGTAGGATTTATGGATATTAAATTAAACCTATAGATAAAACTGCAATTTCCCCTCAAAGTATGGTTCGCCATGACGATAAATACGTCTCAAGGCCAAACTTTAAAATACGCTGGCGTAGATGTAAGAGAAAATTGTTTCTCCCACGGTGAGTTTTACTTAGCTTGCTCACGCGGAAGTTCGCGGACGAGCCTGCTAATATTAGTTCCGCCCAATGAAGAAACTAAAAAATTTGTTTATAAGGAAATCCTCTAAAAACAAATTTCATTATTTTTTCATTGTAATTATCCTAAAATGTACTCCATAGCGAAGCACGGGTATTCAGCTAGTCTATATACAGTCGATTCCGGTTAATCGGACCACATCGGGACGCGGTCATTTTGGTCCTAATAACCGGCTGCTCCGATTAAACGAACATGCCTTATGTTACAAGACAGGATTCGGTCCGATTAACCAGTGTTCCAATTAACCGGAATCGACTTTATACATATATTATTTCTAAAAGGTGTTTTTTCTTTGTTTTTTGTTTTATCCCTTTTTCTCCTTTCATACTTAACCAAAATCGATAAATTAGGTACCATTTTAAAGATTAAGATCTTCGTTTCGTGCGAATTGTTAATTTAGAATTACACATCTTATTGTCTATTTAAAAATTGAAGTTAAACATCATAAACAATTTTTCTTCCTCTAGATGGCGCGCACTAGCTTTTATTATTTTACCATTATCAATCGCACTGAACTTTTAAATTTAAAAATCGTTTGCTTTTATTATCATACTCTGATTTCATTAATGAGTTTCTTTATGGGCAACATATCCGGTAGGTGTACATTATTATTTTTGCATGGTAAAACCATATATATTATTTCTAGGAGGTGATTTTTTGTGACGATCCCTTTCTCTCCCTTCATAGTTAACCGTAATCGATAAATGAGGTACCATTTTAAAGATTAAGTTCTCCGCTTCTGACGAATTGTTAATTCAGAGTGGCACATTGTATTGTTTGTTTAAAAATCGAAGTGAAAAATTGACTTTTGGCCCCTAAAGTTCTTAACCCGGATGCGTCGAAACGGCCCAGTCAAATAGTGTGCACAAAGAGGTTTTGTAATGTAAATATCACATTTTCCGCGAATTTGTGTCATATGTAACTTTTAATATTATCTACAAATGTGTTTTGACTTGTCCATATTTCACGTGTCCCCATTTTTGTCTTATGCTTCACCTCCAACAGTGTGGCCAAAGGCGTTTTGTACTTGGTTTTGTATTATTCCTACGTACCATTGTTATTTGACAAATAAGCATTGGCTACAAATGAACCGGTTCGTCTCTCATTCTGCTACAAACCACCCACCTCGGTATAAAATTTATCGTATTTTAATCGCATGCGAAAGTGTCGCACGGGCCACCTAGTTCTGTCCTTAAATGAGGTCTCATCAGAACATTTTTTCTTACTCATAAAGCGTGAAATAAAAATGTCCTTTGACACGATATCGCTCGAAATTAAGCTATTACTCGGAAGCAAATTACCTTCAATCGCCAGTGTCGGATGGCTGTTACATCCGATTTGGGGGTCATCTCTTGAAGAAACATAATCGAGGCCGAAATTAAATGAAATTCCAAATCATAGAGAAGAATTGAAGTTTATTCCATGAAAACAGCGACATGTTACTCGCTTCGAAGCCAGCCCGCGTCTATCTAAAAAAGCCAAAATACAGTTAGCTCAGAGAGGTTGCCAGAATTGGCGGAGGAAGTTAGTGTGTGGAAAGGCGAGGCGTTTTCGCCAAAGAGTAGAGGAAGGGATTACCAGAACAGAGATAAAGTTCAGAATGGGCGATTATAGGTTGTTAGTAATATTATATATATATATATATATATATATATAAAATGAAAATTGCCTGCTCATAATTTCAGCTGAACGCGTGTTCTAAATTATCCCTTTTAACAAACCACAACACCTCTTCTAAACTAGGACCTCGGAGTCATTTAATTCATATTTTATATTTGCCCTTAATGCAAGAGCTACCGAATCTTCTCCAGGCTCTAGAAATCCCAATCGCGCAATCGATGTTTGAAACCCCAATAACATGACCCTATATAATATGACCCGCAAGCCCCAGTGAAGTTGATTTATAATAAATAACTGTTTCGAGCCTCATGAAAGAGAGCAGATAATAAATATACCTTGTTCAAGTCCTACTTACCAGTAAGTTTATCATAAATATGCCTGTTTCAAGCCCCTGCTTACAAGCCTCATGACAGAGTCTGTAATAAATATGCCTACTCTCAAGTACCACTTTCCAGTGACCCGCATCCACCAGCCATGGGACTGATTCTGGCCAATTATATAATTCCAAAACCTTGTGGGAATATAGGGAAAATGTCCAGTAGAAATACGCCTGCGACGGATCCGTCTCTGACATGATGTAAGCAACTGCCGCCAGAATCTCTCTCCGCACCCCGGCAAGTGCGGCGGGCACAACGGCCAAACGGACATCTTCACTGATGGTATGGGAAGGCCACGGCTCTTCTTCTCCTTTGATACATTGCAATGTAGCCTTTCGCTCTTTGTGTTCCGGAACTCTTGTCTTCGTGGTGCCGAAACTTAACAGAAGTTCTTTCTCTGATCTACGACTGCCATCATCTCTCGCCTGTTTGTTAAATGTGTGTGATCAACACTTCTTCCTTCATCTAGATTCATTACTTTGTGTGATTACTAGCTGAATACCCGTACTTCGCTACGGAGTACATTTAAATTAAATACAACGGTCAATATATGCAATTAATGCCAATATATATATATATATATATATATATTTATAATAAATACAACGATCAATGTATGCAATTGATGTAAAAAAAAAAAGAATATATTTATAATAAAATCGTAAGGGATAATATTATAGACAAAATAATGTAGAAAAAAAATATTCAAATTAAATTTGATAGAACATACTAAAGAATATAGTACAGTTAATATAGTACAGTTTGAGGTACAGATCTTTTACTGTAATTTAATATTTTTTTGGATAATGGCCAATCGTCTGCCGCATTAGCAAGAAAAAAAAATTTTTTTTTGTCTGTTTCGTTGCTATGCACGTGACGATAAATTAATTTAAAGTACCAGAAAAAGAAATCCGTGATCAGAATTTAATAAATTAAATTCTAAAATTTAATCTTTAAAAATTCACCAAAAATCAGAAAATGGAGGCAAATATTCGAAAAAGATCTCATTTTAAAGGAATTTTTAGGACCTTTCTCGTGATATAATTTTATAACCCTCAAATTATGTTAAATGCAAACTTAAAAAAAGTTACAAAAACAGCTTAAAAATTTAATTTAAAAAAATCTAAGAGGAATTTTTTAAAAATCTTTCTTAGTTCACCCCTACACTATAAGATGAATCGACATGCAAAATTTCAGCCCTTTAGGTCCAGCGGTTTAGTCTGTGCGTTGTCTGTCAGTCAGTCAGTTACGGAACTGTTTTATATATATAGATTATCACATATCTAGTATATAAATGAGTCAAATCAAATGCAGGGAATTTCAAACATATTACAATCTGTAAAAGTAATTCGGAAACAAGACTATTACTATGACGGATTGATAAAATTAATAAAATTAAGATTATTTTATGGTTGGGTCCGTGTTTTATCCTAATACTAATATATCTTTGTCCAAATTCTGGAAATCAAACGTATTTCAAATCATTTTTGAGGTCCTTAAAAAAGCTTTTAAGAACTTATTTTTGATATAAATACGAACCTCGCAGTCGTCCACAAATGATACAACTATCCTTTTCATATAACGTCCGACTGAGCTCATTGAAAAGCTATATTTACCTAGCGAACGGAAAATGAAACTTACGGCTCCAGTTCAGTTTCGAAATATCGGCCAGTCAACCTAGTAAAATCCAGGGCCGGATTAATACACATGAAACGACTGTGTAGGATCCCCTCCCCCCTAGTCATTTCAGATGGGGAAATGCTCATTTTTATGCACTGCTGGCCATTAAACTTGCAACACCATGAAGGAGGGATGATACAAACGTCAAAAGAAGATGCTGGGATATGCAAATGATTAGCATTTAAGCGCAATCGAATGACGCAGGAGGGTGAAACGGCATCTCAAACTCTGTATAGAAAGGAAAGTGACGCAGCGGGTTTCTCATTCGGAAATCGCATTGGAATGTTGATTGTTTGTAAGAAGATCGAGTTATATATATATATATATACATATATATATATATATATATATATATATACATATATATATATATAATATTATATATATATAAATGTATAAATATATATATATATATATATATATAAATTATAAATATATACATATATATAATATTATATATATATAAATGTATAAATATATATATATATATATATATATATAATATTATATATATATAAATGTATATATATATATATATATATATATAATATTATATTATAAATTTAAAAATAATATAGTGAATTTTTTTAAAAAATTTATAATATTATCATCTTCGCGGGCCACAGAGTGAGTGTTGGAGGGCCACACGTTGTGCAGGCCTGGCCTAGCTCCTATGCCACAGTCTTGAGTGGCTCAGCCCCAGTCAACTGACGAGCTTATTTTCCTCTTCAGTCAAGGTCTATTGCTTTCCCTCCCTCGTGAGCTAAAATGGAATTAAAGATAATTAAATGTTTCAGTTTGAAAAACTTTACAAAGTTTTTTTACTATCTATCCGTCATAAGTGGTTGCATTGATGTAAATTTATCTCATTGTCATTGAACATCGACGAAAGTCATTTCTTTCGGTTTTTGTTGACTGCAAAAATAACGTAATAATTGGAGGAAACTCGTTTTGACTGGTCGTTTTATAATTTCGGAAACGAAAGTGTAGTTATTTGCAATAGCTGTTGCATAACATCGGAGGATGGAGACGTCAAATTTCGTGTAACAGATTTTTGCTTGCGCGTTACCGCAACCTTGGCTCGGCGCCACGCCAGGTTCTTCCGCGTAAGCTGTTTTCATTGTGGATGTCGTTTTTTCTTATGTCACCGCATATCTTCCTGAGAGCATTTGTGTTAAATAATACGATACCCATTCACATCGGAGAGTCTCTTCAACACTTGGATGACCGAGAGAAACAAATTATTGGTTTTAACTGGAGTAAGATCTTAGTGGTGGAAGAAATAATTTGTAGTATTAATGCGGCGTAGAGGAAAAGTATGTCTCAGGAAACTTTGAATTCTGTGCATTCATTTTCCCTACCGTTATTACATTTAAAAAATATATATATTGTTCAGTTATTTTTGCGAACCTCTTCCATATCTCATGACGTATTATTTTCACCTTAAGACCGTCTGCACACGGAGCAACTCAAAAGAAACTGATAACTGACTCAAATCACAAACCAGTCCGTGATGAGTCGCAACCTATGTAATTGAATGGAGCCACGCACACGACGCAACTGGTTACAAACCCGTCGGACGGGTTTGTAACCAGTTGCGTCGTGTGCGTGGCTCCATTCAATTGCATAGGTTGCGACTCATCACGGACTGGTTTGTGATTTGAGTCAGTTATCAGTTTCTTTTGAGTTGCTTCGTGTGCAGACGGGCTTAGCAATTCTGATAATGTTCTACTGTGCGCTGTCACGATTTCAGGCCGTTCGAATTGGGTTCAGAACTCGGCGATTCCTGTATTATTATTATCATTTTAAATTGTTTTCTTTTTTAAACTTTTTTTTCTTTCTAGTTTACGTCACTTTATTAATTTTTCAAGTGCATTTTTATTATTAAATTAATTTTTACCGATAAAGGTGTCATGCAAGGCTTTTTAATGTGTTGAGCATTATTGGATCGCAATTGTCACTTAATGTCTGGAGATAAGGGCTCCGTGAGCTCCAGCGACTCTAAAATTCCTTGATCCTTGATGAAACTTGGAAAGTCGTGGGTATCAGTGGCTGGCAAAAGTTAATATACAGCATACATCAAAAGTTACTATACAGCAACGAAACCTTGTGTAGCCTATTTATCTGAAGAAGAAATCAAAACCTTATAATAGACATTTATGTGTTGCATACTGTGGGGAATACCGAGTTGAATTTTTTTTTTAAATCTAGAACCAGCTCTTTTAAACATATATAGTTTATTTTAAAATAAAGCACAGCACAAGTACAGGTGACTATATTACAGGTAGGAGAATATTATTTACATGAACAAACAGAATGCAATTATCTTAAAGTTCCAAAGGACACACCAGGCACGTTCAGAGTCTACAATCACCTCCGAACGTTCTCTCTGAGAATATATCAGACACGACCGGAGTCTACTATCACCTCCGCCGTTCTCCGCAAGTGCGTATCAGATACGTCTGGAGTCTACAGTCACCCCCAGCGTTCTGCGTAGTACCACCTACCGTACGATAGGTGGCGTTATTGCTTGATATGGTGACTCGCCTGTCTCTACACATACCTACGTAGATTTCAAAAAAAAGTTTTCCCCTTAAATCTAGCCCCCACCCCTCCAAATAGCTTAAAAAAATTGTATTACGTAATTAATAGATGTCGTAAAATTTATCTCGGGATTCGCAGTTCCTGTTTTAAAATCGATCGATTTGTTATACTAAGGTTAACATTTTGGACAGCCAGTCCAAATGGCTCATAGGAGGGGTTTGTCACGTTCTCCGTCCATTAACCACGCGAGACAGACCTTTACTGTAGGCAGAATTATTATACAATTTTAAACATATTTATGCAAACAAGAAAATTTAAAACGAAATGCCTTTCCACATCTTCAGATTCGAATTATAGCGCAAGTTCACTGTGCGTCAATAATTGGACATTTTACGTTGAATTGTACACATTTGTGCGCCGTACATTAGCTTAAAGAACGGGGTTACCGGATCGTCAAGTAGCCGTAAGCTGGTCGTTTTTTAAAACAGCCACTAAGTGGATGGCGTTGTAACGTTGTCAGTCAACTGTTGTGTACTTGGAATCGATCTTGGCCTTTACTATACACAGAATTATTATACGAATGATATATAATTTTAAACGGTACTTTTGGATTGCCTCCACTATCACATCCACGCGTTGTGTTCGCACAACCTCGGTTCCACTCTCTCACGCTGGCGTCTAGGGGTTAGGACTGTAACGTCCCTGTGGTTGAAATAAACACACGAGAGACAGTAGACTGTAAGGACTTTGCCTTAAATAAAAGACTGCCAGCATTTTTGTATTTAATGCTTTAATTTCATTTCTCGACTAAATACAAGCTATTTACAATATATATATATATATATATATATATATATATATATATATATATATATATATATATATATATAAAGTTAAATTCGTGGGTTCACGGCATCGACGAGGAAGGTCAGACTTGAGTTGTCGCTGCGCTCTTTCAAGTCTATCTAGGCCCGACAGTATCTCCGGCTCCAGCGTCACTCTGAATAACTTAGTCTCCGTATCACTGACATGAAATTAACTCGCGTCCGGCGACTTTATATACCTTCGCTGAAAGATCTCGAAATGGAAAATGCCGCCTTTCTTTATTCACTCATTGTTCCCAGACGACTAGGCGCCTCCGGTCGGCAACTTCTCTTTTGTAGCTGACGAACTGTTCCGCGAGCTGTCGGCAGTACTTCCGGTCTATATGTCGCCAAGACTGTCTGTCTCCAGCCGTCTAAATCTGTTATGTGCACAAACCGCGCGTTGGTTGGTCTTGCCGGAATTTCCACGCACAAAATATTCGCTGTTGTACGGGAGGAGTCGTTACATGTCTTTCACCACAGAGCTTGTATTAAAATCTAATTCTGTACAGTATGTACAAAGGCAGAGAGACTGTCCTCGTCTGCACACGAGAGATATCACAGGAAACAGAAACAAACTTTCACGAAGAGTCAGTCTCCCAGCTTTCCAAATGTGAGGTATCTCTCTAACAGTCTCTAATCGAGGGAAAATAACCGCCTCCGCTGATGTGGTTTACCGGCTGCGGGCCCTTCTCTCCGTCACCGCGGGTCTCTCAGAGCTCAATACTCTCGGGCGTTCGCGGGCCCTTTTGGCTTTCACCTCGTCTCACACTCACGGCACTGCTGTAGACGGAACTGTCCGAGGCTCAACACTCTCTGGGGTTCGCGGGCCCTTGGTCTGCGCACAGCACACTATCTTCACTGCTCTCTCTGCGGGGGCGAGAGAATATTTCCCGCGCTTTCTACGCGGCGGCAGCCACCGGTACTGGTCAATTTCCGCTTCCACGGGGCTAACTTTCAGCTCTCACCAGGGGGGGATTTACTCTGTGGGGTTTTTTTTTGTCAGGCGCCTTCTTATCTGTTCCTCAGGCCGTAGAATTTTTCCCACGTTTTTCGGGTTCACACGCTCGGCGGGCATAGCCGAACGGTCATCGGATGTCCATCCCTTTTCAGTCCCCACGGGGACCAGCGTCAGCCAGACGGAGTCATTCTCAGCTTCCCCCATGGGGTAGCGCCACTAGACTTTCGTTTTGTCAGCGGTGTCTCGTCGAAAAGAGAAGCGAGGCGACCGTTGGTAATTAAATGGTCCCCCTTGACTTCTCGGGATCACGTCTTTCGTGAAAGAGCGCTGGGCTGGGGTGGTCTCTTCCCAGAAAAGAGCCACTACGTTACAGGATGCAGGTGTATCCTAGGGTGTCTCAAGCCTTCTAAGGAGTGGCTCCAAAGAGATCTGGTGACGTCACAGCTGATATAATGAGTTTGTACTCTTGGAATACGGGTAACGTATCCTTGCAGAATAGCTTCTTTCAAACAAGGCTAAATTTTAACCCTACCTCATTTGCTAAGGTTTTGGCAGATTCACAGGCTGTGTTTTATTGAAACAGAAATCGGGAGGACTCTGTTCAGATGCTGCCGACATTGCGCCATTCTAGTGCAAACATCTTAATGTCGGTTATCTGTAGTTCTAGTGGCAGCTCGGTTATGCTAAATCTATTTATTCAGCATAAACAGCTGAAAATGTAACCCTTGTACGTGCATAAAGCACCCTGAACATGTAGAGTTGCTGGGATCATGAGTTATCACTGCAATCTGAATACAAAAGAAGCATTTCTATTCAAATTTTTGTTATAAGTAATTTTTTTTTTATTATTATTCCTTTTCTTTGAATATTCCACTGTGCATCTGAAATGATCCATAATCTTATTGAAAATGCTTTAGATAAGATGGTTCCAATTCATATACGGTCATATTGTGATATCAAACTGCACGAGGTGTTTTTGCTTTCAACAAAGGGGTGATCAGGCTTATTTTTGCTTTGGGTCGACACCTGACAGACGTACCATTAGCGAACAGTTGTTCCGTTTCTCGGATTGACTCGTTTTGATTTCTCATGATGACTCACATCATTAAATGTAAGCTAGGTATGTATCATGACAACAAAAATCATTATTATATAGCATGAATATTTGCTTTTGTCTGTTTCGAAATGCAATTATTTTGATTTTGCTGATAATATTTACCTTTCCTTTGTGGACACTGTCATCTAATGCTTTTCAACCGAGAGATTTAGAGAATTT
Source organism: Dolomedes plantarius (assembly GCA_907164885.2). Classification (NCBI taxonomy): domain Eukaryota; kingdom Metazoa; phylum Arthropoda; class Arachnida; order Araneae; family Dolomedidae; genus Dolomedes; species Dolomedes plantarius. The sequence continues at coordinate 231,361,297 of OU015491.1, read as the reverse complement.
TCTAAATTGAGAACATCTTCAAACAATGATCGCTTGGATCTTGCGTGGGTCAGTTAGTCCAGTTTTCTAAAAAAGAGTTTCTTTTTATTTTTTGTAATCCTTTTTTGTACTCTATCTCCTAAGCAATGCCGCCCACGTCGTAAGCGTCATGAGAGTGGGCTCGGGTTCGAATCCCGACTAAGGCATGGACGTTCTTGTGTTGTCGCCGCATAGGGAGCGATGTTTGTTGTCCTACATCGCGATGATCTCTAATAAAGAAGTCGCTGTGTGGAATGGGCAAATGTCGTAAATACAAGAAAGAGCCTATCGCAGTAGGAAAAACATATCGATGAGTTTCACCTGCCTTGGCGTTTGCAAACTTTGCTTAGTATTTTTTTTAAAGATTGCCTTTAAAATAGACTGAAATATAAATCTTTTAAAACTAATTCGCTCTAAACTGATCAATAGTCCCCCCCCCAAAAAAAAAATATATATATATATATATATATATATTTATATATTTTTTCACAGATTTCCCCCGTCATGTAGCCGTGGCGTTATTTCGTCTATTGACTGGCCAACTTCACAAAATGCCCAACTTCACAAAATTGGTCTTAGAGACTGTACTCTATGTGACTCTGGATAATGTATGGATAACAAGCATATCGACGAATGCACTGCATTAATGGCTTTTAATTCTGTTGTTCTGAAGTATTGGGAAGCTAGAATAAGGCTTAGTAGCCAAATGCCTGGCATTTGTATGAATAAATAAACTTCCGATTTCTCGTAGTATGGTGTCACAGCAGTGCGAGGTATTCCAAAGCCATACGCTAATTAGAATCAAAACACGTTTCACTTGTAGATATTTATTCCAGTTTTTACGACCAGTAAATGTGGAGTAGAACGAACGTTGCAAAATGGCAGCAATTCACTTAGCGGCATCGAAGAAGGGAGAACTGGTCCCCAAATAACAACAAATACGTTTAGAAGCAATTACTTGGATTCACAATGGGAGGACCTGCCCTGTGCAAAACCTCGCTAAAATCTTTCTTCTTAAAAATCATAAAACTTTACAAGCCGCTTCCTAAAATTTTTGCGTTAAAATTACATGACAGACAGAAAATGCTAGTTGCTAAAGTACTTAAACTGAATTCTAAAAACTTGTTGCGTTGCCACTTCAGAAAAGTGAAAAACCCAACCAAGTAAAGCACTGCCATCTGTTGGGAAGCACTAATTAACACAAGAAACACAAAAAATGAAAAATAATAGGTCTGAGTCCTTTAGGTCCAAACAAAGTGTTTAAAACTATTTCGCTCTAAACTAATTAAAAACCAATGCATTACAATCTTTGTTAGGGAACGCGTAATATTTGCCTCCCCTCCAAAAAAAAAATTGCTTTTAAAATAGTCTGAAAAGTGAGTCTTTAAAGCTAATTAATTCTCTCTCAACTAATCCAAACCCCAAAAATTACGAACATCGATAGGGGAAATTATACAACAGAGCATTCATTCTAATGTTAAATTAATGTTTAAATTAGCATGTCGTTATTGACATATTGAGTTGGATTTGGGTTTTTCTTTTTCTGTGCCCGAATGGACAGTTTGAATATCAAACGTCCGTCGAAAGCTGAAAGAAAGAAAAAATAACGTGTTGTTATGCTAATCTTTGTAGATTTGAACTGTTAAAGCTTGCCACTTAGATGTGAAGGTCGACAGATTAGATTTCATATTTATAGCGGATGAAACGAACTCAGATTATTTCGGGAGTGGGCCTTTCTCCATTGTGCGTTAGAGCCGTGGCCCTGGATTCAAAGTACAGTGTGCTCCCGATTATCGAAAAACGTGGATTAAAAAAAAAATTGCCTTTAAAAAGGGCTTTAAAATTTAAATCGCTCTAAACTAATCAACTACCAAAAAATGACAATCTTGGATAGGGAAGGCATCATTTTTGAGGGAAAAAAAAAGATTTTAAAATACACTTGAAAAATAAGCCATTAAAACTAATTCGTTCTCAATTAATCAGAAACCGATAAATAACAATCTTTGTGAATAGGGAACGCATAATATTTGGAAAAAATTGCATTTGTCATTTCGGAGGAAATATGCTTGCAGTGTTTTGTAAATTAAGTAGGTATTTTGGATAGAGATTTCTGAAAACCGGGTAATCGAGAGTCATTCGAACGGATGTCCCTAACTGAAGAAAGAGCGAACCATTGCTTGGGCTTTGGAGAATTTTATTTAAAATATTTAGACATGTGTATCTTCGTGTCTAGGCCCACATCTGTGAGGTCAGTGTGTGCTCTAGGGGTGCTTATAAAAACATAAATAAATAAAAATGATTTAAAAAAAGCGCAGAAATAAGAAAATACACCCTTCATTTTCTAAGGTTATTTGAAGTTATTTCATAGAATTGTGAAAGGGGAACCATTCCCCTGCAAAATAATTTTCTAAAAATTTTTTTGTTTTGTTTTTTGAATGCGTTCTGCGATAACATGCTCCGTCTATTATGTTTCATACGATCTTTTACGGTTACAGTTTTAAGAGAATGGGTGTCTTTTGCTGAGATTCTGTTTACTCGAGAAAATTCTCTTTCTACGCGCGTAGGAGTGAGGGTTAAATGGGTCATGAAGTTGCATGAGATTTTATACTTGAAATCCATCTTTGATAGGACGTCACATATACCAAAATTCTTGGCTGGGAGATAAGTGGACATTCCATCGAAATGATCTCCACGTGCATCATTTTACATATATATTTATGTCATTGTAAGCTATTTTTTAAATTTTTTTAAAATTTAAAGTATCCGACTACGTTTGAAGCATTTTAATTTTTCAAAAATTGTACTTTCGAGAATTTCTGTCTTATTTTTGGAAGGAATATAACACCGAAACACGAAGATGATGACACACTAGACCATAATTATGCCACTTTTTACAAAATTGAGGAGTTTTGGTCGAAATTTAACACATTTTTGCATAAACGGCTCTAAGATATGTAAACTAAAAAGAAATCGATTCTTAAAATGTTAAAAAAAAGAAAATACAAGCGATTCTATGGAATGACATGTAAAATTTCAGTTATTTGTGACGAGATTTTTTATAAATGCACTTATAACTGACCTCGAGCCAATAATAGACCTCGAGCCAAATCTTATGCCATTCTAAGTACAGTAACCACCGCTTATAGTGATCAGTGGTTATAAGAATCAACCGTTTATAAGAATCAATATCGCAAAAACAAAAAACAAATGTATTATTTCCATGTTAAAATTTTCGCTTTAAAGAATCAATCCACCGGTTTTAAGAATCAGCTTACACTCTTCGCTTTCCTTTCATTTTCCCAAAAAAGCCACTTAAACCCTCCAAAGGTACGAAGTTTTTTCTTTATTCTTTTTAAAAGAAAGAGTGATAAAATAGGATGGAATTCAGTCGTAAAATGCATCCCTTTCTTTGTTAGACAACATAATAGTTTCCCCTTAAACGCTTTACCTAAACGCTGTCCTATTAGCTTGACCCAGGGGCATCCTACCCGTGCGGATCCGATTTCACTTTTCTCCACTGACAAACAAAGACAGGGACTCTTTTTTCCCACCTCCCACATCCTGGTTGCGGCTTCCTGGACCTTGAAACACATAAATCATTGGTGAAGTGTTCACTATCATTTAGGCAAACGTGACATTAGTAGATTCAGCACGTTATCAAACCCTGAAATGTAAGCTAGAAGGTGAATCTTCGTCTGAGACTATTCGTATTTAAAGAGGTATAATCAGCCTCCTGAAAACTTCATTACGTCAAACTACCATAGAAAGCATTTTCTTGCACCCTTCCTGTAGTTGAAATGTTAAACTGTTAAGCAGGTATGTTGTAACAAATATTGGATATTTTCTTCTCTTATTATAATCATGTGTATCTACTTATAGGTCTAGAAATTAAGTTGTATTTTTAAAATTATAAAGAATAGTTTTAATAAAAGATAATTAACGTAAATTAAAGAGTATTTTATGGTAAATTATCTAATATATGTATATATAGGTGTGTGTGTGCCTGTGCAAATACCTAAATTTCGGCTATAAGAATCAACCGCTTATAAGAGTCAAAAGCAGTGATAACAAACGTGATTCTTACAAGCGGAAATCACTGTATTACGAAAAACGCGCCTGAAAAAATTCATGGACATATCACGATTCCATTTGGAGTGATCACAAGAGTCGTTTACATTTTTGACGAAAATTTCTTCCGAAAACACACAACTGACGTTTTCAGTGGTACTGAAGTGGATGGCTGCCGCTCGTCTTTAAATCGCTATCATTCCACTTCTAATGGTGATGGCCGAATAGCTGGGACGCCGGCATTCGGTTCACATCCTGTGGGTTCGAGTCCCACTGTCGGCATGGATGTTTGTAGCCGTACGGAATCGGCTTTAAACCGTAGGTCCCGGTCTAATGAGTAAAAAGTTGACCGTAGCGCTCCAAACCAAACCATTTCTAATGATCGTTCAGAAAACAAAAAAATAAAAGCATCATTAGAAAAATAAATTCACATTCTTTAGGAAACAGGAATTTAAAAAAAAATTCGGAATTTTCATCCAAATCGATGTTTTAAACATGGTCAGATGGATACCTTGAACTATCTCATTTTTATTGTAAAGGGAAATAAATATTAATATTTTTACTATATTTTTAACTGACAAGGGAAACACCCAGATTTTGCGGTAATTTTGTTAAAAAACAAAACAAAAACACCATAGAGTCATTGAAAAACCCAGGTCTGCATTTAATATAGTAGTTGTTGTTTTTCCATTGCGGCAGGCACTTTCTTGACATTTGCATAATGATAATAATAATTAACTTTCTCCCCGCATTGCCAAACATGACCGTTGTCGATCAGCCAACCTTCTTCGTAACCTTGAAAAAATAAAGACAAAAAATAGATCTCGTGACGTCCTTCGCCGTGCGCCGATTGGTATTCTTCCTATTTTCCCTTTCTTACTTTTTCATTCACTTTTTCTTACGTTTCTGAGCTAATATATTCGTCCGGGTTTCCGTGTCTAACATTTTGATACGGCATCTTTTTTTCTTTTTTTTTTTGGCTGGGTTCGTTAACGAGCTTTGAATGTCAGTTCTGATGGAATGCGTTCACCGAATTAAAATGTGTGAAAGTTCGACATCCATTTCTGAGTGAATCTCCAGTTTTATTCGAAAGCTGGTTACGAAAATGAATGGGTATCCTACAAAACGCTATGAACATTTCTCAGAAAATCAAGAATTAAAATTAAGTTATTTTTAAAATTTAATTCCTGTATTTTTGCGTGGAAACAATCAGTTTGTTCCAGGGGCGGCTCCAGCCCAGAGTTTTTTTTTTTTTTTTTGGGGGGGGAGGCAATGTTTTTTTGGGGAGGGGGGCAATATATATCTATATATATAAAACAGTTCCGTAACTGACTCATTCATTCATTCATTCATTCATTCATTCACTGACTGACTGACATACAACGCACAGACCAAACCGCTGGACCTAAAGGGCTGAAATTTTGCATGGCGATTCTTCTTATAGTGTAGGGGTGCACTAAGAGAGATTTTTGAAAAATTCTTCTTAGATTTTTTAAAATTAAATTTTTAAGCTGTTTTTTTTACTTTTTTTAAGTTTACATTTAAAATAATAATTTGAGGGTTATAAAATTTATATCACGAGAAAGATCATAAAAATTCCTTTAAAATGAAATCTTTTTCGAATCTTTACCTTCATTTCCTGATTTTTGGTAAATTTTTAAAGATTAATTTTTAGAATTTAATTTATTAAATGCTGATCACGTGACTTCTTTTTCTGGTACTTTAAATAAATTTATCGTCACGTGCATAAAAACTAAATAGACAAAAAATAATTTTTTTTTCTTGCTAATGCGGCAGACGATTGGACATTATCCAAAAAAATATTAAAATACAGTAAAAGAAATGTTCTAGAAGCTGTACTACATTAACTGTACTATATTCTTTAGTATTCTTTATATTAGATTTAATTTGAATATCTTCTTCTACATTATTTTGTCTATAAAAATATCTCTTATGATTTTTTTATAAATATATATATATTTTACATCAATTATATACATTGATCGTCGTATTTATTATATATATATTGGCATTAATTGCATACATTCACCGATGTTTTTACTTTGAATGTACTCCGTAGCGAAGTGCGGGTTTTCAGCTAGTATATATATATATATATATATATATATATATATATATATATATAAGAAATAAACATCGTCTCATTTTAAATTTAAACTCATTTAGTATTAGGCCTACGATTATATAATTTTAGGCTATGAAAAATAAATACGCCGGGCTTTTTCGGGAGGGGCAATTGCCCCTATTGCCCAACCCCCCTTGGAGCCGCCAATGGTTTGTTCTTTTTATATTTCTACTTCTGCGCGATTCTATCTCGCGCCTGTTTTGAACAATCGCGTGTTCATGACATCTCGATTTTGAATTTCAAAACATCTAATGATAAGATTTAAAATTTTTACTTTTTACACCATGAGAAATTGAGTAAAGAGTAATTTCTCTAAGGCGTTTAGTCATCGTTCCGAAAAAAAGGGTGGCCGTTTGGAGGAGTGGTCGACTAGAGAAGTTTCACAGTATTTTAAAAGAATTTACATGTCGCGACATTTTCGAATCGTACCATAGTTTTTGGACTGTATACTTTTAAATCCTAAGTTTTTTAATAATAATAATTGAAACATTTCTAGTCCATATTTGTAATATGTAGCGTGATGCATAGATAATTTGCCCCTCAAAGGTAGCAAAGGGGACCGTTTGAGTAGCACGTGAGCCCATTTTTAGATCTTTTTGCATTTCTGGTCGCTGTTTCATAGGCGATTTTTTTTTTAAATTATTCCAACTCTTCGTACATTTCTAAGAAAAAGTGTATTGGTATGAAATCATTGAAAACAGTCAGAATGACGTCGACGTTTTTAAGGGTTTCATGAATTCTTTGAAAATAAACAGCCAGTCAATACAGATGGCAGGGGTGTGGATGGGGTCAGGAGCACTCTCTTGCCTGCATGTTCTCTGTCTTGGTTGCCCCCTTTGTCAGCAAAGAGAAGCGACGCCTCTTGAATGCTTACGTCATAACTGAACGTCCCCAAAGTCTTCATGCTTTTTGACAGTATCCATTCACTTTTGTATCTTCTGCAACGTGTTCCATCTTTTTTGTTGAAATTCCAAAGCGATCCGGACCCAGGGTCTTACCGTAAAAATCTTTCGCGACTCAGTCTGACCAAGAATCCTTTGAGTCCAGTTGTCGATTTCGATGTCCTCACAAGATCCCTGTATTGGCATGGATGTTTAAGCAGTAGGCTCATTAGCCTCTCTACCAACGGAGGAAAATATCGCACTTTTGACAATGATGCCTTATTTTGCACTACGTACGTTTTCTAACGACTACTTTCAAAGAGGAAGCATACGATCAATGAAATTTCTGAAGAATGACACTGGTGCATTCGTTTCACAAAAACAATATCCCATTCATTTTGTGACCTTTTTGTTTTAATCCTTACGTCGGTTCATCGGTCTGGGAGACTGCTATTGCACCTGTTCTTAAGGGTGGGGATGATCAGACTGTTGAGGGTTTGTGAATTCTTCAGTTGGGTCCTAACCTTCAAGTACAACACATCGGAGATTTTCGCCCGCTCGTATTTTGCCGGTATATTTAATCTTTGTAAAACATAGTCGGTCTTTTGGACCGATGAGTCTTGAACTAATTTAAATTTTTGTCGGTCTGTATGACCGATAAACTTTGAACCGTACTAATTATCTGCCAGTCTGCGTGCATTCTATTTCCAAGATCTTTGTTTTATTGTTGTAGCTAGCATGGCTGGAAGAATTCCTCCTGTTTCACAACGAACCAGACATTTTGTCTCTTTCGCGCTATCACAGATTGAGGAATCGGATTCTGAAATTTTTGTTGAATAATCTATTTCTTATTTACACTTTTCAAGAATGATAGGTGGCAGTAGTTTTGCATTGATGACTTATAACTGCGAAAAACTTAGCGTAGTGGTCTGTGAGACCGATCAGCTGGGGAAAGTAAAAAAGACAGATGAGCCGACGTAAGGGTTAAATAGAAAATTTAAAAGAAAAAGGAAATAAAATTTGTTACTTATATGCGGCACAAGACAATTCGTCATCTTCCGAAAAGTTGGACACGCATGATTTAGGTAATATATTTCCCTTATTCGCCAATTTCTGTTGAATAGTTTGTTCACAGTTTCATCACTTTCGACCGTCCGTCAACCCAGAATCAAAAACTCTGGACGATTCTCTTCGTATTAGTCTTGTGAAAATCGGTTATAAGGTGAAGAAAAATTCAGCTGCCATTCTTTCACCGAACATTTCGAGGGATGTATAGCAAAAAAACATCATTTTGCAGCAGAAAGGAGAAAACTGTTTCAATTTTTACCGTGTCTAATTTTCATAGTTTTCAAATGCTTGATAAAGTTTGTTAAGAAACACAACTGACCTCTAATTCTTTTACCAGTCGCTAAACTAGTTTTTTTTTTTTTTTTTTTTTTGGGGGGGGGGGGGGGGTTAGCGTTTGGGCTTCCGGTGTTCGGATCGAATCCCGACAAACGCCGTTAAATACCTCCGCGTCTAGGGGCACGTTAAATCCGTAGACCGGAAAGTCCCTCTATGATAGTGGTCCCCAACCCATAGAAGTCTGCGGACCACTAGGCCAGAATTTGAACCATGTGCGGACCACCCCATTCCCCACCGACTTGAGGTGGTGGTATAAAATATCCCCCAGGCAAAAGGGATACAGGATTAACGTACTCAAATTCTAACGTATCCTTTTCTAATAATAAAATAATTATGTTAAACTTTTAAGAAATTTTAATACAACACCTGATAGTCATCGGATATATTCGGCCCATCTAGTTCAATGAACATTGCTTTCAAAATCCCCACTTATTTGGCAACTTTTTTATAGGTAGTGCCGGACCACTCCTGTGACTCTTGCGGACCACATTTGGTCCGCGAACCACCGGTTGGGAACCACAGCTCAATAAGTTCAGAGAGGGTACGCCCCCCCCCCAGCTGCCACCCCTGGGGGTGCTCGATCAAAATTGCGGTGGCACCTGGCTCAATCGGACTGCGACCCTTGTGGTGCCATTCTAAACCGGAGCCGCACCCCTCCCGCTAGCCTATACGGACCTGATCTGGAAAAAATTCCGACCAGGGGAAATAACAACGACAAACTAGTTTTGGCATTTCACTCGACCTTTTGTGACATGTATTCTTTTTTTACCTGGGACCCTAGATTTATTCCACGACACTTGTATAACTAGTAGACTCTGACTGCGTTTTTATTAACCTCATTTTCTGACTCAGAATAACTATTCGATTGAAAGCTATTTCGCCTTCTGCTTCACTTTCTCTTTCACTGTAACTTTCACTTTCACTGTAACTTTCGCTTTCACTATTCTAATGTTTTATTGCCACTTCGTTCAGTCACTTCCTTTTGACTCGTGGTGTATTGTTATAACTATTTTTAACGATGGCAGCTTTTGTAAGGAAGTACATTAATACGTATTTTACTCATAGCCTTCATGTGACCAGACAGCCCGACCTTGCACGTGACTTTTCGTGCCGGATTCATTATGGCGGCCACACTCGATTCGGTTATACGCAACATAAGAATATTGCGACTAATAACCCCAATTTGGATCCCTCTTTGTAAGTGGAATTTGTGAATGAATGAACATAGTTTTAGACGTGGCATCCCATAACTGTGATTTAATCTTTAAGACCAAAGGAAGTGATCATTTAAATGAAGGCTTTGTAGAAACTTTCAAGTTCTTAATCGTAATCCCTCTATATCTTAGCCCATTCAGCATTCTGTTTAGACGAGAGATGGCGAATTCAACTGAAATATCATTATTTCGCTGTCACGTTCGTTTGAAAACGAAGATCAATTTTATTTTCCGAAACTAAAAAGAACCGTGCTAGAAGTGTTGGAGAATTTTGAAAGGTAGCTTCTCACATCGAAAGAAGTGACTTCTCAAAATAATTTAGAATAATCAAATCCTGAAAAACACACAATTTTCTCATTTCTTCATATATTGCCATTTGCTTCTGAAAATGAATTACCGTAAAATCTCGACTATAATACACACCCGAGTATGATACGCATGTTTGATTTTGCGCGAAATTTTCGGAAAAAATTCGACTATAATACGCACCCATAACTTTTCAATATTTTGTTTAAAAATTGCACAAATATTTATTAGCAGAAATAAAATTTGTAGTAAAAAGAAACGAAAACATTAAATTCAGTAGGAAAAAAACTTAAATTTTTATTCAAAACAAACGATACTGTCAAATTATCAGTCTTAATCACTTTCACTGGAATACAGCTCATCTAGTGTTGTTGCGTCCATGTCATTGGTGCCGTCGTAATGTATATCACCATCATCATCCTCATTTGGTGACAGCTGCCCATCCTTCCATAATATGTCGTTCTCGCAGCCGTCTCACGTTTAACAATTGATATTTTTTCTGCTGCCGTATAGGACAGTCTTGAAGAAAGTTTGAGGGAAATAAATAAAATAAAATAATATTTTTTTGCACTCGCAACAGCCGGGATTTATCACTATTTCAAGGGACCTGTTGTTAAACGAACGCGTGTGCGATACGAACTGTGAGTTCCGTTTTTTTAAAAGAAATACCTGCTTAGTAAACGGGTGGTTGAATCACGGAGTGCTGATGCGCACGCACCCGTGTTGTGTCAATGTCTTACAGCTGCTGTACGTTCGTTTGTCCAATGTTTGAAACAACGTGGTTTTTTTTGTACGCAAGTATAATACACATCCTCATTTTTGCGGACTAAAATGTGAAAAAAAAGTGCGTATTATACTCGAGTTTTTACGGTACGTATAAAAAGAATTATAAGTAATTCAGAAATAATTACAAGATAAAAAGACTTTTTATATACCATGTTTTTAAATTTTCTGTTGAATCATATGAACTTGACAATTCTATGTATTAATAAATACTTTTTAAAAATATTTTTGATGAATTATCCCATCAACTTGAAAGAAAATGAAGTTAATTAGAAGTTAACTTGCATTTGACTTTTAGTTCCCTTTCCGGCCAATAGATGGCTACACCAGTCTATAAAACAAAATTAGCTGAAAATTAATTTAATGCTGCTTAAAGATGGCTAAAAGTATCAAAAAATGCATTGTCATCGTATTCTGAGCTATTCTAAAAGTTTCAAATATCTAGCTAGTCGGGAAGTTAGTTAAAAATCGATTGCAAGATTTGTACTAGACAAACACACACACAAACACATTCATTCGTCATCACCCATTTTAAAAATGATTTACAGTGTGAATATATGCATAAAACTTTACATTAACGTATGGGGCTCGAGGTTCGATTCCCGAATTCTTGGAAATATTTATGTACATTGCGTATTTATGCATTATATAGCGTAATACATGAATATATAATATGTTTATATTAAATTGAAATAGATTGAATTAGATTGTTAAATTTGAATTTATTCTTATTTATTGAAATAGACTGCAAAAGTTTTTTGCCTGTGAGTAATTTGTATGATTTTTTAATCTGATTTTCTTTAGTTTATATATTTTATTTTTGCTTAATATATTTATACATAGCATATTTATAGCATATTAGTTAGATTGTATACATAGCATATTAGTTAGATTGTGCATGTCGGATTGAAAAATCATCGGTAAGCATGCTTTTTTTCCAAGAAGAAAGACTTTTTTTAATTATAAACTCGGATTATTACAACACTTTTAATTATAACATCGGATTGGAAAACAGCCAATATTCTGTAAAAATTTCTAATATTTTAACAAGGTTATGAACCTTTTTTTTTGCAACTGTTCAATTATTTACCATCAAGTTTTGACGGGTACTATCTAGTATAAAAGAAACGTCTTTGAAGAAGAGTGGATACGATTGGATTTTTGAAATATTATAACAGTGCATTGTTTGATACCGAGAGAGATCGTATGACAAATTTGTTTTTAACAATGTTTCATTTTGAAGCAAACATGAACACCTCCAGCTCGCAACTTCTCTTCCATCCCCGTTTCCCCACTACTATCTTTTTTTTAGGAATTCATTTACTACAACGAAAATGTGTGCTTTTAAATAAAGTTCAGTTTTGAAAAATTCACGTTTCACTGGACACAACCCACAAATGTATTAGTTAAATATCCTGTAGGGTTCGCCGCATGTTTAGCAGTCTGGAGGAAAAAGAAATTATTATTATTATTGTTATTGGCCAAATAATATCAACTGGAGAATCCGACAGAAATGTTTCATTGAATGGTTTACTCCAACCTCAGTTTCAGTTGGCGTCCAATTATTCTTAAAATTAGACGAAATGCTTTCTTCCATCCTCAATGACTGGAGACTTTGTGGATCTTCTTAATTTTCATTGTGAGCTCGCATCCTTTGGAGTTCAAGGGCCATCTGTTCTTACGTAAGCGTCCTTCGCTCAGATCGCTGGCGTGTGACCGTTTCAATCGGATTCGTAAGCGCATGTTGTCACTTTCCGGACGACCTTAACAACTGTTGTTTCATTTAACATTTTTCAAGAACTGGTATTCTCTTATGTATAAAACTAGCTCAAAACCTGCACTTCGCTACGGAGTACATTCAAATTAAATATAACGGTCAATGTATGCAATTAATGCCAAAAAAATAAATATATAAATTTATAATAAATACGACGATCAATGTATACAATTGATATATATATATATATATATATATATATATATATATATATATATATATATATATATATATATATATATATATATATATATATATATATATATATATATATATTTATATATATAAATATATATTTATAAAAAAATCGTAAGGGATATTTATTTTTTTTGGATATGTAGTAACCAAATTACACCCTATTAAGTTTAAGGTAATGATTACACAAGTTATGAAGTTACATAATGAGCACTAAAAAAAAACAACTAGTGTGATTAAAGTAGATCGCGTTGTGGTCCAAAGGACAACCCAAGTTCAGTCATGTTCTGATACGTGTGAGGGAGAAACAAATAATTGACAGACACAAATGACAGGTAAAAAAATAATACATTTATTCATTATTAGGAGTATGAGAAGTTATTTTAAACAAAACGATCACAACATTTTAAGTATCCCCCAAACATTATATATATATGTAACTTTTAAATTTAAGCCTCAACGGCTAACAAAAAAAAAACGTGAGTAAGCATTGTGACCTACATAAAAATCATATCACTTCTAGATTAGCTTAAATTAAAATAGTTAAAACATCAAGTTTCATCTCATTGATTAGAATGGATCCACAATGATAAAAAATTGGCAAAGATCTCACCGACTCGATGACACAAATATAGATGACGGATGCTGAGCGTCGCGTTCTGAAGGCTGGCTATCTCAGACTCCCGGTGACACAAATCTAGATGATGGTTGCTGAGCGTCGCGTTCTGACGGCTGGCTATCTCAGACTCCCGGTGACACAATCTAGATGACGGATGCTGAGCGTCGCGTTCCGAAGGCTGGCTATCTCAGACTCCCGGTGATACAAAAGATGTCGGTTGCTGAGCGTCGCGTTCTGAAGGAGGGCTATCACAGACTAGATGACGGTTGCTTATGACGATGGAAACTGCATAACGCAGTCATGTTTTAGTAGGCCTGGACGCCGGGGACCAAAACCCCTTCTTAACAGATCAAATCTTCCTCCAACGGCCCTCGGTCACTCCTCTCCCGTAAAAACCCCACGCACCCCCCTATAAGGGTGGGAAGTTTCACTCCAAAAAAAACTCCGCGTACCCTCAACAACAGCGCCTTTCCGTAAAAAGTTCCTTCCAAAATGGCGGGAAAAACACCCACGCCCGCGCAGTGATACAGGATGACCCAGGAACAGGTGTCCAGCGAACACCCCCTTCTTCGCTGACCCCGGCCGGGTCAGGGAGCTGGGCTAAAAATAGATCGCAAAAAACGAACAGAATTGCTTAAAAAGTAGCCAAAATTGGGGAGATTCGTGATTGAAGCTGAGTCGGTGAGAAATTTACCAGAAATTGCCGACAATACATTAAAACGGCAAATTACTGCTGGATTTTACCACGTTAATGATTACAAAGTAAAAACATAGGATATTCTAATATTACAATAGGCCGTTATACAAATTTAAAACAAAATAGTGAATTAAATAATAGATAAAATACACTTATTCACTTAAAGAAAACATGGATTTTGAACATCATACCCGTGACGAAGGATACCGCAGCGAGAGAAAAAAAAAACACAGCACCCCAAAAGCTTATTAGTACAAGGCGCTTATGACACACAAATGAACTTCTTAATCATTAACGAATTAAAATTACAAAATTGCGAGAAATTTAATTAAAATTCAGGCTGACCCGAAATTAAAGTTTAACAGAGTTTGATAGAACACAAATGCTAAGATGTTAAGAGATACAGGAAATTAACAATAGCTAGATAGTTAATAAAATTAGCTGCTATCTACCATAATTTAATATATTTAATTATTTTACACATTTAATGATAAAAAGAACAAACAAAAAAAAAGGAAGAAGAAAAGTTTAAAACAAGTTAATACCAAATCCAGACTTATGGGTTTAAAGTTATCACAGCCCAGGGTTTCCGAGCAAGTTAAATACCTAGATTAAGACTTAAGTTTGAAGTAAACCAAAGTTAATTTTTATTTTTTATTATTTTATTTTAAAGAATATTCATGTTGATGATGAGTAAGCAACTACCAACTAATTATAGAGATAAAACTAAAACTTACTAGCCTTGATTTGTAATTAATTAGCTAATTAATAAAGAGCACCACCACAGATAATATCCAATCGTCTGCTGCATTAGAAAGAAAAAAAATTTTTTTTTGTCTATTTAGTTGTTATGCACGTGACGATAAATTTATTTAAAGTAACAGAAAAAGAAATCACGTGATCGGCATTTAATAAATTAAATTCTAAAAATGAATCTTTAAAAATTCACCAAAAATCAGAAAAGGGAGGTAAAGATTCGAAAAAGATTTCATTTTAAAGGAATTTTTGTGATCTTTCTCATGATATAAATTTTATAACCCTCAAGTTATTATTTTAAATCAAACTAAAAAAAAGTTGCAAAAACAGCTTAAAAATTTAATTTAAAAAAATCCAAGAACTTTTCAAAAATCTTTCTTAGTGCACCCCTATACTATAAGAAGAATCGCCCTGCAAATTGTCAGCCCTTTAGGTCCAGCGGTTTGGTCTGTGCTTTGTATGTCAGTGAGTTAGTGAGTCAGTCAGTTACGGAACTCTTTTATATACAGTGGCTCCCAAAAGTGTTCGTACACTTAAGAATTTCAATGAAATAGGGGTCTATCCATTAATTAAAATGAATATTTCAGAATGGGCATTTAATAATAAGATCTATAATCTATTCTTAACAAAACTACATGAAATATTTTGAAAAGATAGTAAAACTTTATTTTTAAGAAACCAGTAATCAAAAAGTAAGAAAAACTTAATTACTTAATTTATCCCATTATACTGTGCAGTATGAAAAAACGCTTTAAAGAAGGAAATTGGATCGAAAACAAGGTAAGAAAAGGCCGTCCGGCAAAGTTAACAAAACGTGATCAGAGATTTATAATTAGAAAATTTCTGAAAAATTCACGTTTGAGTGCTGTAAAAGTTTCTGCAGAATTCAATGAAACATTTTCTACTTCAATTTCACCTGAAATTTTTTGACGAGTTCTCAGAACAGCTGGATTACATGGGCGTTCTGCCCATAGAAAATTTTTTGTGAGTGAGAAAAACAGAAAGGTTCCCTTCGCACTATCAATGATAAATAAGCCCCAAACCTATTGGAATAATGTCTTATTTGCCGATGAATATTTTTGGTGCTGATGGGCGTATAATTGTATGGAGAAGAAAAAAATGAGGAACTTAATCACAAGAACTTAGTAGGAACAGTTAAGCATGCCGGTGGAGGTATCCTTGTATGGGGGTGCATGTCAGCATCAGGACTAGGAAATTTGGTATTTATTGATGGCATAATGAATCATGCTGTTTTTATAAATATTTTAAGAGACAATTTAAAATTATCAGCTCAAAATTTGGGTATTGAAAACAACTTTTTTTTTTTTATCAAGATAACGATCCTAAGCACACGGCTGTCAACGTTCGCATCTGGTGTCTCTATAATTGTCCACAAGTTTTGAAAACACCACCTCAATCGCCAGATTTAAACCCAATAGAACATATTTGGAGAGAACTGGAGGTTCGAGTACGAAAACACGATATTCACACGAAAAGCGAACTAAAAACAATTATGATGGAAGAATGGATGAACATTGATGGAAAAATTACAAAAGAACTAAAGCAATCTATTCCCAGACGTTTAAAAGCTGTTGTGGATGCTAAAGGATATCCTACTAAATATTAATTTAACGAAAAATTAGAATATTTACTAATATGTAGAGATTTTTTACAAGTGTACGATGACTTTTGTGAGATAAAGTTTTTGTTACTTTTGGATTATTGGTTTCTTAAAAATAAAGTTTTACTATGTTTTCAAAATATTTCATGTAGCTTTGTTAAGAATAGATTATAGATCTTATTATTAAATACCCATTCTGAAATATTCATTTTAATAAATGGATAGACCCCTATTTCATTGAAAATCGTAAGTGTACGAACACTTTTGGGAGCCACTGTATATAGATGATACACATATCCAGAGCCATCGTTGCGCCTGAGGCAAGTTTCAAAAACGGCGCTTTTTAAAAAAAAAGTTTTGTTGAGAATTTGTTTTTGTGAAACTTTTTGGCGAGCAAGATGTTGCAGAGGAGAATTTTAAACTAGAAATAAACGTATCGCAAATAGAAATTGTCTACTTTTTGAACAACGATCATTTTGGAAAAATTATATACTCATTAAAAGTTTTATTTACATAAAAAAATAAAAATTTTAAAAATGAGAGAACTTAGAAAAGGCAGAAAGAGTAAATAAATGTGAATAATAATTTATATCATAAAAAAAAAGACTCCATCCTTTTTCGACCCTTTATGCCAACAAATGGCTCTCTATAGCGTCTTTTCTACAGAAACTATTGCTAGATCTTTCAGTCATTCTTCGGTTATTGTTGGTAGATAATTCTCTAAAATTTTCAGTTTAGAAAAATTGTGCTCGGCTCCTGCTACAGTTTCAGGTAATGTAAGCAAGATTTCTTTAGAGCTACGACAACGTTTGTAAATGGGCATTCAAAATTATTTCTCATGAACTTAGATGTGGCTCTTTATAAAAAATACCCTGAATATTCGCTTATATTTGTGTAATCTTTCGAATTCGTCATACGTCCGATTAGACAATTAATATTTTTTTCGTTATCCGTTACGAATTTCGTATTTTTACTGTGTCTCATTTTGGGGCGTCCTTCGATTCGGCCGCCTCACAGGTGGGACCGGCCCTGAATGTAGCTATAGCCAGGCCTTGATTTTCCATCAGGTCCGGGCCTAGGGGCCCCCTAATGTTGGGGGCCCCCAAATTTTTTATTTTAAAAGAAAAAAAATTCCCAATTCAATTTTTTTTCAATTTTACCTGTTTTACTAGCAATTTTTTTTATATCCTTTCAAATTTTATGGATTGTTTCATCATATTTATATAGTTATATGTATAGTTCATCATAATATCTACACTCAAGAGCCAAAACATTATGACCACCTGTCAATAACGAGTTGGCCCACCTTTGGCGCGCAACACAGCTTCAACCCGCCTTGGCATGGATGCCACAAGTCCTTGGTAGATGGCCGGAGACAGATTGTACCAGATGTTTAAGCAACGGTCACGCAAATCCGAGATATTGCGAATTGGTGGTCTTTGAACTCTGAGCTGCCGTCCCATGACATCCCAAATGTGTTTTATCGGATTGAGATCCGGTGAGTTAGGCGGCCAGGACATTAACTGGAATTCAGCATCATGTTCCTGGAACCACTCCAACACAATTTTAGCCTTGTGACACGGGGCGTTGTCCTGTTGGAACATTCCATTTCCAGCTGGAAAAACAGAGGCCATGTAAGAGTGCAACTGGTCCGCAATGATGTTCAGATACCCTGTAGCATTCATGGTCTGCTCTACCACAACCACGGGTCCCAGAGACGCCCAAGAGAACGTCCCCCAAAGCATAATACCGCCAACACCGGCCTGTGTATGACCTACTGTACATTGAGGGAGCAACAGTTCGCCTGGAAGACGGCGTATCCTGACACGGCCATCGGCGTGATGAATGACAAACCGTGATTCATCTGACCAGGCAACTCTCTCCCACTGATCCATGGACCAGTCGCGATGTTCCCGGGCCCAGCGCAGGCGCAGTTGGCGATGACGCTTGGTCAGCAAAGGCACACGAGTGGGACGTTTGCTGCGTAGCCGATATC
Source organism: Dolomedes plantarius (assembly GCA_907164885.2). Lineage (NCBI taxonomy): Eukaryota > Metazoa > Arthropoda > Arachnida > Araneae > Dolomedidae > Dolomedes > Dolomedes plantarius. Next base: position 231,342,816 of record OU015491.1, on the reverse strand, counting down.
CAACAGTGTCCGCTGAACAGTGTGCTGCGATACTATTCTACTTGGCCCTGCATTGTATTGGGCTGTCAGCTGATTACTTTGAGTCATATTTAGATTTTTCCTGGACCATCAAAACTTTGAATACCATTTTCTAAAAACTATGATTTTACAGATTCGTGTCTTTGGAGTGGTGGTAACCATATATATATATATATATATATATATATATATATATATATATATATATGTGTGTGTGTGTGTGTGTGTGTGTGTAACAAGAAATCCCGTCCATCTCTAAATTTATATTTACCGCGTATTTCTTCTTATTGCAGCACAACACAGGCCAATGTAGAACACAAGCCGTACATATGAACACATTTTTTAAAAAAACGCGGCCTAATTTTTACGATTAGGAGAATTAATTCGAAACACACTGAGACGTTGTGGGAAGGTGAAGGGAGCAGAATAATTTTATGCTGTAATAAGTGACACATAGAAAAAAGGAGAGATTCGCGTAAACAGTGACTTGAGCACACATATTGAAAAAAGAATGATCCGTTGAGGTGAAAACGTAGACATCGCATAACTTTCTTGTACGTCAAAATATCATCTGAGGATTCACAAAAAAAAAAAAAAAAAAAAAAAAAAAAAAAAAAAAAAGAAAACTTTGGAAATTCATTGTATGGAATTAAGCACACAAAAGCCAGCGAAGTCAACACAAATGACAACATGAAGAAACTGCACAAATTTTTCAGGATTGGAGCACATGACGTAAAGACACTTGAAAATTTTCTTTTTATGGAAGATATCTGCTGAAGTGAATACGTTGCGTACGTAAAATTTTCATCGTAAATCACAATTATAATTAATCACTCGCAAATCGTAGGGAACGCCAGGCAAGAATAACATCCTGCCGGCTTTATAAATGTGATAATAATCACATTTGGAAATTTTAACACAAGGGAATTGATGTGTAGAACTTATGGGAGATGCAGTCAGCACGAGAGAGTGATGAATCCGGCGAAGTGTTGATCCAGGAAAGCACTGAAGAAATTTAAGTGAGAAACACACATGGAGCCATAGAAGAGGAACACAGATTTCAGACGATATCCAGGAAATCACCTTTATTCAATCAGTAGGCATTACGAAGGTATTAGCTGCAGTGGCCACTGGACTTGTCGGGCGTCCATGCCAGGACGGGACGTGTTGACAGCAGTGTTTACATGCCAGAGTTAAGAGAAGAGCGTTGTCGCCACCGGACTGTGGACAGGAGGTCCGACAGCAACGAGAGTTAAAAACGAAGAGAGAGAAGTCTTCCGTTCAGGTAAATATTAAATGGGTGTTTTGCGATATTGACGCCAGAGGGCCTAAACTACTTAATTTTTAATTGGGCGACTTTAGGTTCGTGGAGTTCCCGTATCCACTTCGGTTTTCCCGGGGATTACTTTATTGCTAGATCCCGCGCTTGTTAGAGCTGCGACCTATTGACCTGGGCGCAGGATAAGTGGCCATAAAGTTCTTGTAAAGTGTGGTTTCGACGTTATAGAATGCATAAATCCAGAGTGGTTCAAGGGCTCTTCAAGAATTTTGACATTATACTGACATTCGGAATCTCATAAACTTCTAACACTCATATCTGGGAATGTTATTGAGTTCAGATAGTTCACATGCCTGCTTAATGATCTGCAGGGCTAATATAAATTATAACTTACTTTACTTTTAGGTTGCAATTTTGGAAAAGGGGTCGTGCTTTATTAAAAAGATAATTTAGAATACGCGGTAAATATACTTTTCGAGATGGACGGGATTTCTTGTTACTTACTTACTTACTTACTTACTTACACACACACACACACACACACACTTTCTTGGCTTCATCTACCCTCTTAGTAATCTACCTGGTCTCTCATTGGTCAATGGTCTCATTGGTCGCATTCGTGTCAGTCAGGAAAAATCTGACGTCACCTCACTCTTTGTGTCGTATATATGTATATGGTCATTTTTATTTTACTATCTTCCGTTCGATTTTCGAAAGGATTTTCCGAATGATACACGATCAACCGAGCAAAATATTCAGTTTTTTTAAATGCACGGCGATAGGAGAGTTTTTTAAGAATTAAATTCTTAGAGAAAAAAGAATAAATAATTTAAAATAAACAAACAGCACAAAAATTCCCGTTCTAGAATCAACAATAAAAAAGAATTAAAAAATTCTAGCGGTTCGAAGAGTTCATCGTGAATGGTAGAGTCCATACGAAGAATATAAGACATAATTTAATGAGCTATCGCCTCTAAGCTGGGTGTGATAAAAAGTCCTTCATCAGTCATTAACGTTCTTAAAATGCTCTGCTGAAGTGTACGTCCATGACATTGAAGTTGTCATTCTGACTTTTAATTTCAATTTATTTCTTCAAAACTACGTAAGATCTTACGTATGCGTCTCCCAATTAACGTCTAACTGTTTGTCACTTTCCTCTTGTAAACCGCCGGACGATGGCCGAATGGCTAGGGCGCTGCCATTCGGTACCGGAGTCTGTGGGTTCGAGTCCGAATCTCGGCATGGACGTTTGTAGCCGTTCGGAAGCGACTTGAAGCAGTAGGTCCCGGTCCAATGAACCCTCGTTTAGCAAAAATGGACTCCAAACCAAACCAATCCTCTTGAGAACCTTAAAGGACAATTATTAAGTATTTCAAACACACACATTTTGGGCTGTTGGTTAAAGTAGGGTGTCGTCCAACTCTTTCACTTGCCTGGGCCGCATATAATATGTTATAAGATAACGTATATAACAGAGGTGGTCACGATAAACAAGGTTAAGAGCCCTATGGGAGTGTCTACGTATTTAGTAAAAGGTTATATTTATACATACAGTAGACGAAAAATTATATAAAGCGATAACAGCCGCTGTTTGGCCACGCGTGGTGTATAATATAGTTAATCTATGCAAAAAAAACTTTATTTATTTACTTTTTACTGTAACATAAAAAAAAGATGGCAACGTAAAACTATAAATGGGATATTTAACCTGGTTTTTGTGAAACTTTTTTGCGATCAAGATGTTGCAGAGGAGGGTTTCAAACTAGAAACACATAAATAACATGAAACAAGAAAGAAGGATAGCATGGCTATTTGGCCGTTAGGCCCGAAATTTCTCGTAACTTCACAACGTCTCCGGTTCTTTTTTCTGTGCTCTTAATAGAATTTAAATGAGCTCGACTGTTATCTAGGCTGGATATATTTCCAAACACTCGATAGCTGTTACTGAAACCTAGCTTTTATTTCTCCACAGATGAGCGGGGGGGGGGCTTATCTTTAGCTGTAAATCATAATATACTAATTATCCAAGTAACCACGATTCCAGTTTTAGTTTTTATAATGAAAGCAAACACATGACTGTTCCTTCCTGTCTGCGTCTCTCCCAGCCATCTGACGACCTTGATCTATTCAGGGTCACGTGGGACCTCGCGTCCAATATTTTCCTTGGAAAATTGTGTTTCGTTTTCGATTCAAAGTGGAAGGGGAAACATGACTCAATGGCGCCATATGAAATAAAAATTTTAACCATATGAGCAGTTAAGTCGTTTCCGTCATGAAGGGATAATGGCTCTTAGAGATTACGTCTGCGTCTAATTAATTGCATTATTATTAACTTTCCTACGTATTCCAGTTGCGTCTTCATGTTTTTCAATAACTGGAAATGGTGTGTTGAAATAAGTTTGGAATTTTCCTGTTACTCGAGGAATAGACGACTAACGAGGGGTGTCAAATTAAGACGTGTTCTATGATCTGTGTACCCATATGAAAAACGACCCCCTATTAAAAATCTATCCTATTCTTCTACATATTAATGAATGTTGTAAGAGTATCATCTAGGGATTGCAGATTCGGGGGAAAATGATTGAAACCGAAACCAATGGTTGTAGAACCGGGTATTGGAAAGTAGTCCATCTTAGCTTTAAAAAAAGTTTTAATGGAGTTATACTATGCTGCCCAACTGATCACTATCTAGATCTTTAGAACCCTTTGTCTTGAAGATAGGCCATCGAACGTCATTTACTTTCATTGATTTATTTCATGTAAAATGCAGTTTACATTATTTAAAATGACGCAGTCGAGTCCTCGACGAATTTCTAATCGAGTGGCAAATTGAAAATAAAACCTAAATTCTTCACAGAGAATTCGTCCATTTCGGGTTTTAGAACCCATTTCTTTCAGTTGACCTAAATTAAAATAAATGAAAAAGAAATAGATTTTTTACTGACGCAATAAGCTGAAATAGATAGCTAATAAAGCTCTTAATGTCTAAATATGTGTTATGTATAACAATTAGAATGTTTTTATCTTTTGACTCATGACTGAAGACCTTCACACAATACAGACTCTCAAAGAATTATTTTTTTTATATAAAAAGCTTTTTGTTAAATTTTTTAAAATTTAAATCTCACAAAACGTATTTATTCACTATATACTAGGTATATCGACCTATTAAAATCAAATATGTTCTCGAGCTTCATTATTCATGCAAGACTTTTGGCAGCATTTTAACTATTGAAATGTGACGAAAATTCTAGCACAGTTTTCCGTATCTTTTTTTCTCCCGAAAGCAAGGTAGTGGAAATTAATTTTCTTTTGGAATGCTTAATTTATTTTGCAAAACGGTCTTCTGACTTGTATGACCTATGACCTTGACTTACTGGCCTGACTCCTAAAAGACACTGAAAGCACAGAAAATCCATGGCAAATTGAAATCTGCTCTAGTTATTGTAAACTATTCGTACAGATGTTCTTGGTCCGAGTGAGTTTTGTGCTCTTGTGTAACCGCTGCAAACAGCTTAAGGATAGGGTGGTGCCAGCACAAGCTAGGTATTTGGTATTTTAACCCTTTACAGTTTTCACTGCTTTGCTTTAAATGTCCTAAATTGACATTCTTTGTGACCTTCCTCACTGTGACCGAAATCGTAAGAGACGTTATTATGAATATTTCGGACCTGAAACTGTACTCCAATTAACCCATGACACTGTTTCACGTGATTGAAATTCCGAGAAATTTTATTCACTTTGTCGGCATTCTGAGTTCTTCGATATTTGATTTGTTTTTGACTTAAGGATATTGGACGTTTCAATGAAGAGCTTGTAGTTCTTAAAATTTTAAAATTTTTCCGCAGTTAATAATTTCAGACCGGAGCGATCCATTGTGGGCCCTGAGGCAAGTTCTAAAAACAGCGCCTTTTCAAATTTTTGGAGGGATTCTTAAGTAAGGAATATTACAAATAGTCACAAAAACAACTTATTTCGACGAAGACGGTTCCTGGTGGTCCATTTCGCTTGCTCCATGACCTCAGATGTGTTTAATATTTCGATGGACCATCTTTAGTTCGAGTGTGTGTATTACATACAATTGTTTCGCTCTCTGGTTTGTTCAATGTTATACTCACAGCTCTGCTTCCTGTGTGAATGAGTTGCTCGCCGATAAAAGTCAATATCATTTCCCGATTCTCGTAAAGGCGTTTGAAAGAAATGAACTTAATAGTCGATGAATGTTTTTATGGCGTGGTTTTTTGTATAGAAATCCATTTCTTTTAACCTTGCCGATGTCGTTCGACAACTGGTTTGCAATATCCCTATTTCTCTGAGGGGCTGATTTCACGTAAAATGCACGATCGTGTCTTGTTTCATTCAGATTTAACTGTATTATAGATTTAACTCTATAATATAGTTAATTCATATATATATATATATATATATGTTATGAGGGGTACCAGAGATACCCCCAGGTGAACTCCAAAGGTAATGATACGTTTAAAAATAGAATAACAACATATATTATACAATATTATACAAAAAGTTAGGTATACACATTATAAATGAAAATCTTGAATATTTATAATTTGTATCTGAATTAGACCATGTTGTACCCGAAAGTTCAGTTTATCAAAGATGCAAATAAAGCAGCACTATTTGAAAGGGGAGAAATGACCAACCTGGGGACCTTTGATGAGGCAGCAGGGCATGGCACGGAGTCTACGGGTGGAGGCCGCAGGTATCGGACGAAGATGATGGGGCCCTTCGGTGGAGGCAGCAGGTTCGGCGCTGGCGGTTGAACACGGACATCTCGCTTTAGCGGGGGCGTCTCTCTCCTCTACTCTTCACTGCGCAGCAGTCACCGGACTCACTTCACAGCTCGCCACCCAATCTCTGACCCTCTGCCTCCGTTCCTCTTGTTTCTTCTTCCAAAAACTCGGGGTTCGTTTTCCCCCCTTTTGGTTTTGACCCTCCCCAGGTCGGTTTCTCACGTAAATTTATTGCCGTTTCGAGTATTTTATTTGTGGGCGGGATGATCCGACATCCCCACGGTTGACCCACGTGGTACTTTTATTTCCGTGAAAATTGGCTGTCCCTTGAGTCTTTCCTGGAATTTCTTCCTCCCATCCTAAGGAATTCTGGGGGTGCGATATTTCTTGGAAATGGGAGCAGGTGCAAGCCAAACCCCCCTTTTCTCAATATGGCCGTTTTATGACCCGTTAACGTGTTGACGGAAAAACAAAATGGCTTATAATGTTGGAAAGAGTCAAAATGTCCAAATTGTGGATCCTTCACAACGAAGGATCCACAATTTGGACATTTTGACTCCTTTCAATAATATATATATATATATATATATATACAGTGTATCCCAATAATAATGGTGGGGTTTTAAATGGTTATAGCTTCGGAACAAAGCATTGTAGAGAGATGAAATATACGTCAAATTGAGGAATTACCTTTAATTACCGTCAAGTTTCTCATCTGTTCATCAGACTTCGATGTGCGCTCCCTTAGCTGCCCTGCAGACGTGAAGAGAACATCCGGTGGAATAAACCAAACAGCTTCAGAGATCCTTTCTTTTTAAATGGTCCACATTTCGTACATGACTGGAATACACTTGTGTTTTTACATAACTCCTAAAAATAGAAATCTATGGAGACCGTGGGGGCCAGACAATCCACCCTTCTCCTCTGACCCATCGTTGAGGATATGTTTCGTTAAGAAATTCCCGCACGATTGTAGAAAATGTGGAGGGGCCCCGTTTAACTAGAAAATGGAATTTTCCGATGCTAGTCCCGGAGTCTGCGTAAGGCTTCACGTAAGCTTTCGCATACATAAACTTGGAGTGTTTCTCTTTCATTTAACGCATGACTCGTATCTACAATGTGATATGTTGCATATATATAGCCATTTGAAACCCCACCATTAATTTTGGGACACACTACACACACACACACACACACATATATATATATATATGTGTGTGTGTGTGTGTGCACAATCTTATTCATTTCGTTTCGGTTTGTTCAATTTTGTGTGTTATACGCACAGTTCAGCTTCGTGTTCAAATTAATGGCTCGCCGAGAAAGTCAATATCATTTCCTGATTGTCGTAAATGCGGATGGAAAAAAATGGCCTTTAATAGTCGATGAGTGTTTTATTGCTTGGTTTTATTATGCAGAAATTCATTTCTGTTAACCTTGTCGATGTCATTCCTATTTCTCCGAGGAGCTAGTTTCACTTAATGCATGATGAAGTACACACACAAACGCACGCACGCACTGAGACAGAGAAACTTCTCTAAGGCGGTCAGGCATGGTTCCGAAAATAGTGACCGTTTACCGGGGTGGCCGGCTAGAGAAGTTTCGCTATATATATATATATATATATACTTAGAATTTCATTCATTTCGTCTGTAAATCGTCGGTTTGTTCAATGTTATAACCAGAGGTGCGTGAACGAATGGCTCGCCGCGAATGTTCATATCATTTCCAGACTGTCGTAAACGCGGGGAAAAAAATGGCCTTTAATATTCGAAGTTGATAAAGGTTTTTTATATCGAAATCCATTTCTGTTAGCCTTGTCGATGTCGTCTGACAACTGGTTTGCTGTATCCCTCATCGTCCCTAAGGGCCTGGTTTCACGTCAAATGTAAGACGTCGCTTAAATGATGTCTTGTTTTAACTCAATGAACTTGGAAATCGTTTTTCCTTGTCACCGGACCACTTTATCTCAACGGCGTGTGTTTATTTGCTTAAAGGCATTTCTGTATGCGAGTACTTTTTAACTGTGTGCGTTCTTGTCATTGGAATAGATAAGACGACCTTGATGAACATTCCGGTTGACAGTTAGAGAACGGGAAAGTATTAGAAAAATATTTAATATATTAAGAGTTTTGTTGCGCACCGAGTCCCCCTTTTATCGAAACCAGCGCCCATTCGGATTGAATAGGTTTTCAATCACTCGATCATGTTGTTGAACGCTGGTGTTAAATAGGTACCTGATCGTCCTAGGTACTGTTTTTAACGTTCATCCAGGGCCCGATTTAGAAAATTCTTGACTATAGACACAACTCAGGATGGGGGGGGGGGGGATTTCACTGATGTAGGTGTAAAATTTCCAAAATTGACACACACACCAAAAAAAAAAATCAGGAATCATTGTGAAAGTACCATTTTACCAAGAATTGACTATTTGAAGCGTAGAACATTATCAAATAACAAAAAGCAATACAACATGTTAACTTCATCATTAAAACACCAATACAATGCAACCAGAAAAGCTTGTTATTCCCTTATATACACGTTAACAAACATATGATGAACTGTACATATAACTATACATATGATGAACCAATCAATCAATCAAATTTGAAAGGATATCTAAAAAAAATTGCTATTAAAAAGGCAAAATAAAAAAAAATTGAATTGGGGATTTTTCCTTTTGTTTCTTTTAAAATTAAAATTTGGGGGGGGGGCTTCCTAACATTCGGGGGCCCCTAGGCACGCGCCTAATGGAAAATCAGAGCCTGCGTTCATCAAAGGGATGCCAAACGGATAATTAAATGCCACAAGACTCAAAAATCCTCTAAGGCCATCTGCTTTCCTCGCAGCATCTTTTTTCGAAGATTTCTATTGCTGCTCTTTCTGTCTAGAGACAATCTCTAGCGCCGCCGCTCTTTTCTTGTTTCATGAGTTTTTTTTCTTCAAGTGATTGTGAAGTGTGACTCGGCAGCGTTCAAAAACGACAGATTTGTGGAAAGGGCATGACAGTAATAATTTCGGTATTCTATCCAATGGCCCCTAATAAGACTTATTAATGACTCTATTAATGAGACTATACCAAAAATGGATTAATTAAATATAGTGAATATTCTCTAACCGGCCACCCCTCAAAACGGCCACTTTTTTTCATGACTGGCCCCCTTAGACTTTTATTAACTCTGGGTCGGGACCCAGAGTTAATAAAATTCTAATTTTTCGGTGTTTTCGTAAGGTGTCTTTCCCCCCGTTGAAATTTAAAAAAAAAAAACTTTTCCCTGCATCTGTTTTCGAATAAATATCAGCGTATTTCAAACGTGGAAGTTTAATTGAATTATAGACATTAAAAAGAGACTTTTACATGGAAGAAAAGAACTCCATGAAAGTCGGTTGTTAAAGTGGTGTTTAGTCATTCATTTGTTCATCGTAAACAAATTACGCGGATGACTTACAGATTTTTTTAAAATTTTCAACAAAAAGTTTGAAGTGGGTATTGTATCAAATTGAACGCGTTTTTTTTAGAACTTATAAAAGTATATTTAGGAATCAGTCGTAGTCATTCTTTAGTGTGTTTTTATGACCTTGCGTTGTTAAATTTATAGCCCTGTTGAGCATAAAATCTACTTGTTTGAAATTTCAAAAAGACACCACGACAATTCGAATCGGAATTCGTTCTCCTCACCATCAAGCAGTTTTTACCTCCGATATGCGAATTAAGTCTGACTTATACAAACGTACATATATGCATATATACAGTCGGGCCTCTATTTAACGAACGTCTATTTTGCGAACTTTTCCTTGGAACCAAGAACATTTTTCGAATTTCTTCGTAAAATAACCTCCAAATAGCGAAGTGCATTCTCTGTTTAACGAACTTTTTCTTGTGATCCAATATTTTTTTCCTCCATATTTCTCAAACTACATATTTCTGAACATTTCAAACTTATTCTTTCTTTTAACACATTTTATGGTGTTCAATGACCTTGAACTAGTTTTACCAGTCGCCTAACTCACCTATGAAATGAAATGACACCCCAGACCATCACTCTTGATTGTCGGCCCGTATGGCGGAAAACAGTCAGGTTGGTATCCCACCGCTGTCCGAAGCGTCTCCAGACACGTATTCGCTGAGCCACCTATGAATGGTCCTTGCAGTCATTGAAGCACCAGTTGCGCGTACGATCAATGATAATGATGAATCTGGGGCTGTGAGTGCCACTCTGACGATTGCTCGGTCCTCACGTTCTGTCGTTTCTCTAGGCCGACCGCTTCCTTCTTGACGTTGTGTTCGGATGGTTCACCCATTCCTGCCAACATCGTCTATTAGTGGCATCGCTGCTATCCAAATGTCGAGTGATTCGCCGATTAGACCAACCGGCTTCCTTTGAGCACAATTACACGTCCTCTCTCAAATGCTGACATCTGCACATATTGTTCGCGCACCTGTATGCGAGGCATAGTTACTGTCTACCTGAGTACACGGAATGAAATTCGCGCATTTATGACCTGGAATCGAATTTTCTCCTCCTTAATATCCTGCCAGTTGCGCAGTTAAGATGCGCTGCAGCGTCACTGGTTCATTCGTTGTCCGCCAAACTGTAAAATATTGCATTTTCCGTCGAAACCTGTATGCATATCAATTTGCGTCCAATTTGTATTACCCCTTGGTGCGTCGTTTTTTTTTTTTTTTTTTTTTGGGGGGGGGGGGGTCTTGTCTAAGACTGTATGATGTCGCATATCGTACTATTCGCAACAGTTTTGCCAAATCTGGATTCTTTGTCAGCAACGAGAATTCGGCAAGAACGGAGGATGAAGACGATATTCTGTTAGAGGAACTATACAGCTAAGGGAAAGAGAAGAAATTAGCGATAATGTGCTGATTGACGATTTTATTTCATTTGATTCTGAAGCTGAAACCTTGGAAACACTGAATTGGATATTTCGGACAGTGTGAAAAATAAAAACAACACAGCAATGAATTACGAAGATGATGAGGATGGAAATGATCACGATACAGAAATCAACAAACCTTCCTATGATGAAACGCTAAAATCATTCGAAACAATCCGACGCGGATTACAGTTTGAAGAAAATGCGCCTGAAGGGGATTTTGGTGCACTGCAAAGATGCGAAACATATGAAAGAAAACACTCTTTCAAACAAAAACTCAGACAAAATTAACAGACTTTATCAGTAATTAAATTTAAGAACGTATGTGGCAATGTATGCTTAAAATAACTTGTTATAATAAATGCGATAATGTCGTTAAAATTCATTAATTTTAATATAAAATTAATTTTTTTAAAATTGAAAATGCAGTGTATTTCCGGACAATTTTTTTTTAAATGTACAAAACAAATAGATATTAATTTACAAAATAAAGGTGTGATTAATTACTATTTTAAAAATAATATTTTGTATTCATGAATTTAAAATCTGTTTTGTTTAGTTTAAAAATATTTTAAAAGGTGAATCTCTATTTAACGAATTTTCCCTATAACGAACTTATTTCGGGATTAAGCGACTTCGTTAAATAAAGGTCCGATTGTACATGTCCCACCTATATCTGATACACCCCCATTAACATCTAAACTGTGACAGCTTAGGCCATAAAGTGGGTGTCTAGGTATAGTAAAAAGGTAATGCACTACTCGATGAGACAACTTACGACGCCATCTATCGGCAAATTTTAGAATGAGCGTTTTTATCTCAAAAACGGTACGAGATACGGGAACAAAGTCAATTACAAAGTTATTCAGCATTATCGATTTAGTAAGAAAAGACACCTTGCGCACATTAATACTTAAAATATAATATAGAAAATGAGATGAGAGTCTTATGGAAATCTGCTGATGCGGGCCGCAAGGGTTAATGAGTATTTTTAAATGATTCATTATTTTTTTAATTATATATAAATAGATATACATACATACAGTGAAACTTCTCTTAGCCGGATACCCCACAGAATATACATGCATATATATATATGGAATCTCGATCGATCGTTCCCCGAATCATCGTTTTCCCGTATGTGTCGTTCATTTCACCCAGTCCCGACGATCATATTTATTTGTTATGTTCCCGCATCTATCGTTTTTCCGCATTTATCGTTCAGTTCAGTCGATCCCTTGAATAACGATAGATCGAGATTCCACACATATATATATATATATATATATATATATATATATATATATATATATATATATAACAGTTCCGTAACTGACTGACTCACTGACATACAACGCACAGACCAAGCCGCTGGACCTAAAGGGCTGAAATTTTGCATGGCGATTCTTCTTATGGTGTAGGGGTGCACTAAGAAAGATTTTTGAAAAATTCTTCTTAGATTTTTTTAAATTAAATTTTTAAGCTGTTTTTGTAACGTTTTTTAAGCTTGCATTTAAAATAATAATTTGAGGGTTAAAAAATTTAAATCACGAGAAAGATCTTAAAAATTCCTTTAAAATGAAATCTTTTTCGAACCTTTACCTCGATTTCCTGATTTTTGGGGAATTTTTAAAGATTAATTTTTAGAATTTAATTTATTAAATGCCGATCACGTGATTTCTTTTTCTGGTACTTTAAATAAATTTATCGTCACGTGCATAGCAATTAAATAGACAAAAAGTATTTTTTTTTCTTTCTAATGCAGCAGACGATTGGATATTTTCCAAAAAAATAAATATCCCTTACGATTTTTTTATAAATACAGTCGGACCTCTATTTAACGAATTCGCTAAATCTCGAAAAAAAGTTCGTTATATGGAAAATTCGTTAAATAAAGATTTACCTTTTAAAATACTTTAAACTACACAAGACAGATTTTAAATTAATAAACACTAAATATTATTAATAAAAGTAATTACTCACACCTTTATTTTGTAAATTAATGTCTATTTGTTTTATATATCTTACCCATCAAACAGAAATCTGCAAGGAAAACAAGAATAAAACAAAACATTGTCTGGGAATACACTGTATTTTCAATTAAAAAAATTATATTAAAATTTATGAATTTTAATGACTATATCGCATTTATTATAACAAGTAATTTTAAGCTTACATTACCACATGCGTCCTTATATTTAATTATTGGTAAAGTTTGTTAATTTTGTCTGAGTTTTTTGTTTGAAAAGTGCTTTATCTCATAATACGTCTCGTATCTTCGCAATGCACCAAACCCCTTCAGGCGTATTTTCTTCAAACTGTAATTCGCGTCGGAATGTGTTAAAAGAAAGTTAATGTGTTAAATGTGTTAAAATTTGTTTGAAATGTTCAGAAATATTTTGAGAAATATGTTAAAAAAAATATTGAATCACAAGAAAAAGTTCGTTAAATAGAGAATTCACCTCGCTATTTGGAGGTTATTTTACGAAGAAATTCGCAAAATGTTCTTGGTTCCAAGGAAAAGTTCGCAAAATAGAGAAATTCGCAAAATAGAGGTTCGTTAAATAGAGGTCCGACTATATATATATATATATATACATATATATATATATATATATATATATATTTATTTATTTATTTATTTATTTTACATCAATTGTATACACTGATCTCGCATTTATTATATATATATATATATATATATATATATATATATATATATATATATATATATATATATTAATATATATTAATATTATTAAAACGTGGTTTTAATATTGAATTCCATTTTCGCTGTCTTATTCGAAAGTGTGAATTGCGTCATTGTTGCGTGTCATTGTATTGCGGCTACGACCAATGAAAGATTGTCTCACGCCCACGTCCAGCTTAGGATGGATACAAACGGTGCTTCTTGTCCTTCACAGGTAGTACATGTATGAAACGAGGTAGTATGGAATGGTGCACCCACCATGATAAATGGCTTTTAGATGTAAGACGTGTTTTGTGGATGATTGCAGAGATGGTTTTTAGTTTGTTTTATGAATTTCACGTATCATCATTTCACGAGAGCTGGTCTTCATGTTCATCCTATGTAAGTGTTTGTATGTCTTGTGTTTTAAGCTATTAAAAGATGCCATGGCCGACTGTGTACGACTGCTTACTTTAAATGGACCTTAGAACAATATCGATGGGAAATCAGGTTCTGAACATATGATTTAAATGCTGCCACCTCATCACAGCACAGCGCCACGTCAATTTAATTAAGAAGGGATAGCGTCAGCGTCGCTGCGAGTCTGAATCGGCGAAACAGAAAGAAAAGTTGAAAGGAATAAAATGGGAAGTCGACTGCAATATTACAATAAAATGGAACAGAAATTTGTTGATTCGTGCCGGATACACTGAACCTTTAGTTTCACCTGCGTGCTTCAATCTGCTGGATTAGATTCAGCCCAATGGTTGTCGATATCTTCAATAGACATTGTTTTAGAAATGTCGTCCACAAAATTGGCGTTTCAAACAAGCTTGAATAACTCGAAATGGGATGAGGGAATCGTGGGAATGCAAAAAATAAATGACTCATTATTTTAGATACCTATTGATATTCATTGCTCGTCTATTCCTTTCGTCACTATACTACATGGGTTGAAAAGTCCCGGCACTCGCCACTAAATGGCATCCGCAATGAAATTTCCATATAATGTTCTATTATTACTAACCTTCAAAAGACTGCTATCAAAGTTTCATGACATGTCGGCCATTTATTTACGAGTTGCGGTCGTGTAAGTGACGCTACTTTTGATTTTGTGTAAACAAAGGATCAAAAAGAATTTCGCATCTTAATTAAACATTGCTTTTTGATGAAACAAAAATACCGTCCAAACCCTAGAATGGCTCGAAAAACATTACAGCACATCTGCTCAGTCGAAAACAACCATTTGTCGATGGTTTAGCGAGTTTAAAAATGGTCGTACGGACACCGATGATGCCGCACGTCCAGAACGTCCAATTGAGGCAACAACTGCATAGAACAGGGGTTCTCAACCTTTCAGGCTCTGTGCCCCCCTTTGGACACTGATGTGAGGTTACGCCCCCCCCACCACCACCACCATATGTGGTCAATACAAGTAGCACAATCGGAATTTGAAACTGAAGCTGGTTATTAAATGAAAATATAGAATACATAATTTCATACACAAAATTTAATATTACTACACATATCTTAATTTGGAACATATTATTATTAGAACATACGATGTGAGGAGCGATCCCTCTCCCTTGACGAGGCTTAACCGCCCCCGGGTCCGTTCTTCGTGTTATGGGAAGGTATTACGCGATTTACGAGTCCAGACACGGTCTTCAGCCCCAAAATTTATTTATTTACACATCTACTGGGACACATCACACATTATAAAAACATATATATTCAAATTTACGCTGATCACACATTATAAAACCATATATATTCAAATTTAAGCTGAGGAGCAAAATATAGCCACTTTTACACGTGTCGCCTCCTCGCTCCCTTCTCCCTCGATTCCCGGGGCGACTTTTTCCCCCGTCTCTCCTCCTTCGCGCCAAACAGGTTTCCGGCTGGTCACTCTACGGGAGGGGAGGGAAGCGGATATATATATATATATAATCCATTCCTGACACGCCCCCGCCGAGAGTGAAATCTGTCTCCTTAGCTGATTTCACCATCACCTCACAGGAATGGATAATCGTGGGCGGATGATTCGTAGAGTCACAACACACACAAGAGACAGTTTCTTTGGAATGCAGACTCTCCAGGGTGCCCTGGCACCTCTAAAAACCAAGATCTATCGGTTACTCCCGATATTTGCTCCCTCCATTTCCAGCACACAAGGAAATGACACTTGCCCCTGTAATCTGTAGGGATTCACAACTTACACAAGATAACACCACTATTCTTTAACTTCGCTAAGCAAACATATTTAAGAAGACATTTAATACTAACTCGATATGTTTATATAAATATACCACAGAATAAATTTTAACCAAATTAATACACATCGAGAGAGAGAAAAAAAACTAGGAATTTCCAACATAGGCATCTCCCCTCGCGCTATTGTTGTCCTCCTGCTCCAGACGAGACAGGGCGTCTGCTCCATAATGTTGCTTACCCGGTAGATGAGTTATATGGTGATTCCACCTCTGTAAAGAGAGTGCCCATCGGGTTAATTTTGGGCTCTTGGGAGTAGTCGCATTCAGATATTTTAACGGATTATGGTCAGTTATAATTTCCACCTGGGCCCCATATACCCATTTGTCAAACTTGTTTAATCCGAACAGCACTGCCCAGGCTTCCTTTTCTATACTAGCCCAATTCCGTTGCGTCGCCGACAATTTCTGACTGGCAAACGCGATGGGTCGATATTTGCCCTCCGCGTCAATTTGGGTCAAACAGGCACCGACGGCAACATTCGACGCGTCGCAATGTATTTGAAAGGGCATACCCATATTTGGGGTAGCCAACACCGTGGCTTCACATAGAATACTCTTTAATTTGGCGAATGCAGTTTGCTCCGCCGTTCCCCACGGAACAATGTTCGGGGACCCCTTCTTGGTCAAATCAGTTAGTGGAGCTGATATTTCTGCATAATTCGGAATATAAGACCGATAGAAGCCCATCAAACCCAATACCGATCTAACTTCCTTTTTATTTGTCGGCCTCACAAGTTTTTTTATGGCCGCTATTTTCCCCTCCTCAGGAGCATGTTTACCCCCCCCTATTTCATGACCCAGATATTTAATTTTCCTCGCCGCAAACGTGCATTTGTCTAGACGAATAGAGAATCCCATTTTCTCCAAGTTTTCCAACACTGCAGATAAATGTCTTAAATGATCGTCGAAAGTTTCGGAGAAAATTACGACATCGTCCATATAGGCTTGAGCATAATCACTATGATTTTTAAGAGCACGATTCATTTCTCGCTGAAATGTACCAGAAGCTCCCGACAGACCAAATGGCATCGTTTTCCATTGGAAAACTCCGTTGTGGGTTTTAAATGCGGTTAACGGTTTACTACTCTCATCCAAAGGGATCTGCCAGTAGCCCTTTAATAAATCCAAACTAGTTAACCACTGAGCCGCCCCCGCCATGAAGATTAATTCCTGCATATCCTTCATAGGGAAAACTGGTACTTTCGTGACCGAATTTAGCGCACGATAATCTACACACATTCTAACCGTCGCGTCTTTTTTTGCCACACAGACAATGGGATGGGCAATTTCGGCTCCCGAGGGTTCGATTAAATCCCAATCTAACAATTCCCGTATCTGTCTGTCCACCTCCTTTCGGTAAGCAATAGGTACACTGTAACAATGAGGCTTTTTACGTACTGCGTTAGGAACAAGCTCTATCTTATGAGTTCCTACCCTAGCCGGTTGAACAGGTCTATTAAAAAGCGATTTACGTCCCATGATTACATTTCTGAGGTCCCTTGTACGTAGCTCACTTAACTTTGGTAACCCCAGGTTGTTCATTTGTTCCATAAAGCAATCCCCTTTATTAATAGTAGGAACTGTTTCTACTATTCCAAACTCTTCCTCACCCTCAAAAATAACGTTCACCGCACTCGATTTCGTTATATAGTGCCTAATTTTATTTTGGTGTACGTGTTTCTTCGTATCATCCGGCAATTGAACTATGAACGAATGAGGATTCCTTTGCTCCAGAATTGTCGCCGGACCTTGCCACCTAGCATATAGTTTATTCGCCGAATCCGGTATTAACACAACTACCTGATCCCCTAGCTTAAACACCTTGTTAGATGATCTTAAATTGTAATAGTGCGCGGCTCTCTCTTGCTGGACTTCGGCCGTAAGATTGGCTTGTTCGGCAGCCCTTTCAAATCGCGCCTTTAAATTTTGCAAATACGTAGGGATCGAAGTGAGGTCTAACCGCAGATCATCATGTTTGCCGGTCCAAGCGTTTTTCAAAATCGATAATGGCCCTTGGGGTCTCCGGCCATACATAAGCTGGAACGGGGCGACCCCCGTTGTTGTATTTGGAATTTCCCTGTATGCCCACAGTGCATAAGGTAACTGCAAATGCCAACCCCTACCCTCCTCACGAATTATATGGTGTAGCATCCTTTTCAACGTCTGATTAAAACGCTCTATTAACCCATTAGACTGTGGATATCCCGGTGTTGAAAATCTGGGAGAAGATCCGATTCTCTTCTGAAATGCCCTCGTTAACTCTGACTTGAAATTTGTCCCATTATCTGAGGCAATTACACTGGGTATCCCAGTCCGCGAAAATATACCCAACAAAGCTTCACACGTACCCCTAGCGGTGAGGCTCGTTAAGGGTACGGCTTCCGCCCACCTGGTATGCTGATCCACCAGGCATAAAATATATTTGTGACCCTTTGAACTGATTGGGTCGATAGGTCCAATGATATCGACGTTCACCACCTGAAATGGCAATTCCGGTCTAGTTACCGGCGTAATTGCCGCTCTGTCCGATGTTCTCACGGGTCGCGTCAATTGGCACTCCCTACACGAGGAACAAAATTCCTCTACTTCCTTCTTCATCCCTTCCCAAAAGAACGAGTATCTAATGCGTTGTAGTGTCTTTTTCACCCCCATATGACCGCCAAACACCGAACAATGAGCTAACCTGACAATTTCTTCTCTTCGGCATTGGGGAACAACCAGCTGTGGGACGTTCTCCCCCAAAATTTTATCCCTGTGGAACAGCCACCCATCAGCTACATAATAACTCCCTTTTTCCGCCAACGCCTTCTCCCACCCATCCTTTAATAAATCACAACCTTCTTGTTGCCGCCGAAACTGGTCAGAAACAGACCCCCCCCTATTTTCGCCCGGCACGAAATCTCTCGTCTCCAGTTCATGCTCATTCATCCCGGTGCAGTTCGAAACGTGAATGCCCTTTTCGCGCCCTGGACAATGCTCTGATTGTTCGGCGGTCGGGAAGTAGGACTTCTCTGTCTCCTTTGTTCTTCTCTGGGGTCTGTCATTTCTCTCGGGAGACCGAGAAACGTTTTCGATTCGACTTCTCGATAACATTTCAAATATTTCTGGGGGAAGCAAAACGTCATCTACCAGCGATTTCGCAACAGCACATAAAACCTCCGGCCGTTCGTTAACGCCTGAATCAAAGACTCCCAAGGGAATATTCACCAACGGGCATTGAACTGCGGGTCCAAAATCCCTTTTAAAAATATGGTGGGTTTTCCCTCCGTTTTAACTTCTGGTACAATACTTTCCCGCACTACAGTTATTTCCGTCCCGGAATCAATTAGTGCGTTAGCTATTCGCCCGTTCACGTTGATAGGAACCCTTTTTAACTTACATAACTGTTCTTTTAAGGACTTTCCGGTATTTCTTGGCACACTGAACGAGTTCGCTCTAGCAACTACGGTATTCTCTGCCAATATCCCCTGTTCTTCGGAATTTTCCTGTTCTTCTATCTCGTGGTCTTCTTCCGCAAACGACATATTTACGTTTGCCTTTTCCCTTTCCCCCCATGTTACATTTCTTTCCTGTTTTGGGAATTTCGGACAGTTTCTCTTTAAATGAGCAGTTGACCCACAACCATAGCACTCCCACTTTTTCGGCGTTCTACCGAACTTTTCATTTTCTCCTGAGAAAGAACCATTTCCCGGGAGCATATCTAGTTTAAACCCCTTGGCATTTCGGTCCCGACCCCTAAAATCCGCAAATTTTGTGTCGTTACCCCCCTTCGTGCTATAAGCTCTCCCTTTAGCCGAAGAGAATATATCGCACTCTTCCGAGAGCGTCTTTGCTTTAAACCAACCACTCCCCTGTCTAATCCTGATATGCATAGCCATTTCTTGGTCCAACGTCTGAAACATTCTATCAGCTACCACCAACTGATTTAAACCTTCGAAGTCATTTACTTCTCTCAATTTAACGTAGTGTAGCCACATAGACATTAACCTGGTTGCGAACTGACCGAAAGTTTCGTCGGTGCCCCTTTTAGCTTTCCTAAAATTATCTAGGCACGTCTGAGGAGACGGTTCGTATTCTCTCAGCACTATCTTTTTCACCTCCTCGTAATTATTGTACTGACCCTCATTTAAATATATTAACAAATCTGCCGCCTTATCCTCCAAAAGGTAAATTAAAATTTTGGCCTTCTGTTCTTCTTCTATCCTCTCACTTTTGAATGCCCTTTCTAGACTCGTAAAGAAATAACTCCACCCTTCGGGTTTATTTGGGACTTTCACGGTCAATAATTTTATGGTTTTAATAATTTCATCTATTGATTTGGATTTAATAGGTATGCGATTTTGTAGTTTTAATGTTTCGATTTCAATACGTTCGTCTTTCCCTTGTTTTTCCTCTCTCTCAGTAACTATCACGCTGAGCATATCCTTAATGAGGCTTTCTTCATAACTTTCATGTTCGAGAATAAGTTTCCTTAAATCTAATATCTTATATTCTTCCTTAACTTCGATTCCTAATTCTAGCGCTAGCGCTACCAAGTCGCACTTTCTCGATTTTGCAATAAATGCCATGTTAGAAATACCAGTTAGGAAATACAATAACAATAAAACTAATACACAGAGAAAAAAAAATCAATTGAAACTCCACCCGACCTTTTCTCTTACAAAATTCTATCGAACACTATTAAATTTCATCTAACCATAAACATTTTTAGAATCCCAACAGAGAACAGAAGCAAATATCACTTACCTTGGACAACATTTCTGGATTGTATAGATTTCCTGGAGCTAGAATCGAAAATAGTATGGCCTCCTGTTGATCATCTTCCTATAGCCTTTACCGATGACTGTACACTGATGATAGAGCGCTGATATCCTTACTGACGTAAAGCTGCGATCCTCGCTTGCGTATTTTACCATTCCACGTCACCGTTGCCGCCAGATGTGAGGAGCGATCCCTCTCCCTTGACGAGGCTTAACCGCCCCCGGGTCCGTTCTTCGTGTTATGGGAAGGTATTACGCGATTTACGAGTCCAGACACGGTCTTCAGCCCCAAAATTTATTTATTTACACATCTACTGGGACACATCACACATTATAAAAACATATATATTCAAATTTACGCTGATCACACATTATAAAACCATATATATTCAAATTTAAGCTGAGGAGCAAAATATAGCCACTTTTACACGTGTCGCCTCCTCGCTCCCTTCTCCCTCGATTCCCGGGGCGACTTTTTCCCCCGTCTCTCCTCCTTCGCGCCAAACAGGTTTCCGGCTGGTCACTCTACGGGAGGGGAGGGAAGCGGATATATATATATATATAATCCATTCCTGACATACGAAATCAAAGAATTAAATACAGATTAAATATATTTGAGGTAATCAAGGATCTAGGTGAGGTTAGCATTCAATACTAGTCACTTTCACTACATTAATGAAAGAGCTGGCACGGTTTATCTCTGACAAGTTTTTGAATATTAGATTGTAACTGTGACAAAGCACACCTCAGGTCACTTTCAACGTCCAGACGTACGACAATTATCGTGTTTTTACAATTACGACAATTATCGTTTTCGAGTTCGTATGTCGAAAATACGTTACGGTTACATTGTGACCGCAAAATTGAGTCCAGTAAATTACAGTTAGTTTTACTTTTTATTTTACTTTTTTTTAAGCTCACGCCTCCCTTGAAATTCTTCTACGCTCCCCTACGGGGGCGCGCCCCCCAGGTTGAGAACCGCTGGCATAGAACATCAAAAAAGTCCACCATATTGTGTTGGAAGACCGCAAAGTGAGAGTAAGGGAGATAGCTGACATCGTAAAGATATCAACAGAATGAGCGAGACGTATTTTGCATGAGCATATAAATATGGAAAAGCTTTGTGCGAGATGGGTGCCGCGTTTTCTAGCAATTGACCAAAAACAGCAGCGTGCCGATAATTATTCAGAGAGCGCCTCGGCTATAAAAGCGTAATCCAGACGGGTTTTTCCTCAGATTCGTAACATTGGATGAAACATGGATCCATTATTGCCCACTTGAATCAAAATGGCAGTCTACAGGGTGGTCGGAAGCTCGCAAAAGCCGACCGTAGTGAACAAAGATGCAACAATCGGCTGGAAAGGTCTTGGCCAGTATTTTTGGGAATCTACGTGGCATAATATTCATCGACTATCTTGAGAAAGTAAAACAATCACAGGAGAGTATTAATCAGCATTATTGGACTGTTTGAAGGATGATATCAAGAAATAAAAAAGGCCGCACATGGAGAAAATAAAAGGGCTGTTTCACCAAGACAATTCACCGGCTCACACATCAGTGAAAGCGATGGTAAAATTGAATAATTTAAAATACGAATTGCTCCACCATCCCCCGTATTCTCCATAGCTGACCCCCAGCGACTATTATTTGTTTCCTAACTTGAAGAGATGGCTTCAGGGGAAGAGATTTTAATCAAATGAGGATGTCAAATGCGAAACTGATGTGCATTTTGAAGCCCTTGAAAAATTGTACTATATGAAAGTTATTCAAATGTTAGAGGACCGTTGAAATAAGTGTATCGCTCTTGAAGGAAACTATGTTGAAGGATAAAATCGATTTTTGACAAAAAAATGTTTTTTTCATTGCTAGACCCAGGACTTTTCACACCAAGGAATAAATCTAAAAATAAACGATTTATAAGAACGAATAATATTTGCCGAGACGCAGTTTCTTTTTTCCAGAATTATTGAAATTTTAAAAATATTACTTGCGTGTCTTTTAAAAAATGAATAGAAACAAAAATATAGCTTTTATTTTTCTAACATTACATCCGTGGCTTGTTTGGACCGTGACCCATTTTCTTTGAATTAAAAAAATCTCTCAACCGTAATAATTTTTTTTAATTAGGGAA
Organism: Dolomedes plantarius; assembly: GCA_907164885.2. Lineage (NCBI taxonomy): Eukaryota > Metazoa > Arthropoda > Arachnida > Araneae > Dolomedidae > Dolomedes > Dolomedes plantarius. The sequence continues at coordinate 231,320,028 of OU015491.1, read as the reverse complement.
AATCTGAACAAACAAATAGAAATAAGCAATTTTTGGCAAAATGTTTTTAAAAATCCATTAGTTGTAATATTCACTTTTCATAATAAAAAATAAGTCTTGCTAAACTTCTGCACTCCAAATCTCATAAGACTAAACCTTCTTATTTATATATATATATATATATATATATATATATATATATATATATATATATATATATATATGTGTGTGTGTGTGTGTGTGTGTGTGTGTGTGTGTGTGTGTGTGTCAAAACATAATTGAGAAGTACGGGCGGGGGGGGGGGGGGGGTAAAATAGTAAGAATTTAACAATCAAATTTAGCAAAGCGCGTGTATTCTGTGAGGAAATTTTCCTTTTAGAGGCTAGGTCGAAAAGCGAGCGATTCGAGCGAAAGGGTTTATTTTTAGAATAGTACAGGTTTATGGCGCGGAGGAAAAGTGAACGTCAGCAGAAATGGACTTCCAGATGCTTGAAGGGAGGGACCTGCACATACGCTGGACGGCATAAACTCTGGAGAAAGTAGATTTTGGCGGCAGATTGCTGGGTATTCTCGTTGACCGCGGAAGCGCGTGGCTGCGTGCCGAATAAGTTATCAAAATGGCGAAACGGAAAGAAATACCCTGGAGCGTGGTCAATTGAAGAAAATCAATAAAGAACGATTAAGAGATCATGGACTCTTGATTGAGTCATTGCCTGCCACTCGCTCACTAAAAAACGGACACAATGACTGCATGTTGTTGAATTTAACACGGGTGTAAAACACCATCCCTGTCATACATATATATATATATATATATATATATATATATATATATATATATATATATATACAGTGATTTCCGCTTATAAGAATCACGTTTGTTATTACTGTTTTTGATTCTTATAAGCGGTTGATTCTTATAGCCGAAATTTAGGTTTTTGGACAGGCACACACACACCTATATATACATATATTAGAAAATTTACCATAAAATACTCTTTAATTTACGTTAATTATTTTTCTTAAAATTATTTTTTATAATTTTAAAAATAAGCTTAGTTTCTAGACATATAAGTAGATACACATGATTATAGTAAGAGAAGAAAAAAAAAAATCCAATATTTGGTACAACATACCTGCTTAACAGTTTAACATTTCAACTACAGGAAGGGTGCAAGAAAATGTTTTCTATGGTAGCTTGACGTAATGAAGTTTTCAGGAGACTGTTTATACCTCTTTCAATACGAATAGTCTCAGACCAAGATTCACCTTCTAGCTTACGTTTCGCGATTTGATAACGTGCTGAATCTAATAATGTCACGTTTGCCTAAGTGATAATAGACACTTCGCCGAAGATTTATGTGTTTCAGGGTCCAGGAAGCCGCAACCAGGATGCGGGAGGTGGAAAAAAAGAGTCCCTGTCTTTGTTTGTCAGTGGAGAAAAGTGAAATTGGATCCGGACGGGTAGGATGCCCCTGGGTCAAGCTAATAGGACAGATTTTAGCTAAAGCGTTTAAGGGGAAACTATTATTTTATGTCTAATAAAGAAAGGGATGCATTTTACGACTGTATTCCATCCCATCTTGTCACTCTTTCTTTAAAAAAAATAAAGAAAGAACTTCGTGCCTTTTGAGGGTTTAAGTGGCTTTTTTGGAAAAATTAAAGGAAAGCGAAGAGCGTTAACTGATTCTTAAAACCGGTGGATTGATTCTTTAAAGCGAAAATTTTAACATGGAAATAATACATTTGTTTTTGTTTTTGCGATATTGATTCTTATAAACGGTTGATTCTTATAACCACTGATCACTATAAGCGGTGGTTACTGTATATATATGCGTGTGTGTGTGTGTGTGTAATTTCATTTTAGATAAAAATTAAAATTAAAAAAGAACATGATATCAAAATGATAAGTTTCGTATGAATGAGAACTTAGGATAACATTTATTGAATATTTGGTGAAATATCTAAGAGACTTCATTTTTCCGGATCAAGTCTTGATGGTCGTTTAGTTTTAATAGCAAAACCCACTCACTCACAGATAGGTAGAAGCGAATAGATGCCATGTACGTAGAGCCTTGCAAGACTGTTTGTAGTAATGTATTTTTTAATAGATAAAAATATTTAATTATGGTTAAATTAAAGCATATTTTTCAAGTCTACTTTAAACTCTCCTTGACCCACAGTTTGTGTACCTAGGCATTACAGGATAGCATAGTCCTGGAAATGAAACAAGTCATTTTAGTGTATTATTCGCACCCTTTATCAAATAAAATGCTTCACAATAAATAGAAAACTGTTGTTTTAAGAATTGGGCGTGCAGTCTTTAATAAATGAAGTAGGTATTACTGTGGATAAACATTTCGGATAATCAATCGAGAGTACACTGTACTAACTTAAACGCGAGTTTTCGTACTACATGTGCGTTCGATTAGTCAGTATCTGGATAATCAATCGAGATTACACTGTACTAACTTATTAAACGCGAGTTTTCATACTACACGTGCGTTCGATTAGTCAGTATATGGGTTACTCGTCTGGAAATCAAGAAGGTACGGTTGTTAACCACTTTTTCTGTTTCGCTGTGAACGTAATTCTGTCAGTAGAGGGTTTATCATAGATCTGATAACTTTTTTCCTTGCTCAACTTGGTATCAGCTGTTCGAGAGAGACGGTCAAGGTTAAGGCTGTGTTCATACGGTCATTTCAATCGTGCAAAGTAAAGCTCATGTTTTACTGATTTCTTAATACAGTGTACTCTGTGTTATCATGGATCATTCGATTTCGGTACAATTTTATTGTGCAGTGAAACTTCTCTAAGGAAAAAAAAGTGGCCGTCTTGAGGGGTGGTTGGATAGAAAAGTTTCAACGTATTTTCAAAATATAATACCATTTTGTTAATTGAATTTATTGTTTTCTCCGAATGTGCGATATGCTTTCTGATATCACTGCGAGTTTTACCGACGATATTCGTCATACCATGGACTCCTCTAATCTGTGCTGTGTTAAATCTCTTGAGATGGAATCGTAGCAGAATTCATGATATCAGTGCCATGTGTTCAAACCCTGCTTCACGTAAATCTCTTTCGAACCACTCCAGATGATTTTCTTCTACAGTCTTCTCAAACAATAGAAAAATGCTTTGTTTTTAAATCTTGTGGGCCAAGGGGCCCTGACCCCCCAAAAGAAATAGAAATTGCATTATGAATATTGAATTTGCATTATAAATATTTTTATCCGTTCAACTCGGCCCCCTCCAAGATTAAATACTGGGTGCGCCACTACACACACAGACACACACACACACACACACACACACACACACATATATATATATATATAATTTTTAACTCATTTTGTAATTGACGGCCTTCAAATAGCCACATTGTGTTGTTGACAATGGCGGTCTCTTTCTAAGGAGTGCTCTATCACCTGTCGTAATGTTTTTCGGCTTATTCAAGCAATTTTTTCACAGATGTTGGTATTTAATTGCTTGATGCTTCGAGGTTTGTCACGATATCTGTCACAGCCTCCAGTCCTTGAAACCACCAAAATATGTTGAGTATCGCTTGTCTGACCCCAAATTAACAAATATAAACTCTTTGGTTTAGCACAATGGATCATTTATTTCCTATGTAAACCTATATTCGTTGCTATATAAACTCGTTGCATTTCTCCATAATTATTTTCTTAGATCAATAATCTGAAACAAAATATTTAAAAAATTAACAGTAAAAAGTTATAATATTCTGGTTGGTTCGCTCTGTGTATAAGAAAAAATACGCATGCATTTTTTAATAAATTATGTAGACGTTGTTTTGGAAAGACTTTTTCTGCACAGATAATCAAGAATAAACTGTATTATTCCGTATTTGGAAAGAAAAAAAATCACTGGGGTAAAAGTTGTCGAGCGTGGGATTAACATGTTAGGAAGCTGTAGTACATATTGAATGATAAGAAGAGCATCTTAAGTGCGAGATGTTTACACTTTAGACGAAAATTTTGATAGAGTGTTTAACAATTACCAAGAGGTTTTGCTACCATAAGAATGCGTAATGATGAATTGCATGCTTTTCCGTTACAGGGGGATTTACTCGAAAGAGTCTGTAATAACTCTCGCTAGGATGAAGCAATCCTATCCACTCTATACCTTGACATATCGATTGCATTCCACGGGATGGTGTAATTCAGAGGTGGCCAACTTTTCTGTACATAAGATCTACTTTTTATCTTTAAAATGTGTCGCGATCGACTTGTTGTCATAGGCGTAGTCAAAGTGGGGAGGGGGAGGTGTGAAATACATACTATGTTTATACACTATGTTTCATTACGAGGTGCACTCTCGCGAGCTATGGGTATATAAGCAAAATATGTGTTCAGACATACACTTCTATCTACGTGAAAAAAAAACATACATAACGGGCCAAAAAAGTCACGTCCAGGGGAATCAAAACACGAGTAATTATTGACAATATTAGTTCAAATTAGCTACAGATAAAGACAGATTTAGAATTTATTACGTTAACATTAATGGGAAGACTGAGTTTGCATGTCCCTAACCAAGGAATAATAATTAGGCGTATATCAATGGCAATTTTCTTATGCTTGGAAAGCACGGGTGCCATGGTATGCGTTCGGTCTCAGACTGAATTACAGTCCCGGCCTAGTGCAGTGTAAACAGAACCCTTACTGCCGCTCTAACTAGGGTCCTAAATGAGTGTTCTATTTATCACGTAGTCTAATCGGTTTCTAAGTTAAGGCATCGCGAGCGATCGACCAAAATTGGCTTCGCGATCGACCGGTAGATCGCGATCGACTTGTTGGCCACCCCTGGTGTAAGTGATCTCCGTTTTCTGCCAGACACAATTCGATGCGTTCCTAGACGTATTGGGGGGAAAAGTATCCATTTCACGTTTTCCTTCAAATCTTCCCACAGTGCGAGACTTGTCCCGATTGAATTTTCCCAAAAGAAGACATCTGGTGAGAGTCGACCGTGGTGTGAAATGTCGCCGAAGAAGGATTCCGTTTGTTCCTTGCCGATGTGTCACACGTTGCTTCGTCTTGCTGGAAGTAACCTCTGTTCATTCCCGATCATCCAGTTGATTCACGAACTGTTGAAAAATGTCCAGGTGCACATCGGTGTCGCAGAAAATGATAATTTTGGATCATGGAGCGGTGTTTGGTAACCGACGGGTATTATTAAATGTAGAACTACGCCTCTTCCGAAAACCATGTGATGGGATCTACCGTCTACTGAGAAGCACATTGTGTGTTGTTTCGTTCCGATTGCTTCGTCCTTTGCGAGAGTTATTATGTGATAACTCTTTCGAATGAATCACCCTATATTTTGATTTAGAAGGATGGAGAGCTATTGGTTGTTGATGATATTGTTTGATAATTTGTGTATTCATGTATCGTTAGTGGCAAATTCTTTAGCTTTTATATTCTGTACGAATTCAACAATCTTAATTAGACATAGTAAACTATCGCCCATGTCATACAGAGATCGAATTCGAAATAATGGTTTAGTAAAATAAAGAATTTCAGTTAGCGAATTTTTTTTAGCCATTTTTGTCTGAAATATTACGCTTATACTTTCTAGCAATATTTTTTAAAGAGGCATTTCAGTAGATAAGGAACTTTTCTTAAAAACATATTGACTTACAGCCATGATAATCCGACTGCTGATTGACAGAGTCACTTTAGTGGTGCTTAGAGCTAAACCGTTGATGGAAAAGCTATGGCCGTTTCTCTTACAGAAAGGAATTCTGATTGCGTTACCGAATGACTTTAAACATTTCAGCTTTTGAATACTTTATTTTATGATGCGTAAAAAAACTGCATCCGGTTAAGATGGGTCAATTTATAGAAAATAAATGCGATAAAGTGGCAAACATATATAAGTAAAATTATGTGCAACAGTTTTGACAATGTTAGAGATTGCTTGTACAAGATGAACTTTTGATGAAATAATTGTGGGTCTAACAACTTGGTCGATTTATCTGCTTAGTCTCGTAATTTAATAAAGTAACGAAGCTTTGACTAGATTACTTGCTTCTCATACAACATTGATGTTTGTCAAGTTTGTTTCCCCTAAAACTTTAAGAGATAATACTTTAAGAGATGAAACCACAAAATAGTCAAAATACATAAAAGCTAATACTTGCGGAATTTTAAATGACACAAAATCATAATATTAAATGACACCATTCAATCTTTTCCTGCACTCTGGTCGTACTACACGTCTGGTGAAGTTCGGTTTTGACTCTTTGTCCCATGTTCTTCGTGCCCCTTCCAAATACTTGCAGCCGAGAACGGATGGTTTGACTATCTTTCTGATGTTGCGCAGATTGGATGTCGAAAATATCTTTGTGAGTATGTACTGGGCACTTTTATGTACTAGTTAGCCTGATTCTAAACTGTCGATATAGCATGAACCGCCGATAACCTCGGGTATTCAGGTAAGACGGTTTCATTGGATTGCGACATTTGTAAGTCTTCCAACGCTGACGGACATTGTCCGTTGAGCTTTTTCTCATGTTAATCGAGCCCACCTTGGTATCTTTATCGAAATTTCAGAACCAATCTGGTCTCTCAGTTATGTCCTGAATGGGATTTGCTGAGTAGGTCACCGTTTATTTTTAACTAACTTTGCCTCGTACTACATCCAACTTACGAATTTCGCCATTTTCTTGACTTTGGGCCCGTTTGATTGGCTGATAGTAATAGCACCTTCATGCCAGTCTTATAACATCCATTTTAATGTTCTGGAGTTAAAATTATCAGCGTAAAGGCTGTAAGCAACTGACTGATATTGAATGAGTGAATACTTAAAAAGAAGTTGGTATTAGGTCTTTCTGAGAATATAATTTCAGCCGTGTTTTCTCTCTCAAGAAGGAAAGATAAAAATATCTTTTGAAAACTTATTCAGTGTTTCTTTCGCAGCTTTCAATAAGTTTTTCAAAGGTCATTTGATGCCTCCATCAATAAAATGTAATGTAGAAATAAGTGACATACGCATGAGAAATGTAAAAAAAAAATAATTACAAGATAAAAAGAACTTTTTATATACCACGTTTTTAAATTTTCTGTTGAATCATATAAACTTGACAATTCTGTGTATTAATAATTACTTTTTAAGATTTCTTTGATGAATTATCCCATAAACTTGAAAGATAATGAAGTGAATTGGAAGTTAACTTGCGTTTAACTTTTCGTTTCCGTCCCGGCCGATAGAGAGTCCAAACAAAATCGTCATTTGCAATAGTAATTTAATCGTAATTTGCGTTTCATTCTGTATGTATGTATATATATCTATATATATATATATATATTATATATATATATATATATATATATATATATATATATATATATATATATATATATATATATATATATATATATATACACTGCTGGCCACTGTAAATGCAACACCCTGAAGGAAACATGCAAATAACATGAAATTTACAACATGCAATAGCGGAGGTGAGATATGCAAATGATTAGAATTTCAGCGCAGACGCACATCACGAGCGCCTGTGGCGCCACTTCAAAGCGCTATTTAAGGCTTGGAGATTTCGACGATTTCAAGTTCGGCAATTGTGTATTTCTTCTGGTTTTTCAAAAAACGATCAATTATGCCTCGTCGAAAACAGCGATCATCTTTTGATCAAGTATCCGAGTTCGACAGAGGAAGGATAGTGGCCTACCGAGATTGTGGATTATCTTTCAGGGAAATCGGTAGTCGTGTTGGACGAAACCAAACAACTGTAATGCGGATATGTGATCGTTGGATGCAGGAGGGTACGACGGACCAGCGTGTTCGATCGCATCCACCTCAGTGCACCACTTCACGTGATGACAGGCAAATTGTGCGCATGGCAGTGACGGATCGCTCAGTCACATCACGAAGCATAGCACAGCACATGCAGTCTGTAACGCATCAACCAGTGTCTGCGCGTACCATTCGACGCCATTTACAGCAGAGTAGTCTGTCTGAAAGACGTTCATTGCTTTGTCTACCCTTGACGCAGAACCACAGACGTCTCCGCCACCAATGGTGCGATGACAGAAGGATGTGGACGGCAGAATGGAATGAAATTGTCTTTACTGACGGGTCACGCTTCTGTCTGCAACACCACGATGGTCGCATTCGAGTCTGGAGACACCGTGAAGAGAGGATGCTGAACAGCTGCGTTATGCACCGCCACACTGGTCCTGCACCGGGTATTATGGTATGGGGCGGTATTGGATATCACTCTCGCACACCTCTAGTACGCATTGCCGGTACTTTAAACAGCCAGCGCTACATCTCCGAGGTGTTGGAGCCAGTTGTCCTTCCTTAACTTCAGGGCTTACCCACAGTCAGATTTCAACAGGATAATGCGCGACCACACGTGGCACGCATAGTCCAACGGTTTTTCGTCAATCGCCAGATTGAATTGCTTCCCTGGCCGCCTCGCTCTCCGGATCTTTCGCCGATAGAAAACATGTGGTCAATGGTTGCTCTACGATTGACCCAGATTCCATCCCCAGCTTCCACAGCAGATCAACTTCCGCAACGTGTGGAAGCTGCTTGGTCTGCTGTACCCCAAGAACTCATCCAAAGTCTCTTTGAATCAATGTCGAGGCGTGTGGCAGCGGTGATCTCCAACAATGGCGGCTACTCTGGCTACTGATTTTGGCAGGAACCACACTTCACAGAAGTCTATAAATTTAATCATTTGATACTTGGTCAACATGTTATCTACAAAATAAATTTTGTTGTGATATCTCTTGTCTTTCTTGGTGTTGCAATTTGGGTGGCCAGCAGTGTATATATATATATATATATATATATATATATATATATATATATACAGGGTGTAACGAAACTCTTGGGCAAAACTTTAAGGGGTGATAGTACACATCAAGACAAACAATATTATATAGGAAACTTAGGGTCCCAAACATCTTCCAAAGGAGATAGACGCCATTAAAGTTTAGGGTCCGAAATTTCAAATGATCATAAAAAACGGGAAAATTTGTCGATTCGTTTGCTGTTTTCACTTAAATTATTCTTTATGTCAAGATTTTATGGAAAATAAATTTTAAAGATAAAGTTAAAAAAATGCCGATAGAGGGCGCTTTAGACTTTGGAGTAACAAACAACTATTTTTTACTGTTATTTTTTGTATCATATTAAATGCTTTCAAAAGCTTAGACTTAAACTTAAATTTTGAGCTCAAAATCTGAATCGTTGGGGGTGGTTATGTCGCGAAAACTCAACAGTGTTCAGGAGGTGAAATTTGAACCCCCTCCTCCCCTGTACGCAGTTCAGTTATTCACGATTTTGGATGCTTGGTCGTAGACCAGACAGCAACTATTACCCACTAAACGTAAAATAAACGAGAGAGGGATGACAAAAAATTTTAAAAAAGTTATTCATAACAGACGATCATTTGATCGGGCCATATCTTCTGCCAAGGCGCCTGGACGGCGAAACGTATCTGGTATTCCTACAACAGGTGCTTCCAGTTCTGCTGCAAAGTGTTCCAGCCAACATAAAGGCTCGTATGTGGTTCCAACATGATGGAGCGCCTGCACATTTCAGCGCAAATGTGAGAAGTGCATTGAATACAGCATATCCAGGGCGATGGATTGGACGGGGTGGTCCGGTAAATTGGCCGGCACGCTCGCCTGACCTCTCCTGTCTAGACTGCTTCCTCTGGGGCCATATGAAGAGTCTTGTTTACGCAAGTCCTGTCGACTCCAACGAGGAACTGGTTGCGAGAATTGCCGTCGTAGCAGACGATATCCGGGAGATGCCCGGGGTATTTGCTAATGTTCGAAAGTCCCTCCGCGGGCGGTTTGAGGCCTGCATTCTTGCTAGTGGGCGCTCTTTCGAGCAGTTTTTGTGATTCCACAAGAAAATCATGCGTGTACCATTTTCTACGTGTCATCATTCATTCAACCTTCATTCATGCGCACGACGTGCGTACATCAAATTGTTTTTTTTTTTTTATTTCGAGAGGAGAAATTGCTCATGTCTAGTATTATGAATAAATTTTTTAACTTTGTCATCCCTCTCTAGTTTATTTTACGTCTAGGAGGTAGTAGTTGCTGCCTGGTCTACGACACAAAGTCCTACGACACCAAGATCGGGAATAACTGAACTCTGTTCAGGAGGGAGGGAGTTTCAAATTTCAACTCCTGAACACAATTCCGTTTGCGCTACTTAACCACCCCCAACGAATCAGATTTTGAGCTCAAAATTTAAATTTAAGGCTAAGCTTTTGAAAGCATTTAATGTGATAAAAAAAATAACGGTAAAAAGTAGTTGTTCGTTACTCCAAAGTCTAAAGCGCCCTCTATCGACATTTTTTTAAACTTTATCTTTAAATTTATTTTTCATTAAAAAACTGACAAAAAGAATAATTTTAGCTAAAATTGCTAACGAATTGACCCATTTTTCCGTTTTTTATAATCATTTGAAATTTCGGACCCTAAACTTTAATGGCGTCTATCTCCTTTGGAAGACGTTTGGGACCCTAAGTTTCTTATATAATATTGTTTGTCTTGATGTGTACTATCACCCATTAAAGTTTTGCCCAAGAGTTTCGTTACACCCTGTATATATATATATATATATATATATATATATATATATATATATATATATACAGTGGACGCTCGTTAATTCGAACTCAAAGGTTCTCAGAAAAAAGTTCGAATTATCCGATGTTAAGAGAAAATATATAACGAAGAAGAAAAATCTCCTAGTATGTATAACCCCAGAAAATATATTATACTATGTTATCTAAAATTAACATATTAAAAAGCAATACAGACTTGCCTTAATCATAAAATGAAGCAGAAGATATGCAGTATAAAGTAAACTTTAATTAAAAATACGAATTACACTTTGGGGAAAAACTGTAAAGTGGATGTTTGGTTTTGTTTATGATGCCTACATTGTTCAGCCAACTTCTCGATTTGAAGTAAACATTTCAATTCATTTTCAGAGGAAGGTTCCACCTGAATAAATGCTTTCAGAGTTTTAATAGAGTCCATCATGGCCGCATTAAAAATATCTTTCGGCAGGTAAGAAAAGAAAAGCACTGGCAGTTTCCTACCGAAATTAGTGCATACGTCTTCGTTTACATCAGAGCTTTGGCCACATACAGTTTGATAAGAAATATTGTGCCTTGACTTTAATCGAGAAAGCCATCCATCACTGCATTTAAAATCTTCGATACCCATTCGACTTGCCAATTCATCAGCCTTCGTCAGCACTAGGGGTCCATTTATCGGAAAATTTCGAGATCTAACATCCTGGAACCATAGCAGTAGAGCTTTTTCTAGAACTTCTTGGGACGCATTTCCCATGCGTTTCCTTCCTCTAGCAAATTTTGATTTTTCCCATGAATCTAAAATTGACTTCTTGTTTTTCAAATTAGTTGACAAGGCATTTTTTTAAAATTCCATAGTCAGCTGCTAACTTTGTTTTACATTCGCCATTCTCTACTTTCTTTAAAATTTCTACCTTTGTCTCCAAAGTTAGGGTTTTGTACTTTCCACGTGTAGACATCCTGAATTTTTACACGTTCACACCACACAATGAGGAAGAAAAACTAGACCACATTAACTTGTCTGCACTGCAGTTATAACTGACGCAGCTACCTAGAATCTGTAGTAAAGACTAGTTTTTCTGAAATTCTAAGAAAATCGATCCAAATAAAGGAAAATTGCTTTTTTCGTTTAGCACTAATAAGAAGGACAATAGCTACTAACGTTTAGCGGACATGCAATAGTCTAGGAATGCAAGCATGTGCCTCTTTACACAGAAAAGAAATTTTGACACACAAAATAATAAATACAGTGTGTATTTTCTCCATTAAACGAGGAAAAAGAATTTTTTTTTGTCAAATTTTTAGTTCGAATTAACCGAAGTGATAAAAATTTAGTTCGAATTAATGAGATATTTTTAACATTAACTCCAATACAAGTTTTTTGGGGCCTTTGGATTAGTTCGAATTAACCGAAAGTTCGAATTAACCGAGTTCGAATTAACGAGCGTCCACTGTATATATATACAGGGTAATTTTTTTTAACTGACAGTACTCAGAGGCATCTGTAGCGCGGTCTATCAGCCGGTATTCCACCAAAATTGATAGAGGGACTAAGGGTGACATGGGAAAGAGTTTTCCCTCGAAAAAAAATATAAAAAGTTCCAAAAGTCGCCGATAGGGGAAGATATGGCGCTCTTGTTGTCGGCGCACCCGAGAATTTGCATAAAAGGCAAGTAAAACATCAAAAAAAAAAAAATTCACGACTATGTAGTCGCCAGCAATACCAGTATTTCGGGCTATAAAGATTAGGGATGAATACCGAAAAAGTCCGGGATATGTTGTCCTTTAGGGCCGCCAAGTTCGAGACTCCATACGATATACCTTAGACTTTAAATAACCCCACAGAAAAAGTCACATGGGTTAGGTCCGAGGAGCGAGGTGGCCATGCAAGTGGAAAACATCGACTGATGACCCTTTCTTCTGTAAAGCGAAGGCGCAACAGATTCCGCACTTTATAGCCCGAAATAATTTCGCTGCTGTCGACTACATAGTCGTGAATTTGTATTTTGATGTTTTACTTTTGTGCAAATTCTCGGGTGCGCCCACAACAAGAGCGCCATATCTTCCCCTATCGGCGAAATTTTGGAACTTTTTTTTTCTTTCACGGAAACTCTTTCCCATGTCGTCCTTGGTCACTCTATCAATTTTGGTGGAATTCCGGCTGATAGACCGCGCTACAGATGTCTCTGAGTACTGTCAGTTTTAAAAAATCACCCTGTATATATATATATATATATATATATATATATATATATACAATGCTAGATTTCTAGAAATAGAGGTGCCGGAACGGTAACCAACCTTCCGGGGTGTGTGGGGGGTATTCCAAATTATTGATAAAGAGAGGTACCGGAACGCCGTTCCGGCGCGTTCCGCCTCAAATCTAGCCATGTAATATATATATATATATATATATATATATATATATATATATATATATATATATATATATATATATATATATATATATATATATATATATATATATATATATATGTATGTATGTATGTATGTATGTATGTATGTATGTATGCAAAACACGTTACTTTTACAATCTCCTTTCAAATAATAGTAATTTGCTCGATGACAATTGAGCTACTCTCCTCCAACGCTGGCTCATTTGCCTGTGATGTATTATTTCCGATACAATTATCTCCTTTGTTTGTTCCGTTCGATATCAAGTACATGTGACTATTTCCCTTCTAGATGACAGATGGCATCATGTGGCTACACACTGTTTTATTTCCGATTCAACTATTTGGGTCCGGTATCGATACATTTCGATACTGAGCGCAATTTCCCTTCTAGATGCGGTGTTATTTTGAAGCGAACACGTCACGGCGTTCCCGATTGACGTCAGTTTCTTAAGTAACACTCTGGCACTGCTCCAGCGTTTGTTTCGGACGTCGAATTTTCGTTTTGTTTACTCACTGCGCTATGTGAACAGGTGGGAAAAGAAACTCGCATTCTTGTCTTAAGATGGCTTTACTGTTATTTAATCTGCGATATATATGTATATATATATATATATGCTACGGCCAGTGTCCGAAGTCTAGCCAAATCGCGAAATTGCCGGCCACTTCTAGCATTTGCCAAAGTCCGAAATAATCGAGAATTTCCGACTCTTTCGGGCTTTGGTCGGCCCATTAGGGGGTACGCCCGACAATCAATTGCCAGTTCCCGAATTGTCCAATAAAAAAGGGTCAAAGCTAGAAGTTTTGCGAATGTGAATCATGCAATTACGGGAGTTGATAACACCAATTCAAACTCATGTATATTATTACTGTAAAAATCCTTTTCGTGTAGTTAAAGTAAAAAAAAAATTACTCCAAAATCAAAGAAAAAAGAACAGTTTTTCTTGGGTCATTCGCAAACTGGCCAATGATGGCCGAAGTAGTCGTAAATTCTCGATTATTTTAGGCTTTGGCCAACTGACTTGGCCAATGCTGGAAGTGGCCAGCTACGGAAGGTCGTTTGCACTTTATGGAAACGATTTTGATAATTAAGTTTCATGTATAAATGCCGTATTTTTTGCGGCTATTTGCTTCTGTCTGATAGCCATGATTCTTGACAATAGCTCTAGCTCGAATTTTCCATGAAAGTAAACTTTTTCTTAGTACTGTCATGTCAATTTTAACCCATTCCTCTTAGACTGTTTTCCAAAGTCCGTTTAATGTTCTTGGATGCCATTTTCCTAAAGCTCGTTTTAATAAACCGAAAATGCAAAATCCATTGGAGAAGCGTCAGGTTATTTTACAGGTATTTCATTAAATGGGATACACTTTATTCCTGTTTCTGATTCTTTCATTGCTAATTAAGCGGCAGTTGATTTAGACGTTTGACTAGAAGTGTTGTCCGTATGAAGCTCATTTTTATCAATGGCCTTTCCATTTAAGGCTGGAATTTCTTCTTCAAAATTGGTTCTAAAATATTCTGATGATAGTAGAATGAACTATTTTTGGCTTTACTTGAGACTTTTTTGATTTTTAATTTGCTGTTGTAACAAAATCCTGCAACTATCATGAATCCCTTTGGGAACTTTTCTGTACACTGACGAAGCCATGTAGTAAAGTCATTCACGTCATTTGAACAATAGAAAATTGATATTTTTTTTATTACAGTCACTTAAATACACCCATGCCTCATCGAGTGTTACCACAAATTTCCATTTTTCAGCAGCTAGGTGTTTTTCATATAATTTTCTATAAATTGTTTTTCTTTCAGCAATATGCTTTGGCAAAAGCCGATGAACTTTAGGTTTAAACATCTTTTTTTACTTCAAATCTTTATGAATGAATTTACTTACAGTGCCAGAAGACATTCATAGTTTCGATGCAATGGGTCTTTGAGCCAGCATTTTTTTTTTTTTTTTTTTTTTTTTTTTTTTTATCAGAGACTTCACTTTCTCGATATTTACCTGCGTTCGAACAGTCTTAGGATGAGGTTTCGCGGTCATGTTTTCATTTTTACTTTCAGTTAGACGTTTTTTCCTTTCAAATTTAATATATTATAAATACCTATTTTTGAAATGCCATAACCCCGATTTTTACACCGCTTTATAATTTGTTGATACGACTATTTCTCCTCGGAAAGCGCAGTTACGTAGCCTTCGAGCCATCTATCAATTTTAGGTGTTATTTTCAAAACAAATCTTTTATTTTACATTCCAATCAAAACAACTCAGTAGGAGACGACTATTCTGAAGTTGCCAAATTTTTATCTCAAAATGCAAACGCGGAAAATAAATTACAAAGTCGTTTCCATAAAGTGCGAACGACCTTCTGTATTTAGTGAACTGGCCAGACTTTGGCGTAACACACACACACACACGCACACACATTTATATGTGTACACACACAGTGCTTTAAAAAGTTTCGGAACTCACCATATTATTACGCCTAAAATTATGTTACAGCCAAAAAAATTCATAAAAACTTAAATTTATGACCGCTGTGACAGAATATCTAGTATGATCCAGGAGTCTTTTGTTTTTCATCAAAAACCCGTGCTAGAGTTTTTATTTTTTCATAAGCCATATACGAGTCAAGATCACGGTCTTGTAAATCGAAGCTTAGTTCACTCAGTTTTAGAAAGGCATCACATATTAGCCCTAAATCGAAAGTGAACTGTGTTGTTGAAAATTTTTTTCTATAATCCTTCATATGTACATCTTTCTTTAGCTTCTCTCGTGAAATCAGATTTCGATCATTAAAAATGTTTCACCAATGCCTCTTAGTTATTCTAAACTGCAGAAACTGTTCGAAAACTTGTTGAGCGTGCTTAAAATTCGACCCAATCTTAAAAGTTCTCTCTAGCATGTTTTGCAGATTCGCTGTACAATACATAAAGCTTATCAATACATGATTTGAATCTATCAGTACCGGAAACGGATTTAAGAGTATCATTAACTGATAGTCGAGTCAGTACTAAACTATCAAGGCTGGAAATCGATCTCTTATTCCTTTGATAACTCCACTCTTCTTAGCCATTAGAACTGCTGCACCGTCACATGTAATACTTATTAAATTACCATTTAAGAAATTGTCTGACATTCCTCGTGTCTCAAGACATTAAAAAAGGGAATTAAAAATTCTTTTTGCTTTTACACTTTCAAGTTCAACTAAATCTAGATACAAGTTTAGCGCAGATGTCGATCCACTGCTATGGATACAAGAACGAATTACAGTCACTGTCCGACTTACAAACATACCGGGTTGCAACTCCAATTTTGCTCGTCTCACAACCCACGATGGTCAGCTCCGTAGCATACTCCAAGCCTAGTCCTTTGTGTCTACGCCAGCGCTAACAGTTGTTCTCTAAGTTACTGTGTGATTTTATTTAGCCCATCCTTTATCTATCATGGTTAATAGTAAGTGTAAGGCAAGTGAAGAAAGTGGCCGCTCTCAAAACCATCTCAGTGGAAACGGCGATTATAAAGAAATTGGATAGTAGTGAACGTGGCACAGCATGAATCGCTCAACCATCCGTACAATCTATAAGAACAAGGAGGGTATTACGGAAAATGTCAGGCCTAAGCAGTCAACAGTTATAGGCAAGAAAAGGGTGAAGCTGATAGAAGGTATGGAAAAACATTTGGGGGTCTGGATAGAATACCAGAGACAGTACGAACAATTGTCTGACTTTGAGAGGGGGCGTATAGTAGGCCTCAGAGAAGCAGTTTGGTCGAACAGGCGTATCGGCCGCCACCTCGGTCGGAGCGATATGGTACTTGCTCGGTGTTGCGAACAATGGATCACGGAAGGGATAGTCTACCGTCGCGGAGGGTCAGGGCGTCCCAGGAACACAAATGAGCGCGAGGATCGCGCAATCATAAGAGCGGCCACGTCCGCACCAACAACGTCGCTATAATCGGTTCGACGCCATTTACCACCTTCCAGACATCCGGTGGTATCAAGGGAAACCATTCGGAGACGACTGGCCGACATCCATTAAGACGCCTACCACTGACCCCACATCATAGGCTGTGTCGATTGGATTTTTTCCGACCTCGGGCAAGCTGGAGTGGACCGACTGGAGGCGTGTGATCTTCAGCGATGAATCCCGATTCAGTCTCAATGCTGATGACCAGCTCAGACTGTGGAGGCGGCCAGGCCACCGGTCCGATCCGGCATTTGTTGTCGAGAGGCATATGGCGATTACACAAGGTGTGACAGTGTAGGGAGCGATTTGTTGGGACACACGATCATCTCTAGTCGTCCTTCAACACCCTTTGACGGCACGCAGTTACGTGGGCGAGATTTTAACGCCAGTTGTACTTCCTATGCTATCAAGTCGCCCAGGTGCCATTTATCAGCAAGACAAGGCTCGTCCACATACTGCGCGACTCTCCCAACGATGTATTCAAGGATATGACGTACGCCCATGGCCTGCCAGGTCACCAGACCTCTCGCCAATAGAGCATATCTGGGACGTTCTTGGAAGGCAACTGCAGCCGTCCCGGAATACTGGTGAATTAACTGCCCAGTTGCAAAGATTATGGCATGATCTTCCGCAGGTCATAGGCGTCCTCATTGATTCGATGCCATGCCGTGTTTCGGCTTGTATAGCTGCCAGAGGTGGATTTACTACTAACTGATTTGTAACCTTTTTCATGCCATATCTTCTTAATAAAACGGTCTGTTCCTCTGAATTTCTAATCATTTGCTTATCTCCTCATACACTACATACATGTTAAGTTTCGTGATAGTAGTTCGTTTCCTTCTGGGTGCATATTTTTTTGTGACAGAGTTTGTATTGGTGTGTTTTTGATCAGTGTAAAAAATTTACACTGGTCGTGGTAAATTTTCCAAAGTTTCTTAAAAAAATCTTAGAACATTGTTTTATGCAGTGAAAATGAGTCAGAATTTTAGTAATTTTACATAACAGCCTAAATGAAAATTTAAAATTCTACTAATATCCAGATGGAAAATTGTACTTCTTTCAACAAAGGAATGTGTCAGGAACGGATCTTTCAAATAGAGCCAAAATAAATATGTAATTAAAATAACCAGATGCGTAGAGAGACGAATCATTGAGAATCCAAGTGAAACAACTTTCGTCAATTTATGAAGGGTCACACTTCAAATGAAGTATTCAGTCTAAAGTTTAGAGGGATATGAAGTAATGCAAATTATGAGTATGAAGATTTCACCACTCCCTTATACGTATACCTTGACACGACAAAGGATCTCAATTTGGTTCCACATTTTCTCAGGTTTCACTCATAGGTGTTATCTAACACCCAGTGGATTAGACCTCTGTATAGAGCCAACCTTAGATTATTTTATTGAAAATAGGGGACATTTTTGAATCAAGTCAGTACTTTGGTTAGTATATATTCAAGGTGCTGTACACAGTTTTATGTTTACATCTTTTGAGATTTTTGCGTTGTCATAATTCATCTTTGTTTATCTGTCGACATTGTTCATATACGTAGGTTATCAGTCCAAACCTTTGAACATGTTTGTTCTCGCATCTGGACTAGGTTCACAGACCCTACGTCTGATTTGTTTTTCCCATATTCACACCAAGGAGTTATTTCACATTATGGAATGTTATTATTTGATGAATGATAACACCCCGTACCTTTGCATTAGCCTAACCTATGAACATATCTTCACTGGCCTGGACTAGGTTCAGAGCCCTCCTGTTGCTTCAAATTATGTTCGGATGAATCTCAGTTTGGGTTATTCTTTTAGTTTTTAAGTCTTTGCTAATTTGTAGTGCATGTAAGATCTGTATATTATTACATCATGTATATATATGTTTTTTATTAATTGAAGAATCACGTAATTTTGATACGTTTTATTATGCTCTAACGGTTAATTTTTTTTTTTTTAGCTTATGAAAGTGGGTCGAAAAATTTTAGGCCCTTCCCTTTTCAATAAGCTGATGAAGCATACTTTTTATGGCCACTTTGTGGCTGGAGAAAACGAACGCGAGATTCAGTCGGTGATCAGGCGCATGCATTCCTTCGGCGTGAAAAGCATCCTCGACTACAGTGCCGAAGAAGACCTCAGCGAAGAACAAGCTCGAGAAGCAGAAATGAGGTTCAAACATTTCCTTTTCAATTCATTTTAAAGGGCATCTGTTACGTTTTATAATTTCTTTCAAGATTTGAACCTCGGGCGGCTCCACCCCAGAGTTTTTTATTTTTATTTATTTATTTAATTTTTTTTTTGGGGGGGGGCAAGCAATATATATATATATATATATATATATATATATATATTTGTCATTGTTTTTTTCCTTAATCACATTTCTTTTTTTATCATTTGTATCTGAAGACAGAATAAAATAAATGTAAAGGATTCTTACCTAAAGACATGACAGATAGTATCTATTTTTTTTCTCACACAGGTAAATAATAAATGAATATCTTTTAAAATATTATCCCACTATTCCATTGTTGATTTTTTTCAGTGGGAGATATATATCTCAAACAGAGCACTTCTTTTTAAGATTAACCTCAACCGGTCATTTTGTATGTATAATTAAGCATGAACGTAAGGGCATGTATAATTTCGTGTGCATTCTGCAACATTCTTTTGTATATCAGAATAAATGCTTGAAATTTTCTACATCAGGAATCAGTGGCGTAGCTAGAGGGGTGCGGTCCGCACCGGGCGGCACATATTTTGGGGCGGCATATTTTTTTATTTAGTATTAGTTGTAAAAAACCACTTGTTCAATTCATAAGTTTACTATTCGATTTCTACGAATTATGAATTACTATATGATTTCGAATATTTTTCTTCATCGTCAAGTCAATGTAGGGTTGAAAATATTATCTCTAAAAATTTTGCTCGGATACAGACATATGAGTGGGGAAAATTCACGAGACGTAGGGCTATCCTTAGAACACGAAGTACGAAGAGAAATGTTTTTATCAATGGATAGAATTTTAAAGGAAATAAAAGAACGCTTTGATCAGTTGCATGTCCTTGCAAGAAAATATTCGTGTATAATACCATGTAACCTGCTAAATGAAGAATTTGAATGTCAAATAAATGACTTTATTGACATTGATAAAGAACAGTTCTATATTGAAAGAAAAAGGATCCAGGTTTTTATGGCTGTACCTGCACTACAAAAAGGCGCAAAACGTTGGAAAGACGGGAAGGAAGACCCTCTTGATCTACAAAAATTTATTCAACAGTATAGATTGGAAAATTCTGTACCCAACATTATAATTTTGCTAAGAATTTTTTTGACAATTGCTATAAGTGGCGCTAGTTGCGAAAGGAGCTTCTCCAAATTGAAGTTGATAAAAATATCCACAATGAGAGATTTAAGACTACAAAATCTTGCAATATTGTCTATAGAACAAGAAATCACAAATAATATAAATTTTGAGAGCATTATACACGATTTTTCTACTATGAAAGTTAGAAGAGTAAATATGTAAATATGTTTTGTTTAAATACACATATGTGTACAATTTGTTTATTTATCCAAAAGAAATGAAATTATTTATTTTTATTTATAAATATAAAAATATAAAATAAAACATATTTTATGGAATTTTTTTTATAAATTAGGTATATGTTTTGTCTCATAGGTGGGGAGACTGCGACCTCCGTAAGTTTCTTGTGGTCTTTATAAAAGTTGCATTTATAGATATATCAACTTAAGCGGCCTCCTTTATTACTGCCTAATTTAAATATGGCATCCAATGGTAAAAAAGTTTCCCACCTATAGTTTGTCTCAATTACAATTATTTATTTATGTTTATTAATTTATAAAAACCATCAATTGATTGACTTAGAAAGGGCGGCAAATTGGAGACCGCCCCGGTCGGCAAAAGTTCTAGCTACGCCACTGTCAGGAATACAAGAAAAAAGTTTTACAAAAGTTAACTGCTTTTTGTAATGTATCCAATTTCATGGGGAAACGTCTCCAGTAACCTTCATTTGGCAGAATTAATACTACTTTCTAGTTTATAATGACATTTAATCTGTGGACAACTTTAATTTTACTTTATTGTTTGCCTCTAGTTTGTTTTTCGTAGTTGATCCACATATTTACACAATCTATTTTCTCACCTATTTGTGTACACATAGAATTTATTGGACTAGGGAATTATTGGGATGTGTGGGATGATTACTCTGAAAATTTTCTCTTGTTACGTTTATAAAGTTTCCGTAACCCTTGATGCCAAAATCATGTTCTATTAATTTTGACATTTTTGGGACATCTAAATGTTGGATTTTTAGAATACTTGAACTTCAGGGAATGTTATTTCCCTAGTGAACGAATTTCGTTATGTATTTGAATATAGGGAAACAGTTATGCTTCTGATGCCCGGTGGCGTAGTCGTTAAAAGCTTCAAGCTGCCATACCACAGGTCCAGGATTCGATCCTGCGACTGAGCAAGGTCGACTCAGCCTTTCATCCCTTCAGTGGGTCGGTGAAATGAGGACTCAGCATGCTTGGGATCTAACTCTGGGGGTCCCACGTCAGGTTGACCACCTGACCGAGACATGCTGTTTTGCACCCCAAGCCCACGGTCAAGAAAGCGGAGATGGGCACCACCAGCCTTGGTCCACACGGACTGTTAAGCCAATGAGTTTAGTAGTTTTAGTTATGCGTCTAGGAAATATTGCTTGTAAGATATGTGGGTCCTTTCCCATTCTACCGACCTGTCGCCAACCTCTTGGCGAGGTCTCATATCCTTGAGGAGACCGGGCTTGGGACATCGACTTACAAATTGCAGACGCAATCACCGCACCACGGCATTACCAACAAAACTACTCTATTTGGACGCATGGAAGAAGTGGACGGAGATGAAAATGAAATTGAAGCATTATTGAAAGATTTTTAAGATTTATTTATTAAAGGAAATTCCCGGCTCTAAGGATTTTCGCATGAAAGGAATAACGATATCTATACTTATATATAAAGAGAGAGCGATTTTCTACGTGGAGGGTAATCTTCAGAACCACTGTACCTATTTGAAAAATTCTTTCACTGATTGAAAGGTACATTATTCCAGATGGACATAGGCTATATATTATGTATATCGGATCAGTAGAAATAAAGTTAGGGGCTTAATCCTAACAATCTCCATTGTTTCCGCTACTGTCTTCTACCGCTTTATGTTCCGAAGGTTTCAACGATCCTTATCGTGGTGCTATCGCGGTGGGCTTCTGTTCTGACGCTAGCGGTTCGAACCTAGCCGTTCTCCGGCACGCCTTTTTCTTTTTAAAAATTTATTTTAATTATTAACTAACATAAAATTAATTTATGGTATTATTTAGGTTAGTATTAAGGTAAAAATTAGATTTACAATTTATTGGCTATCAACTGGAAATTTATTGGTATAATATTTTGTTCAACCCGGACAAAGTCGGGACGGGCCGCTAGTTTATCTATAAAACAGTTCCGTAACTGACTGACTGACTGACGGACAACGCACAGACCAAATCGCTAGACCCAAAGTGCTTAAATTTTGCATGGCGATTCTTCTTATAATGTAGGGGTGCACTAAGAAAGATTTTTGAAAAAATATTCTTAGATTTTTTAAAATTAAATTTTTAAGCTGTTTTTGTAACTTTTTTCAAGTTTGCATTTAAAATAATAATCTGAGGGTTATAAAATTTATATCACGCGAAAGATCCTAAAAATTCCTTTAAAATGAAAACTTTTTCGAATCTTTACTTCCATTTTCTGATTTTTGATGAATTTTTAAAGATTCATTTTTAGAATTTAATTTATTAAATGGTGATCACGTGGTTTCTTTTCTTTTTGTGATACTTTAAATTAATTTATCGTCACATGCATAACAACGAAATAAACTGACAAAAAAATATTTTTTTTCTTTATCTTTAAGTATCGAAATGAGCATTATTCTAAAAAGTATTGCTCCTTAGAAATGTTTTTTTTTTCTAAAATGTTTTCTGTATTTTTGTTAAGTGCAGCTTTCCCGTTTTCTGTAAATTATTAAGCGAAAATATTTGATTTTATCCCATTTTTTTTTTTCGTTTTAAGTCTCCTTATGAAGACGCAGAAATTTTTCCTGCGATTTTGTGCAGACAGATATGAAAATATTTGATTTTATTCCATTTTTTTTTCGTTTTATGTCTCTTTATGAAGACGCAGAAATTGTTCCTGATTTTATGCAGACAGATATGAAAATACTTGATTTTATTCCTTTTTTTTTTCTTTTTAAGTCTCTTTATGAAGACGCAGAAATTTTTCCTGTGATTTTTTGCAGACAGATATGAAAATATTTGATTTTATTCCATTTTTTTTCCGTTTTGTCTCCTTCTGAAGACGCAGAAATTGTTCCTGTGATTTTGTAATGATAGATATGAAAAACGACCATAGCTGAGGGGTTCATATAATTTTGTTTTGTATCAATTCTCTAACTACACGGACTGTTAAAGATTTATAATGTTGATTTTTATAGCAGGTACTTATTTTATAGGAAGTTTGCAATGTTTGTATGGTGTTTAATGAGCTGTAAAATCTAAAGTTTTCCCCGATTATTTTTTAGTGGATGTTTGTCATCAGCTTCAGAAGATGGAAAACTTGGTATGAAACACATTTTGAATTTGTGTATAGGAGAGATTTTGATATGACTGTAATTTTAGGGATATCACGTGGTAGTATTTCCCCACAAGCATTCAAAGCATTATTTCCCCTAGACTGTAACGTATGAGTACACTTGAAAATAATTTTTTTTTCTAATACACTGCTGGCCACCCAAATTGCAACACCAAGAAAGACAAGAGATATCACAACAAAATTTATTTTGTAGATAACATGTTGACCAAGTATCAAATGATTAAATTTATAGACTTCTGTGAAGTGTGGTTCCTGCCAAAATCAGTAGCCAGAGTAGCCGCCATTGTTGGAGATCACCGCTGCCACACGCCTCGGCATTGATTCAAAGAGACTTTGGATGAGTTCTTGGGGTACAGCAGACCAAGCAGCTTCCACACTTTGCCAAAGTTGATCTGCTGTGGCAGCTGGGGATGGAATCTGGGTCAATCGTAGAGCAACCATGGACCACATGTTTTCTATCGGCGAAAGATCCGGAGAGCGAGGCGGCCAGGGAAGCAATTCAATCTGGCGATTGACGAAGAACCGTTGGACAATGCGTGCCACGTGTGGTCGCGCATTATCCTGTTGAAATATGGCTCTGGGCAAGCCCTGAAGGTAAGGAAGGACAACTGGCTCCAACACCTCGGAGATGTAGCGCTGGCTGTTTAAAGTACCGGCAATGCGTACTAGAGGTGTGCGAGAGTGATATCCAATACCGCCCCATACCATAATACCCGGTGCAGGACCAGTGTGGTGGTGCATAACGCAGCTGTTCAGCATCCTCTCTTCACGGTGTCTCCAGACTCGAATGTGACCATCGTGGTGTTGCAGACAGAAGCGTGACTCGTCAGTAAAGACAATTTCATTCCATTCTGCCGTCCACATCCTTCTGTCATCGCACCATTGGCGGCGGAGACATCTGTGGTTCTGCGTCAAGGGTAGACAAAGCAATGGACGTCTTGCGGACAGACTACTCTGCTGTAAACGGCGTCGAATGGTACGCGCAGACACTGGATGATGCGTTACAGACTGCATGTGCTGTGCTATGGTTCGTGATGTGACTGAGCGATCCGTCACTGCCATGCGCACAATTTGCCTGTCATCACGTGAAGTGGTGCGCTGAGGTGGATGCGATCGAACACGCCGGTCCGTCGTACCCTCCTGCATCCAACGATCACATATCCGCATTACAGTTGTTTGGTTTCGTCCAACACGACTACCGATTTCCCTGAAAGATAATCCACAATCTCGGTAGGCCACTATCCTTCCTCTGTCGAACTCGGATATTTGATCAAAAGATGATCGCTGTTTTCGACGAGGCATAATTGATCGTTTTTTTGAAAAAAAAAACCACAAGAAAAACACAATTGCCGAACTTGAAATCGTCGAAATCTCCAAACCTTAAATAGCACTTTGAAGTGACGCCACAGGCGCGCGTGATGTGCGTCTGCGCTGAAATTCTAATCATTTGCATATCTCACCTCCGCTAATACATGTTGTAAATTTCATGTTATTTGCATGTTTCCTTCAGGGTGTTGCATTTACAGCGGCCAGCAGTGTATTTACTCTTTACTTAAATGGTTGTCAGGAAAATACTGTTTGTACCTTAATTACCTGTATTGTATTAAGTATTTATATATTTAGTAAAAGAACTAAAGAAAATTAATTCAGCCCTCCCCCCCCCTTTTTTTGAGTTGTATGAATAAATATGTATTCATATAATCTACAGCTAAAAGCTTCAGCTGTAGATTATTTGGAAACAGCTTCTACAGCTGTAGATTATATGGAAATATGATTTCCATGTAATCTACAGCTAAAAGCTTTTATTTATTTTCTTTAAATTAGATCTTTTAATGAAATTTTTTTTTTTAAGTTTCATCTCTTTTTCAATCTATCTATTTATGCATACATAATATTATACTTATATATGTATATGGCCAAAATTGATACACTTAAGGTTGCTATGTACTAAGAAAAAAAATCGTACTTCCCTTTTCCTCTTCTTGCAGACTCTTGTGGTGGGAGGAGTCCAGTTGACAGTTCGAGAATAGGATTGACATTTTGAGGGATTGTAATGGCTCTCTCTCTATAGTGGGGTTAAGCGCTGCCCCCAAATTTTTTATTTAAAATATATTTCTGTCAACTATTTACAGGTACATAAATGCTGATAATCCAATAAAATTGGTATTGTCCGATAGCCTGAACTTTTCTGCAAAGCGCTACAGGATTCATTTTATAAATCTCGTCCACCGAAGGAATTTATGAGCGTTTAAAACACATTATACCAGATTTTTCCCCGAATAATTTAAAATTTAAAATATTAATTTCATTTTTTAAAAAAAACGAAAAGTGTACATAAATGTAAAATTTCTTTCTCTATGACGGAGTGCAATTTAAAAAAAAAAATCTTTGAATCCAAGTCGGCAATCCGTGGACAAATTTTCTCCATAGGTTAACATTGAGGTGAGCGAATCCAATGGGGTTAGCACATAGCAGCCTTAAGCCTTTTATACAAGTCAAAAGATTTTTGTTATTTTTTTATCAATACTAACAAATATCTAAAAATCACTGTTTTTGACTTAAGCCCTTTATACCGGGCATAGATATATGCAAGTTGAAACTGGAAGTATATATATTAAAAATCTTCTAACATTGCGGCTTTAGTATTAAGGTAAATTAGTATAATTTTTATGTACAGATTTATTTTTTAAACTATATATGTTTATACCGGCAATAGAAAAAAAAATCTGTAATAGTCAGAAATTGGTAAATTTTGTTTTAAAAAAGAACCAAACGAAACTTCGTTTTCATCATGATATAAATCCGATAATTTGGAGGGCTGAAGAATTCTTATTCATTTCTGTGTCTTCTAGTAATAAATGTTTTGTAATTCAATTTCAGGTCACTCCCTCTGTCCGAAAATACACTTCAAAATTATTTTGACGGAATTTATGATATTGACGATTTCACTGAGTCGGGACTTTGTGTTTATCACACATCACGAAGAAGTAACGCCCTGTTTTGACAGAGTGTGTAATGCACTGGAATATGCTGCAGGAAATTTGAAATTTTAGCACCAAGACAGGCAAAATGTCAAAAGATGATCCAAATGGACTCTTTTAATTTTCAGAATAATTCTCGCATTTTCTCCCACATTTATTTTTCTTTCCTGATTACCTCTGCTGAACTGATTTTGTGCCACAGTGAAACGAAATCAGCTGCAACCCTATTAATACGTAGTAGCACCTTGCGACTAGCTCATAATCGAAAATGGCCAGTGACTTATTTACCAGTGGTCAAAAACAGTGATTTTGACCAGCCCATTACTTCGATCCCTTTTTGCACTTTCACCCCGTTTCCTAAAAACAAAATATTTCCGAAAACAAATGTCTTCCTTCCTTCCTTAGATCCGTTATTTGACTCGATTACTAAAATGTGCCATATCGTGGGACAGAGGGAGTTCTGTATAATGCTATTCTTTTCAGGGGAAATGAAGCAGTACCAGCCGTATGAAAAATTTGCCGATAGGAGAAAACATCATTCGGTTGCCAGGACTTATTTTTATCTGGATGAAGCCCAGTGCGAAAAGAATATGGAAACGTTTATAAAGTGCATCAATGCTGTTGCAGGTAATGTTGGAACTAAAAGTTTGGCGATAGGGTGAATTAAAATTACTTATTAGCAGCCATAATTAATTAAATTTAATAATTAAAGTTAAGATAACTCTTTACAAACATTAACATCAATTCACAATTAATACAAGGTTTCAATTAAATTTAAATACAGTATTAGCAATAGTGGTTAGTGCAAATTTAAGTAATTAAGATTGAGGCGCGTTGTGAAAACCTCAATTTGTAGGAATATTAAATTTTTTAATCCGCAATAACACAACACATATAATTAACTTTACACCAGGTTCTTTTACTGTTTACTCCACAGTGGTGGATATGAGCAAAGATAAAAATTAAATTAAATCAAAATTATAGAAAAATTAAAGAAAACTACTTCCGTATTATTGAAGCACACCTAAAACAAAAATTATTTCTCCTAAAAGAAAAACTTAAAGAACTCAAATCTGCTGAAATAAAAATATTCAAAGCCGCTGAAAAAAAAAATAATAATTTAAACTCAACACTGGCAAAAACGACAGACGCCTGATAAAGTTTAAAGCAACAATTTATTTAGACTTTAGAGGATTCTCTCTTACAATGATTATAAAAGTTACAATAATCTCCCCCATATTTTCAATTTCTTTTTCAAATTATTCAGACAATCAAAACTTTAATTAAATACAATACAATTCTGTTTAAACCAAATCTAATGTTAATATTACATAAATAATTAATTAGAAATCAATGAAATGAAAATTTAGTGGCTGGTGAATAAATAAAAAAATCAAAAAAAAAATTGCTACTCTAATTATAAATTGATAATAAAAAAATGAGTCTTAGGGACCCTGCTGCAGCGTAGAAACAATTAAAAAAAAACAGAAAGGTAGAAAGAAATTAAGGAAAGGAAAGTGGGTTTCACCCATGTCGAATACGTGGAACTCCGGGGTCAGGCTGCATCATTCGTCTCAGGGGCGACTTGGCCGAAACCTCGCACTCTCAGCGTTTACGATCAGAATCCTCGCTTCAAAATTGCAGCCTCCCAGGTCCGCCGCTGTACTCCTAGCAGACGTGCGCAGCGCTTCGTAAGATAGAAAATAGTTCGATGGGGCGCCGTCGATTTTGGACATAAATTTCTAGGAAAACGGATGCAGGTCACAAATTTCACCTTTTGGTTCTGTAGTCTAATTTTATTTTCGATTCTCCACTCTATCTCTTCCATAAAAAGTCATCCCCGCCGACGCCGCAATCTGCATGAAAATGTATTCTTGCGTGTCGCTGTCCACAACTTTTCTTGTGAGCCGGGCCGATGTCTGTTGACCCCCACTGCATTCCAAGATCGCTCCCCATGCCTGGGTTTCCGAGAAATTTCAAAAGCAAAAAATGGCAAAATCCGTGGTTTCGTATTATTCGGCCGAAATCCGTAAGAGATAAGGATAGGATAGACGCTTTCAAGAGAAAAACTTTAAAGTAAAATTCACCAGCCAACAAAGAATAACTTCACCACAGCCACTTTTACAAGAATATTTAAAACATTAAATCACTTTAAATTCAGTAGAGGCTTAAAGCATTCTTTAATTAAATCTATCTTTTATTCAGAGTTACTATATTAAAAATCGCTCTTGTAAACGTTACTAAAATTAATAATTATTTATTCTTACAATAATATCAGCACAACAGTAATGTGCTTTTTGTTCACAGAACCCTCTTCAAGTTGTGTGTATCGGACAACTCAATTGTTTCAATAACATCTGATAAAGCTTTATTATCAGTGGTGCACCCAGGGGGGGCCCAGGTGGCCCTGCCCCCCCCCCAAAGAAGTAAAAATATTGATTTTGCATTATAAATATTTTTATTCGTTCATCTCGGCCCCCCCCCCCCATGCATAAAAATGTATTCATATTAATATTATAGATCCCCCCCAAAGAAGTAAAAATATTGATTTTGCATTATAAATATTTTTATCTATTCATCTCGGGCCCCCCAAGAAAAAAATTCTGGGTGTGCCACTGTTTATTATAACGCATACAAATAAAATCGAAGCAAAGATAATCATTTTCTGATTCTGGATAATTTTCAGTTGGTCTTCTTTTTAAGATTATTTGTTTGGGAACCATTTTAAATTAAAAGTACTGTACTGCTGAAATGGTCGAATTGTGAAATATGCTTATTGTCTTTTTTAGGAACCACTCAGTCCACCGGTTTTGCTGCCATCAAGATGACAGCTCTCGGCCGCCCGCAACTTTTAGTAAGTTCATTCTCACTTAAGCTCAGGTGCTTAAGTGAAAACTTTTAATAGTGTAAAATGGCAGAATTATTATTTTAAAGTGATACACACACCATCGTGACACTTTAATATTTCGAATTGGGTAAATTTATCTGTTTAACTTCATGGGTAGTTATGATTTGGATTCGTTCAACAAAATAGTCCATCCTTTGATTTTAGTTCAGCTATTTCTTTCATATTTTTTGCTTCATAAATGGCCAAAAATATAACATTCCACTATAAATATATAACTGTATAGGTAATGTGTGTAGCAGATATAGAAATAAAAATTCCAATGAAGCTTTCTATGTAGGGGAATTTTCTTCTTCCAAAACTATACATGAAGGATCTTTTTCAGAGAATATTCCTGTGAATTTTCCGTAAGTATGTTATTCCATAATGCCGAATAATATTTTACAATGAAATATAAATAACTTCAAAGTAGTGAGTAATTTTTTTAACTTCACTTTGGATATACAGAATGACTCATATCTTAAATCTCTTTTGCAAAACAGAAAGATTCATGGTCTTTTATGAGTTTGATGTGTACAAAAACCCACTTTGTAACTTCTTCATGTTACAAACATATATATTTGCCTATCCCAATATATAGTTATGATTTTTAGTGTCAGTTCTGTATTCTAAATACCGGTTCATTTTGTTTTCCCCTTCAGATTTCTTTGTCAAATGTGTGTGATCCATATGCATGCATTTGTAACCACTAGCTAGCTTTTTCTTAAATTTAAAAAACAAAACTATCCAAATGGATAATGCCCAAGTAACACAAGACCGTCGGGAAATTGTTGGGCTACCGTAGTTACCATAGTTGGCCGACAGTTGGATTGAGCCGTTAGAATTTAGTTGATTGGCATGGCAGCTCACCCAACAGTTGGCTGTTAGTTCGCTTGACCATTGGGAGATCAGTTTACCTCTCATTTGCAGTTGGCCCCTATTTGTTTCTGTAAGTTCTGCCAACGGCCATTCTTCCCCAACGATGTAATGAAAATTTTCTTTGAGGCCAACGATGGGTGTTACTTTGGTGGTGACTCCATTCACCCCTTTAAATCTTTCATAGTGTTCTTCTGAATCTTGGAATAGTACAGAATGAGGAAGTGGGTTCTTCTTAATATAAGAAATGAATCTTCTGAATCATAAGAAAAAATAGTGAAACAAATGTAGACTCTAATTTTCTTTAAAGATTTTGCTTGATTAAAGCTTTTATGACTTGCCAAATCGGTTAAGTTCAAAAAATAATATACATTGCTTTTTAAAATTCCTCTGAAAATATAAATTCAAATAAACGTGGGAGAATGTACGGGGTGATTAATAAGTAAGTATATATACAAGTACAATGCACTATATAAAATCAACAATGTTAGAAATTTTATGTTACTTGTAACAGAAATGTAAGTGAATGTTATAGAGACAGTCACAGATGCTCTATGTGTGCTTCCGTAGTCACATGACACACATCAAACTGGTAATCCATTTCCGTCCAAACTCGAGTTACTGAAGCAAGTACAGTGATAGTGGATGTAATACGCTGTTTCAACTCTGCTAGCTCAACAGAAAGAGGAGAAGTAAATACATTATCCTTTACGTAGCCCAAAGAAAAAAAGCCACATTTAAGATACTCTCGATGACTTAATATTCATAAGGATTATTATTTAGGTGGATGAATTGAGATAACTACAGACAATCAAACTCTACATCGTTACTACAGGCATGTCTTCAGCTAGCTTACTTCTAACTGAAGTTAGTGGCTGATATACTTTTATTTACTTTTTGTACACAGGTGCTGCCATCTACATTTATATATATTAAATATCTTACACCACATAGTGTTAAGTCAGGCCTTCTGGGTGGCCATTGGGTCAGTGGCATGTTGTAGCCGGTGCCTCGTCCAACCCATCGGTGAGGAAGATGCTGATCGAGGTAATTTCGCACGTCACCTGACCAGTGTTGTGGTGCACCATCCAATTGAAGAATAAAGTTGATACTATCTTCCTGCAACTGTGGCATCAACCAAAGGCTTAAGAATATCCAGAAAAGAGCTTCCCGTGACAGTTTTCTCTTGAAAAAAGAAGGGGCAGTACACTCCAAAGGTAAATGTGTTCTGTGCTATATCACACTTGTGTGATATAGCACAGAACACATTTACCTTTGGAGCATCTCGCAAGTGTTGAATTGTAGACCTGGGATTCTCGGTTCCCCCAAAATGAACATTTTTCTTGTTTACCTTACCACTCACATGAAATGTAGCTTCATCGGTCAAAACTAACTGATCGGCGACATCGTTATTTTCCAAACGGTGCTGCATTTCGACACAAAATTCAAACCTCTTTGTCTTATCAAGGTCTGTCAGATTTTACAATATCTGCAATTTGTATGGAGTCATTTGCAGCTTCTTTCTCAAAATTCTCCAGACAGTGGACTGTGAAATCTACACTTAACGGGTCACCCTCCGCGTTGATTTCTCCGGGATTCATTGCACAGCCTCTCGAACTTTATCAACGACATATGCTGAAACACTTGGTCGACCTGGCTTTGGAACTTTGCACAAACATCCCGTAATTTCAAATTTTTTAAACCAATTATGAAGGGTTTTTCTGGTTGGGGGTTCTTTTCCAAATCGTGTTTGAAAATGCCGTTTCACAACGGGGGAAGATTCCTTTTTGCTCAATTCAAGAACACAAAACGCCTTCTCCACTGCAGAAGCAGCCATTTCTACTACTATTCACGGGACGTAGCTATCGCCCATGTCACTTCTTGGTAGTTGGAAAAAAACTTTATGAGTACAAATACCTTATGGCTGGCATTTGGAGAACGTGCCTTAAAGTTATCCTGTTTTACAGCATATGCAAATTGTATACTTACTTATGAATCACCCTGCATTATTGCAAATGTAGCTTTTATCTAGCGACTAATATAATGTATAAGATAGAATATCCTCGGCATCATCATTATTATTATGACAACTTTGGCATGACTGAGGGAATGAATCGATTTGGCAAATGAAAAACAGTAATATCCAATTCAGTCTTCAGATTACTTTTTATTTTAAAAAAATTGAAATAATTGTTTCATCATTTCCAAGTACTTACTTCTGTGGCAGTTAGACTGTCACTGATTCATTTATTTTACTTTTTTTGGGACGAAACAATGCTAAACAATTGATCGTTATCATCGAGTGCTTGCTTCTGCGTTTCAATGGCATTATAGCAATGATTTATATTAGACTATGGCGTTAACTGGATTGGCTTCTGAAATAAATTATTTATCATTCTGTGGCCAAAAGAAATTTGTCATTGAGTGGTATCAATCCTCATTATTAAGGAAATTTATTTTATGAATATATATAAAGTGAGGAGTCCATCAAATGCTTTGATACTAAAATTTTTTTAATTGAAAAAGTGGACTGAATCGATTTTGATAGCGTAAGCTTTTGCGTACGATTCTTTTCTGTATTTTGCCTTTTTTAAAAAAGAGCTCATCAGGGCCATTCAATGTAATTTTGTTATATTTCAGATGCAACTGTCAGAAGTTATAGCCCAAACCAGGAAATACTTCAAAAATGTTGCTGGGACTGAAAGTAACATAGCATTGGCTAGTGTATCTCCTGAATTCCTAGAGCACAGATTGGAGGACTACAACATCAATACCGAGAAGAAAGAAGTCCAAGCTTTCTTAGAGCACATGGACTATGATAAGAAAGGGTATACTTTGTTCCTATGAAAACAAATTCTAACTTCCCCTCCATAACTTTTTATGTAAGAAAGAAAGAACCGGTGAAATATTGCAACTGCAGGTGATTGTGTTATTTCATTGCACCAAGTATTCAACTGTTTTTTGCAAAATATTTTTGCCCATGACTGTTTTGCAGTACATTGGAAACTTGCATAATGAGCATAATTTGTTCTAGAGTCTTACTTGTAATGCGAAACACTTGTTAAGCAAAACAATTTTTCTGATATAAATTAATGTAAAGTACAATAATGTGTTCCATGCCAAAAAATACTCAAAATTTTTTAGATGTAACGTTTATTATTTAAAGAAAATTACTTATACATAAATTCTTAAGGAGCAAAATCATCCATATGTAGTTTATTATTTACGAATTTATGACACATATCTAATTTTTTTACTAAGAAGCTATTTAGCGACATTTGTGTTTCTCTGCGCTTCAAAATTTGCTGAAAATGTGTCACCGCATTGTCATTGAATAAATTTATAGTGTGCAGGGTGATGCGTTGTAACTTGCAATGCAACAGTTTCCCATGCTTTCATCATTTCTTTTATTGCGCCAGAAGATTGTTTCTTTGCTGTTTCTTCGTGCTTCTCCACTGGCAAACTCTCCTCTACAACTGCTTGCTGTGAAAGACACTGCAATTCTATTGGCTGTTCGGTGGTCAGCTCTTGGTTGTGCTCTTCCACAATCTCCTCAATATCATTGTTATCCTCTAGTCCCATGATATTTGCTTCTCGAACCATCCATGACTACCCTTAAATATATTTTTCGGCCGTTGATGATCCTGGGGATGTGAATATCCGAGTGACGTGAAGAGGGGACTTCCTTCCACGGCATTCGTTATGCACAATGTTGCTCGTTAAGCGAGACTTTTTTTATGATTTATTTTGCTCGTTATACGAGGTGCTCGTTAAGCGAGGTTCCACTGTACTTTCATTTCAATTTTTATTTGTTTATTAACTGATATATTTGTTTCACTTATGTCCTCTCCTTAGATTTTGTTCCTGTTAATATTGGTATAATAGATTGGTAATATGTTTAACTTTATTGAGAACCATATACTTCATTCGATACCGGCATACGACCTGAGTATCCTGTCGTCTGCGAAGCGACCCAGGTCCCTACTTTACCGGCCAGATAATGCTCTCTCTCAATCCAAAAAGAGGGGAAGGAGATAACTGCTCTTGAGGTTCTTTGTTGAAAATTGTCAGCATTGTTTGCAGCCATATGGTTGGAAACTAGTTTTTTTTCTTGCTTTTACTGAGACTCTCTCTCCCTTTTGTGCGGTCACTTCTATGCTCCTCCTCACACATACACACAAACTACCCCTTCCTATTTGGCTCGCTCGGATGCTGTCCTGCGTGCTTGGCTGATGGAGCTCTCATTGTCAAAGTCCTTCGCTCTGTGCTACCATTGATCCTTCCCTTCTGATGGAAGCCTGCCATAGCCATCTTCATCTCATCGCTGTTTTGCGAAGGAATTAAATCTGGCATGCAGGCTGTTCAACATGGAAAGCAAAGTGCCCAATAGAAGAAACATACTTCGATCATAACATTTTATGGTCAGAGGTAAAGCTGGGGACTTCGACCCCCTGCTAGGTACTCTGTCAACAACATGACTTTGACTTTGGTAATATGTATTTAGCATTAAAATAAATATTCCTATGTCAGATCTATGAGTTTTGTTCCATTTGTGCCAACACTCAGGAATTATTGGAGAATCTCTTAAATTTCTGAGCAACCTTCTAACCTTCCTAGAAATAATGTGAATATCCCCTTTATTTTTCCGAATATTAAATCCAGTAAATTTTATTTATCAAAAAAATTCATGAAATAGCCATGGGTCTGGAAACATTTTTTTAAACATGTCATTATTCTCATCTCCGGAGAAACAGTTGTGGTAAAGTTTTCTGAAATTTGGCACTGCAAAAATCACCCCTATTTTCATTTCCTACTTGTGGCAATTTAAAAAATTTTACTCTAAATATTTAAGATGACCTTTTTCAAAATTTCAGTTATATCTCAATCTGGTTGAATGCCCTAATATTGCTTTAAATATGGATAACTTTTGACATTGTTGTGTCTGTGATATTTCATGTTGCTAATGAACTTGTGTATTGTTTCAACCTTCATAATGCTTCCAATTCTTTTCAACAGCCTGATGAACTTGTTTAGCTGGTGTGGTCTTGTCGATATGGATTATGTGATATCTGATTTGTTCAAAGTTCCTAATATACAGGTCAGTCTTTTAATTTGGGCTGTTTATGTCCAATTTTTGTATCATCATTTTTGGAACTGCTTAAAATGAATATTAATTTCTGATTTTTGTCATTAAGTTATGAGA
The DNA here is from genome assembly GCA_907164885.2 of Dolomedes plantarius. Taxonomy (NCBI): domain Eukaryota; kingdom Metazoa; phylum Arthropoda; class Arachnida; order Araneae; family Dolomedidae; genus Dolomedes; species Dolomedes plantarius. Next base: position 231,284,428 of record OU015491.1, on the reverse strand, counting down.
ACAATCAAAGACAGCAGGTTTAGGAATTGTTAATTGTATATTCTGTTGTTTCAGTCATGTGACATTTAGTTTTAATTTCTCTTTAGACTGGAAGAATGGAGCCTTTAATTTCAGCCTTAACTGTAGATGAAGAAGAAATGTTCCGTAACATGATGAGAAGATTGCATCACATAGCAAAAGTAATAGCAATATTATGTTAAAAGATTGATTTCATGTCATAAACAGAAATTTTCAACATTATGCATATTTTCAGTTCATCCATTTCAAATTGGCTAAACATATCCAGTTAAATCAATTCAGATTTGCTAGAAAGCAAAGTTAAAAAAATTGAATGACTGGGAAACTAAGAATATCATAACTCATTCCAAATTGTTCTTGAAAGCATGACATTCAATATATCTGTGGGACCAGTTTCTTATATATTAAGCAATATTTTTTGTAATTCTTTTGTATTTCCAATGCTGTATCCGTTGTACATTTGCTTAAATACATTTTCAATGGAGCACCCAATCGGTTATTGCCATCTATGAGGGGTAGCATAAAAACATGGATGCTTCTTATTGACAGCTAACACTAAGCACAATAAGCTTTCGAATAAACATTAAAAAATATTCAACCAGGATTCATATAGAATCATTTATCCTCAGGCATCTGTTTGAATCAATATTTTAAAGAAATTTGATTTTCATAAGCATGATTTATGTAATGTTGATGTTCTGCCTATATGTTTTGTTACATGGGAGAGAGCTATCAATAGACTGAACCATTTCAATCAGTTGATCTATAAATAATAAACATGAGATAATGGATTTTATGACATTTATTCGTATGAAGCATTTGATGGAGTCATAATTGAGCCGCTCACTTACTAAATCGGTTCAGTCCATAAAAGAAAAAGTGCAGAAAAGTGATCAAATAATAGACAATGTTTTTAAAAATCCCTCTAAAAATATAAATTCGTCAAATAAACATTGTAGAATATATTATTGCAGATGGAGCTTTTAATCTAACATAGAATATCCTCTGAGACATCGTTATTATTATGACAATTTTTGCCTAACTAAAGGGCTTAACTGATTTGGCAAGGGAAAAAAAAGTAATAACATCCAATTCTATCTTCAAATTATCTTTTGACTACAGAAAAATAAACTGAAACAATTGTTTTGTTATTCACAAGTGTGGCAGTTTGATTATCATAGACTCATTTATTTTACCTTTTTGGTGATGAAACAACACTCAACAATTGACTGTTATCATCGAGTACTTGCTTCTGCATTTAAATGGCATTATTGCAACAATTGACATGAGAATCTGGACTGAACTGGATTGGCTTCTGAAAAAAGGTGACTTATAATTCGATGGGCAAAAAAAATGTTGTTGTTTAGTGGTGTTCATCCTTATTATTTGGGAAATTTATGATGAATGTAAAAAGTAAGGAGTCCATCGAGTGCTTCTGCACTAAAACTTTAAAAAGTGGACTTAACCTCTTAGGCTTGTGAATGGCTCAATTATAGATACTGACATACCTATAAATAGATAGTAAGATTATACCCACTTAGGAGTGTGTAGGTTAGCCACCCACTACAATTCATTAGCAAATTTGTCCATGGTTATCGCAACTCTAATAACAGCTAGTTTAATGACTGTCAGTGACTTGGATGAAAGTATTCATCTTAATTATGTTTCCTATTTCAAACAAGAAAGCCATTATGAATGAAAAGTTATTTATAAAGGATTGATAACTTGTCATTAAGGAAATTAATTGTACACCAAGTTACATCTCTATTCATTCTGCATAGTTTGTTTTATGTAGCACATGCTAAGTATCTTCAATCTTTTTTTTCTGTAAAAATTATTTATAAAGGACTGGTAACATGTAAATTGAGGAAATAAATAGTATTCCCACTTGAATCTCTGGTCATTCTGATTTTAATAAATTAGTTTATTCTCGAGATGAAAAGAAAACTTAATATTGACGTATTACTTTTTCATATTTTCGTGCATATTATTTGTCTATTTTTCGTTAAAATATAATGTAAAATGACTGTTGTAGTTATTAAATACGTTGATGAGTATTTTTAAATAATAATGAAAGATCTATGTGTGCATTTTCTAGTGTACTAAATAAACTAGAAACATAATCTAAGAAAAAATGATTTCTCCACAGTGATGAAATTGGACCCTGTGGTTTGGAGTGTTAAAAAAACATTGTTTTGAGTCTTATTAATTATTAGAGAATTAATAAGGCTCAAAACAACTATTAAGCTTCAACTGAAAGATTCATTTTAATCTTTAAGATTTTTCTTTGAATCCAAAAAATTCTAGAAAACAAAATGACTGTTTTTTAGTTATATTTTTGTTTGGGGCAGTTCTTTCAGATTTGAACATAAGCACAGATCAGTTGATTCAAATTTTGGAAATTTTTATTTATGTGAAATCTAAATTGAAAGTCTAAAATTGTTCCATTTTTCAGATAGCTTCTGAGAAGGATGTGAGGGTGATGATTGATGCAGAACAAACCTATTTCCAACCAGCCATAAGTCGAATCACCATGGAGCTGATGCGCAAATACAACAAAGAAAAAGCTATAATATTCAATACCTACCAATGCTATCTGAAAGTAAAAAGGCCTTTTGAAAACATTCTTGTAGCTATTTTAAAGTGAAAATTATTTTTTGTGTGTTTTATTGTTTACAATATGAAGGAGGTAAATTTACAATTATTCTTTGTATATGAATATATAATGCTGCACCCCAAGTAAATTATATATGTCCATCAGCATATGCAAACTGACAAGACACTAATCTATATTTTCAAAAACTTTACGTTATTTTCAAGCGGAACATGTAATATTTATTATTTACAAGAATTAAGAATTAAGCACACATTCTAAATACAACCATTTTAATAATAACAATTATATCTACATCAATCAGAACTAACAAAAACTTAATGTTGCCATACCGAAAAACATAAAAATAGAATAATAAAAAAAATATAAAATAATAGCTGTTACATTACTCCCTTTCTAGTAACTAAGTTACGTTAATATTGAATATAAATTAAAATATTGGTTATCCCTCAAAATATGATGGAAATCCTGTATTCTGGGAATAGGGTAACAGTCTGGTATGGTTTGGTCATTAAACCATCTGTAATCCCCACAGGGTCGTAATGTACCATCTTTTTTAGTAACTAAGTGAAGGGGACTTGCCCACTGTGACATGGAGGGTTGTATAATGCCATTATTCATCATGAATTGAAACTCTTGTTTCGCAAGTTTGAGTTCGTGTGGGTCAAGTTGTCTTGCTTTAGAATAGACAGGTTGCCCCTTTGTTGTAATATAATGCTTGATATCATGTTTGAGTGTACTGATTAATAAATTCGGTTTAGTAATATTCAGGTATGACTGCAACAAATCAAAAAATTTCGACGTTTCATTTAATGTGTTAATATCTGTTTCGTTGGGGGTTACTAGTTAATATAATGCTGTACTGCAAGTAAATTATATATGTCCTCCAGCATACGCAAACTGACAAGACACTAATCTATATTCTCAAAAACTTTGTTAATTTTCTTGTGGCACATGTAATATTTATTATTTACCAGAATTAAGGCACACATTCTAAATACAACCATTTTAATAATAATAATTGCATCTACATCAATCAGAACTAACAAAAACTTAATGTTGCCATACCAAAAAACATAAAAATAGAGTAATAAAAAATATATAAAATAATAGCTGTTACAAATATACAGGGTGATTCCTAATTCATGGTACAAACTTTAAAGGTTGGTACAGTACACTGTAACAATAATTTATTGTATAGGAATGTATGGGGTCAGGTGAAGCTTTGAAGCATAAACACAGGAAAAAGACATGAAAAATGGAGTGATTGCTTGGTTCCATTGACGATAGAGAGCAAGTGGTGACATGTACATAAAGATTATGCATCTGTGGGAACATTCCATTGTTAATTGTGATGTCGTCCATGATGGGACAAAATTTGTGAAAGAGGTTCTTCCCACGTCACTAGGCACAAAGTAGGTCGACTGAGACATGTACGCAGTCCAGGACTGGAAGAAAGCATCTTGAACCTTGTGGATGATACACCCGACTCAAGTACAAAAGCTGTTGCAAATCATTCCTGATACATTCATAGTGCAGTTCTGCCATTACCATTTGCTACGGCCGTACATGAGATGCATGTCTGCTTTTTCGGCATACGTAATGTCTCCCATCACGGACGACATCACAAATAAGAATGGTGTGTTGCCACAGATGCATAATGTTTAAGTGCGGCAAGCCACCACCTGCTCTCTCTCATCAGCGGAACCAAGCAATCACTCCATTTTTCATGTCTTTTTCCCATGTTTGTGTTTCAACGTTTCACCTACCCCCATGCATTCCTATACAATAAATGATAGTTACAGTGTATTGTACCAACCCTAAAAGTTTGTACCATGAATTAGGAATCACCTGTATTTGTGTGTGTTTATGAATGGAGAATTCCTGTGGCATTCTAAGGAGTTGTTAGTATGAGATTAAGAAATATATGTTGTATACTATTTTTTTGTTTAAGTTAAATAAATAATCTGTTAAGTTTGCTTCATGTACTGTATTTTATTTTACATGCACTGTTCAGTTTTAATATTTTATATTATTTACAAATTTTTATTTTAATATTAACATTTTCTGCCTCTTGTGCATTGAGTACTATAACCAATATTTCTCTTTATTTTAGGATGCCTATAACAATCTAGTCTTAGATCTGGAACTTGCCGAACGTCAAAATATATATTTCGGAGCCAAACTTGTTAGAGGAGCTTATATGGATCAAGTTTGTTAATCTCTTCTATTGTTTGAATATTACCTTTCTCTTTTTTTGCTCAGTTAGGAATCAATTCATATAATTTAGGAATTTTATATTGTATATAAAATTCCTAAATTTTTGTGCAGTTGATGTGTTTAATTAATTTTTATATTCATTTGATGTGCAATAGCAAGTTCCTATAAACTATAACTGTATCTAATGCCAGAATTATTAGTTAATTTTAAAATAAAATATTCAGAGTTTCTTATCTATTAATATTTTGGAAACACTCTTATATGCCATGTCGATAGGATATCAGTTTCAATTATGTTAGCATCTTTTAACAATAATGTGTAGGTAATTGAAAATATAATATTGAAATAAAACAAAGACTATGTCTCAAATTTTATAATGATTTTGATATTCAGGGTTGAATATTAGTTATTACTTGTTATAATTTAAAATTTTCTTTTTTCTTTTTGTTCTTATGCTATAATATATAAAAAACATTAAAATATTTATAAAGTGTATACCTTTATGACAAAATAAATATTTATCATAAAACTGTGGTAAGATTTTCTGTATCAGTTGAAAGTTTATACAGTTTCATCGCACTTGTAAATGAGGTAAATTTTTGCAGTGAAAATTGTTAAAGTTTACAGCTGTGTTCATCAGTCAAGCTTTTTTGAATATTTTTTAAATGATTTTTCAAAGTTTAAGTCAAAATTATTGTATAAAAACTTTAGGAATTAAGCATGTAATGTCCAATTTTTATAAAAGTGCATATTTGTATGTTTTTTTAATAAGAATTTTACAAATTTGTGGAATGCATGTCTTTTGCATTTATGCCACAAATTTTTATGATAATACATACCATGTGAGCATGAGAGAGAATTTAAATAAGTTGCTACTCTTTGTCAATCTATAGGGAACTTCTACAAACCCAGAATTGCAGAAAGAAGGAAAATTGTGAAATTCACAAAATCACAAATTTTGAATTTGGGAATTTAAAGGATTAAAACTTCATGTAACTATTAGGTTTTCAAAATGTTTTTATTGGAATTGGATAACCAGGTTTGTTAATTTGAAAGCATTTTAGAGTATTATAATAAACACACACTCTTAATTTTTTAATGTAATAAGATCCACTGTGTTGGATGTACACCAATGTTTGAAGAATGCGAATTTTTATCTCGAAAATACATTTACTTTGCATGAATTATCAAAATAAATAACAAAAAATACTGTTTGTATTGATAAATTATTGGGTTTAAAACATGAGAAGTAAAGTTTTCTTTCAAGACAAAAAAAAGAGTTGGGAATTTTAAGCACATATTTACAGATATACATGAAATTTTAGCATTTTTTTAATAAACAATTTTTTTTTCTGTAAACATTTAATTACTACATTTAAATGTTTTTATTTAAGCCAAAGCACTAAATTACTTTCTCTTTTTCCAGGAGAGATTACGTGCAAAGGAAATTGGCTATGAAGATCCAATTAACCCTACATTTGAAGCCACATCTGAAATGTATCATAAAGGTCTCACTGAGTTGTTCCGCAGAATAGTTGCCAAGGGAGATAGAAAAATTGCTGCTATGGTCGCTTCGCACAATGAAGATACTGTCCGATTTACTGTGAACAAGTAATTTTTTCATCTTATTGATAGCATTTTCCTCATTTCAAAATACTCTTTGTGTAAACGAAAAGCAAAAATTTCAATTTGTATGCACAGTACAAATAGTGTACTCAAAGGGAAATATTTTGTATTTGGTTCCAGTCTGCAGAAACTACCTTATGTTTGTGATCTCTCCTTCCCATTTATTTCCCTTAGTCCGAATATTTTTTGCTGGACTAACTACCTTATGTTTGTGATCTCTCCTTCCCATTTATTTCCCTTAGTCCGAATATTTTTTGCTGGACTGCTGTCAGAGTAGTAAGTTCTCTGATAGGCTCCCTGCTGTTCAAAGAGAATTTGGAAAAGCCTGGGAATTTCAAGGTTAAATATTGGGCAAATTTTAAAACACTGAAACATTAAAGATTGCTGATCAAATTGTATATGGCTGTGCCTTTCACCCTTTCAGCCTGTTTAAAGAGAAAGCTTCCAGGAAAATATGAAACACTCTTTTGAATAAATCAGCAAGAATTCCCTGTTCCTTGCATAGAGAAGTCGGCGTGGTCTGTTTTAGACTTGCCACTAGCCCCGACTTCCTGCAGAGTCATCTGTACAAAATTGCAGTGAGGAATGCAGTTACTTGTCCTCTCTGTGACCTTGGTGAACTCTTGACTGGAGAGCACCTCATCCTATGCCCTGTTATGCAGATTTTTGTTGTATGTTACTAACAGGGCCTTTAGTGCTTATCTTTATAAATCCTGTTTTTACTGGGCTGCTCTTCGACTCATGGCCGAAAGGTCAGAGACGGGCATAGGGTTAAAAATAAAAATAAAAGGATTTTGCCTTTCAATGTCCAAGAAGGCAACTTAGCATCCAACCGACCCTTGTTCCCATGTAAGTTTTGTAGTTGATCACTGGTCAAAAGAGTGAATTATATGCAGATGTATATGTGCATAGATTTTTGCATATTTTGTGTTAGTGCATACTGAATAAAACTGCATATTTTACCATCCAGATGATTCGTTTAAAATGGAGTGAAGGGGTACAATTCAAACAAAGTTATAAACAGTTAGAAAGAGCCTTATCACTGCTTAGAAGGACATTGCCAGATTTGGCGAAAGTTCATAGATCATTTGCTGAATATCTTTTGTTCTTTCCTATCTGTTAGATAGACAAAACCATAGGGGGTGTCAGACAGGGTTCAGCATAATTTCTTGTCAACAACAAAAGATTATGGCTGACAGAAAAGTGAACAAGTGTTTATTAGCAGAAGATTAATTGGCATACAGCCATTGAAAAGACAAATATTACTGCCTTCACTTTGCTGCTAATGTAAAATTGAAATTGAAATTCTCAAATATTTTGCTATTTTTATAGCATGTATGATACACTTGTCTAGTTATTATCTGTATTGAAAAATACCTGAGGATTTGCTTTAAAAACCTTGTCATTTTATAATATTTAACCTGAAATTTAAAAAAATTTAAAAAAAAAATTCTTTATGTATATGTTTCATGGTCCAAAAATAATAATAATAATAATTTAACATTAATGAGAAATTTTAGAACCAATTTCAACTGGTTGAAATGTTTAATTAAAATAGAAATAAAAAGAGAATACATAAAACAGCGACACACACAGGGCCGGATTTAGATGAAAAGAGGCCCTTTCACCTCTCATTTTTAAATTTGCAAATTACATGAGAGATAATAAAATACATCATTACTGTGATATATATCAATATATTAAATGAAACATGTTGTTATTGGTACTAACCTCGCGGTACTAAGCTCCGCGTCACAAGTGACGTGTCTCCGTAATGAGATTCAAAAAAGTTGTAGTCGGAACAGACCCATTGAGCCGAATGCGTTGATCTTAACCAATACATTTTTATGTTTGTTTATTAGTCATATGCGTAGAATTTCTCCTTATTTTCGGTCCAGTGTTTTAGTGTTCACTTTTTTTAGAATAGTGTAATTTTAATTTTGCTAACAATTTGAACGTAGGCCCCTCTTGATCTTGAGGCCGTAGGCTGAAGCCTAGTTAGCCTATAGGAAAATCCAGCCCTAGACACACACCTGGAACGCATCTATAACATGAAGTAAGCAACGACAGTACACATTACACATTACCAATACACATTACACAAAAAGTGTGTTGCCACAAAGTGACAACAGAATTAGAAATTCATTAGCTATTCAGGAGGCATGATGTTCATTATCGACATACTTCCCCAAAAAGCTTATGGAGTCCATTTCCTATGCTAAAGTGCCAGAAAAACTGAGACTTTAGCATAGGAAAGAGTGGAGTTCTCTTTATGGATTCTTTATGGAGTCCATTTCCTGTCATGTTTCTGCAGTCCTACGATTCAGAAACTGGAACTATTAGACATTAATCAGGGATCTCAGTTTTTCTGGCACTTTAGCATATATGTTTGTGTGTGTATATATACTTAAAGAGTCATTGTTTGTTTGTGTTTTAATATGCTTTCATTTCATGTTAAATTATTCAGAATGGAAGAACTGGGTATCAAGCCTGAACATAAAGTCGTTTGCTTTGGGCAGCTCTATGGCATGTGCGATCAAGTCAGTTTCTTACTGGGTAAGGCAAATTTCTTTGTTTGACTATTAAATTGTGTTATTTTACTACAATTTTACTGTGTTCTGTGAAGGATTTGTGCAATTTCTATTTTGTAAACAGTCTCCCATTTCAATTTTAAGAGATTTTAGTCTTGAATTTTGGTAAGAGAATTCCTGCTTGATAGTTCATTTGAAATTGTTCGATATGCTTTATTTTAAGACACCTGTCATTTGTATCAGTTTACCATTTTCATTAGGTATTGAAGGAAATTTGAAAAGCAGCATAAATACAGAAATTTCTGATTTCATGAAAATGTGAAGTCAGAGAAACAAGTGCTCCAAAGTTTGTCTATGTAAAAGCTATTTTCGATATTTGTAAATAATAATTTCAAGCAGCATATATGTATGTGTACATACATTAACAAATTATACATTATGTACATAATACACTGTATGTATTTATATGTATTTATTGTATATGTTATTTTTATTATGTATGTATTTCTATGTATTTATGTATAATGTAGTATATGTATTTATGTACAATTTGTATACATAAATGTATACAATTTCTGCAGTAACGAACATTAACAAATGTATGTGTACATACATTTGTATGGAAAATATGTGGTTTGGCAAATATTTTTTTAAGTATATTTATTGAGTCAGCTTGTTGAATATATGTGTTTCATCAAAATATATATATATATGTGTGTGTGTGTGTGTGTGTTAGTTAAGTAAACTCTGTTAACATGTTGCTTGATGAAATAATTATAGATGCATAACCTTTTTCTTATTTTTTATTAAAACTTAACAACATGTGCAAAACATTACACATGTACAACGACCATTTCTAACACACAGTGAAGAACGGGGTGTTGCCAACATGGTAAAGACAAATGTACTCACAAACCAACATGCCTCCTTACATTTATATTTACCAATTACAAATATAACAGAAATAAGCATTAATTACATTCAACTTTTAACACAAAACAACACTTAAATTATTTCAAAAATTCTTTCATTAACTTAAATGTTAAACAAAATCTTTAAATGCAATTCAACTTACTCAATTTTCTGACAAACAAAATTTATATCAATTTCAACATTTCCCTGAATTTAGTAAATTTAATTTTTCTTAATGTCTTAGTAAAAATATCAGTAATGTTTGAATCTGAATCTATCTTAACAATTTCAATAACTCCATTTTTAAAATTTTCATGAACATGATGATATTGTACTTCTATATTCTTGGAAAGTTTGTAAAGTTTCCATATTTAGTTATAGCAAGAGCTCCAGAATTATCTTCATAAATTTTAATAGGTTGAACAATATCAACAAAAACATCATTAACAACATTTAAGAAATTTATTTCTGTTACAGCTTCAGATAATGCAATATATTCTGCAAAGGTAGATTGTTATGATGAGGCACATTTCAAATATGCATTGCTAGTTCTAAAGTACTTGTATTTAACCAAAGATCTTAAATTAACATATAACCAAGGTCATAAAGCTGATATTATAAATTGTTATATTGACTCAGTTTAAGGATGACTTAGTAACACAATTTTGTTTTTTGGATTTCCAAATAATTCAATTACAAACCCAGTAGTTGACATTCTATCAACAATATCTCCTGCCCAGTCAGCATCAACATAACAATTTATAATATCAACTTTATGACCTTGGTTATATGTTAATTTAAGACTTTGGTTAAATACAAGTACTTCAGAACTAGCAATGAATATTTGAAATGTGCCTCATCATAACAATTTTGAAATCTACTTAAATAATTAACACCATGACTAATATACAAGAGTGCTCCTATTAAATTTCTGTTTTTAACATTCTCATTTAAATTTGATTGACTCATTTTAAGGTTAATATCCATTGGTGTATTATAAAGTTTTGAGTTTTCAATGTTATATAGTTTAGCTAGCGATTTTATATAATTTCCCTGGATCAATGTTAAGGTGTTACTACATTTCTCATAATCATATTCAATATCAATTCCAATGTAGCATTTTACTTTATTTAAATCCTTTATTTTAAATTTATTATGTAGTTGTTTTTTAATATCATTAATTACTTGAATATCTTTGCAACATATTATCAAATCATCAACAAATAAAAGGATATATACAGTTATATTATTTTCAGCTTTAACATAGAGACAATAATCATACTTCTACAAAAACCCAGACTTTGAATATAACCATTAAAACATTCATACTAAGCATGTGGGCTCTCTTTTAAACTATATAATACTTTGTTTAATTTTTTAACTTTATTAGAAAAATCATTATAGCCTTGTGGCTGTTTTACATAAACTTCAGATAATACTTTACCATTTAAAAAAAGCTGTCTCAACATCCATTTGATGTATGTTTAAACTATACTGACAAGGATATGAAAGTAATAACTAAAGTTGGCATTTTAACAGCAGGTGAGTATGTATCATCAACACTGTCTTTTTGCTAATAACCTTGAACCAAATCATGGATGTTCTTTGCTCAGGATATCCAAAATCTTGTAAGCTGCATGTTCTCATATTCTAACCAGTAAACCCTTACAGGAAGAAAACCAAAAGTGTCACTTTCATGTGGGCCACCCTTCTGAAAAGGTTTTTATTGTGGCACTGACTAAACAAGCTTTAATGATGTGATTGGACCAGGGCCGCCCAGAGGGGGGGGGGGCAACTGGGGTACTTTGCCCCAGGCCCCCAACTGCCGGAGGGGCCCAAAAAACTTTTTAAAAGTTTATTTATTAGATTTCCTCCAAAAGAAAATTCTGAAACTTTTACCATACTTCAAAATTTAAAATAATCTCCTGAAAAAAAGGGGCCCCTCCAAAGATTAAAAAAAATTATTCAATTAATCAGATTTTTCTTACTACAAAATAGTCTTCTGAAAAATAGTCTTGGGGCCCCCAACAGAAGTTTGTCCCAGGCCCCGTAAAGTCTCTGGGCGGCCCTGGATTGTACATTCATTTATGTCTGTTGTCCATGAGTGCTGGCTACACAGAGATATTAATTCCTGTCTCCAGTCCTTAATACGTATTTTAAGACTTGATTTAAAAAGTAAATTAAAATTTTTTCTATCAACTAACCAGATGACTTTTTTAGGTCAATCGGGTTATTCTGTGTACAAGTATGTGCCTTATGGACCTATTGATGAAGTACTTCCATATCTCTCCCGCCGAGCCCAAGAAAATAATGGATTGCTGAAAAAGTCGGATCGGGAAAGGAAACTCCTTTTTAAAGAAATTCGCCGAAGAATCATCAATGGAAGCTTTTTCAATACACCTGTTGGAAACTACCGACCTATTTAAGATAGAGTCCCATACCTTACTGCTTAATGGTTGTTCAAAACACAAGATAGGTACATCAGTTACTCAAGTTGGAAGTACTGATTATAACTGTGGAGATGAGAGCCTCTGGACTCCGTCTAAACACATTAGAAATCAAGGTTAAAAAAAAAATCGAGTCAACACATTACATACTGAAATCTTCATGTATGATACATTAATTCCTTAAGTAGTGATTACTCATCATACAAAATTATCTTCTTTTATTGTTCGAGAAATTTCACAATGTTAATACAAATTGCTAAAAAGGAATCAAATGTAAGATATTTGATTTCACGGAAAAGCCAACACAGAGATCGAGCTCCTCAATTTTGATTTCACAAATTCATTCATTTCTAAATCTTCAGATGCTGATATTTTGGTTTTTAGATGCTCATTTCCAGTCCTTGATATAGTGGATTATGGCACATGTATGTGTGTGTATGTATACAGGGTGATTCCAAATTCCTGCTACGAACTTTAAGGGTTGGTAAAGGACACTGTAACAATCATTTATTGCATAGAAATGTATAGGTGCAAGAGATGCATTGAGACCCAAACATAGGAAAGAGACATAAAAGGAAAGAAAAATTGCTTATTGATAGCATTGTTGACAAGGTTTACAATAAGTGTTCAAAATTGTGTCCACCAACAGTAACACATGCTTGGCAGCATTGAAGAAGCGATTGGCATACAGTTTCAAAAATACCAGGTATTTCATGCACACATGCAACAGCAACGGATATTCAAGCAATGAGATCCTGAACAGAATCAACTTGAGTAGCATAAACGAGATTCTTCAGATGTCCCCATCAGATGTAATTGCAGCTCGATAAATCGGGAAATCGAGATGTCCAAGGGACTGGCCCAGCATGCCCAATCCATCGTGCTCCAAAAGTGGCATCCAGGTGAAATGGGCTGGTGCCCAATCATGCTGAAACCACACCTACACGATGTGCAACAGCTCTTGTACTTGAGTCGGGTCTGCCATCCATAAGGTTCAAGATGTTTTCCTCTAGGTTTGGACTGAGTACAACTCTGTCTCCCCGCTTCGTGCCTGGTGAACTGGAAAGAACCTCTTTCCCAAAGTTGGCAGTATAACCGCTCAAAAATTCTGTGGTCTGACATTCATCAATGAGGAAAGCGCTCCTGATACATTTATAAGCATAGCTCTTCCGTTACCATTTGCACAGCTGTACATGAGATGCTTGTCTGCTTTTTTGGCATACGTAAAGTCTTCCATCACGGACGACATCAAAATGGATAATGGCGTGTTCAGGCAGATGCATAATGTTGATGGGTGGCAAGCCATCTACATTATGCATCCTACCCATTATGCATCTACATTATGCATCCTACATTATACATCTACCTATTACTCTCTACGTCTAAAGGAATCAACGAATCACTCCATTTTTCATTCCTTTCATGTGTTTGTGCCTCAATGCGTCACTTGTGCCCAGACATTCCTATACAATAAATGATTGTTACAGTGTGCTGTACTAACACTTAAAGTTTGTACCGTGACTTTGGAATCACTCTGTATACATTCATATATGTATGTATATACATATATGTACAGTGAAACTTCTCTAAGTCAGCGAGTCATGGTTCTGAAAAAAGGTGCCCGTTTTGATGGGTGTCTAGTTAGTGAAGTTTTACTGTACATATATATCTGTGTGTGTGTACAGTGTTTTAATATCTTTGCTTCCATTTCAAAACATGAAACAGGTGCCGTGACCTCTTTTCAAACAACAGCAAGTTCTTCCAGTTTGATGTTTGGTACTTGTTTTAGAAAATGCTGATCTGCAAAGCCTGGTCTTTTCAGCTGGGCAGAAATGACTTTCTCTTCGGTTAGCCTTTATAATGTGTTTTTTGAAGAGCATCTACTAGATCCAATGAAAGCATCCAAAAAAATCTCCTTTTTCAAAAATAATAAAAGCATTAAGTTTTGTTTGACTTAAGATTGTAATCCATTATTTTATGGACTGTTTTCTTGTACATAGTAGTTTCTTCATTCCTTCTGAATTCTGAGAAACATAAAATTGTTGTGTGGTCTCTTGTAAGAGTCCCATTGTATTGCCCTTGTGAATGTTTTGAATGCATGCTTCGATAGATAATAGACAATCAAATGAAAAAGTTAATTGAAAGACCTTACTATTGTTCTCTTGGATGTTGTTTTAGCTCGTTTTACCTTCATTAATATTTCATACTTCATTGCACTAGATAAAGGATATTATAGAGATAGGAACATCAATCCTATGAAATATGTAGATTTTGGTGAAAATTAAAATTTAAATGGATTTTTTGGAAAATGACTCTTTTATTATTATGTAAGGTTTAAAAAGTTTAAATTGAATACCTCAAAAAAATTTTCTATCATCTTTTGCTTGGATTTCTTGGTTGTTTTTTTCTTTAATATTTGTACACACACTCACTCATATATATATGTGTGTGTGTGTGTGTGTTAGTGTTAGTTATGGTTAAATTATGAGAACTTAAAACATGTTGTAAATTTGTAGTCTTGGCGGCACAAATCGTCCAACTTCAATAAAATACATAGTTTCATATATAATCAAAACAGATTAGTTAAGACATTACTAAGAGCAGGACGACAGAATGACGATCTCATACAAGAGATTCATAAAATCTTAATGACACATCACTTCATACCCCAAAGTTTACCCTCCCTGTGGTTAGAATTATCACTGGGTTAGCCAATTTCAAAGTATGGCATTGCCTTACTGTATGGCATTGCCTTAGTTGAAAACTGCTATGCTGTTTATTTTCTCTCATTTTTAGCTCGGAGCTCGCCAGGAGGTAAATATAAAAATTACGGAATGTTTAAAAGGGGCTATTAAAATTAGTAATATACCTGACAAATTAAGTAGTGAATGAGCTGAATTAATTTAGAGAATGAGTAAGACTT
Organism: Dolomedes plantarius; assembly: GCA_907164885.2. NCBI lineage: Eukaryota > Metazoa > Arthropoda > Arachnida > Araneae > Dolomedidae > Dolomedes > Dolomedes plantarius. The sequence goes on along the minus strand of OU015491.1, from coordinate 231,269,137 downwards.
TTTGGGCATAACATATATTTATATAAAATATGTGTGTTCCCTATTCAAACTAATATGACATTTTTCTAACTCTAGTGTTAGAGAAATTGTGTGTTGGAATTTATTTATTCTTTTTTGTGTGTGTATTTAGGAAATAAAAATCAAGACTCTGTATTTCTATGTTCACAGCAATGAAGATAGGAATGAATAATATGTACTGAAAAACATAATGTGTAGAATTATCTTGTGTTTTGAACACTTTTTGTTGTTGTTTGTTTTATATGATAATCTAGGATGAGTGAGCACATGCATTCAGTGCTCCTATAACATAATCTACGTATATTGGAATCTCTTCCTGGCATTTTCATTTTATCCAGATATTGTTGACAACTGTACATACTATATGACTGTATCAATATTGTACCTTTCAATTTGTCCTCTATAGGGTATCTTTTAATGATCTAAATAAAAATAATTCATACTGAGGTACAATATGTTTTGTCCGTCTGTATACTTTCCCGCTTTTCTGCTGAATGTGTGTGAATGGAAACCTCATGTGAGCCGCTCTAAATTTGTAACAGAATCTCATATTTTGCTTATTGTGATAAATATAAAAAAGCAATAAAAGTTTTATAAGAAATCTTGTTTCTATTAATTCACTTTGGAATACATTATTGCAATCAGTCTGGGTTAATTTAATTTAAATTAATTTGAGCAATATGTTGTCATTCCTCAGAGAAGGCACCCTATAATTGAACGTCCATGATCCGACATTAAATATCGGTTTTAGATTTTTTTTAATTTTGGGGGTAATTAAGTCCCAATTTCACCCTCCTTAAAGGTAGAATATTTTTTAAATCTTGCTTAGTGATTATCTGGGACATCGCGAAAACAAAGTGCAGAAATGTAAACGAGACCCCCGAAAACGCTAAATTCTCGCATCGCCGGATCTGAGGAAATAGACCAAAATTTGACAGATTTCCCAAAAATAGGTGCTGGATGGAGGACACTTTAGAGTCATTTCGGCCCCAAAACGACGGAGAATTTTCGAAATTTATATGAGAGACAAATGTCAGCGACTCGCCAGAAATCGCTGAATCCTCACAGGGTCCAACCGTTGGAAGATGACCAAATTTTGACCCCAAAGGAAATTCAACAGATTTCCATAATTTGGTGCGGGAGGGAAGATACTTTAATGTCTTAGTGTAATTTCGGCCCGAAAACGAAGGAAAAGTGTCGAAATTTAGCCGATAGTGAAATGTGATAGCGAAACGGCCGAAATCGCTTATTCTGATGGCGGGTTCACACATTACCGAGCTAGGTGAGGCGAGCGCTCATCAATTACGTTCCCAGCTGACAGTTTTACGACTTAATAGCGCTCGCCTCGGCGACTCGGGCGAGCGAGTGGTCAGCGGTTTTCTAGCGAACTTCAAAGGAAATGGTTACCAGAAAGGTATATGTGACACGGAAGACAGTCAGTGATCATTATTGCTGTTTTTGGCAAAAAAACTTCGTTAATGGCTACTTTTCGCAGTAGACTTTACCTTTGTGAATGCCTGAAATGTTTTATTTAAAAAATTTCAAAATAAAAATATAATATATATATATATGTGTATATATATATATATATATATATTTATTATATAAATAAATATATATATATATATGTATAAATATATATATATATATATATATATATATATATAAATATATATATATATATATATATATATATATATATGTGTGTGTGTGTGTATATGTATAAATATGCATGTATATATATATATATATATATATATATATATATATATATATATATATATATATATGTGTGTGTGTGTGTGTATATGTATAAATATGTATGTATATATATATATATATATAAATATATATATATATGTGTGTGTGTGTATATATGTATAAATATGTATATATATATATATATATATATATATATATACATACGCACACATATATATACAGTGGCTCCCAAAAGTGTTCGTACACTTACGAATATCAATGAAATAGGAGTCTATCCATTAATTAAAATTAATATTTCAGAATGGGTATTTAATAATAAAATTCACGTTTGAGTGCTGTAAAAGTTTCTGCAGAATTCAATGAAACATTTTCTACTTCAATTTCACCTGAAATTTTTTGACGAGTTCTCAGAACAGCTGGATTACATGGGCGTTCTGCCCATAGAAAAATTTTTGTGAGTGAGAAAAACAGAAAGTTTAGGCCTCCCTTCGCACTATCAATGATAAATAAGCCCCAAACCTATTGGAATAATGTCTTATTTGCCAATGAATATTTTTGGTGCTGATGGGCGTATAATTGTATGGAGAAGAAAAAAATGAGGAACTTAATCCCAAGAACTTAGTAGGAACAGTTAAGCATGCGGGTGAAGGCATGCTTAACTGTTATATACATATATGTGTGTGTATATATATATATGTATATATGTCTATATATGTATGTATGTATGTATATATATATATATATATATATATATATATATATATATATATATATATATATATATATATATATATATATATATATATATAATATAATCCGCTCGCCTCCTGAGTACGCAAGAACAAAAATAACGCCAAATTTCCAGCCAAATGTGTTCCCCAACTCAGTTGGGCCCGGGGGGGTTTAAACGAGGGGAGCTCTAGTTCACTTCCGCTCCGAGCGAAGCGAATTCAGGGGGCGGGGAGCTCCGGTTCGAACTCGGGTATGTGTGAACGAGGTATGACAGGGTCCGACCGCCGGAAACGGCCAAAATTATGACTCCAAAGGAAATTCGATAGATTCCCAAAATTAAGTTTTCAATGGATGATACTTTATAGTTTAGTGTAGGGGTTCTGGAATTATTTGGTCTACTGCCTCGTTTTCAGAGAGGAAAAAAATATTGAGTGCCCCCCCCCCCACCTCCTTTTTTAAGAAGGAGACTTCTTTAAAATTCAGTTTTCGATAAGAATACTTCATTAAAATCCAGTTTGAAATTACTCTAGAAAGCGATGACGTTAACGAAATCGCCGGACAAATGAATCGTTTCTTCGGTACTTTGTTGGCAAAAAGTAGCATTTGAGACGCCAATTCATGCTAAAGGTTTATTACTCCGAAAGCCCTCCTCCCCAAAAGCCGCCAGATTGTCAAATTGCCGATTTTCTAGCTATTGATCGAAGAAACACGGAGCTTTTGGGCCGATTCCACGGGCCCCTCACGCGTCGGGTGTCGCTTGGATGCTCGAATTTGCGATACAGAACACCCCCCAGTTTCGAATCCCGACGTGCTAACCACTAGGCACTCCGGGCAAATATGTAGGTTCTTTGCAGCAAATTCTTATACGCACGTAAATATTCAGAAGGTAAATATAGACTCGATATAGTTTTGTTCTGTCGATTCTTTAATCTTGAGGTATTTCGACTAAGAGGTTTAGGAACACTAGAAAACTTACGCTGAACGTTTCAGGCCTTAAGGTAACCATACATGTGCAGGAAATCCTCAAGTACGCAGGATTTTCTCAACTGAACATACACTGCACATTTGTAGAAGAATTCTTTCGATAGCTGGTATTTGTTACGAATTAGTGGTGTAAAAATTTCTCTGAGCTCCAACAGCGTTTGGAAATAGGCATTGAAAGTTTATTTCTCGTTTTTCCGAGATTTGGCAATTTATTAAAAGAAAAAAAAAGTCTTAAATATTTGCTCCTATCTGTGTATGTTTACGCATTTCGTCAGACGTCAGATTAAACTATAAATATTTTTTCGTTATTCGTTAAAAACTTATTTTTGCTGTCTCAATTGGCGCCAATTTCAATTCGGCGCCTGAGACGGTAGCATCGTCGCCTCACCTATGGGACCGGCTCTGCTTATATATATATATATATATATATATATATATATATACACTGAAGTGCCACTGAATTAGGGATAGCAAAGCCTATGCAAATTGTGTAGCGCTGCGCATCATGTATGCGCAAGTGAGGGCGCTGTGGTAACTGCATATATAGCGCGTACTGTGGTTGTTCTGAATTAGTTGTTGGAATTGCCAGTATGGGTAAACTGCCTGATTTAGACGCCTTCGATCGCGGACAAATCGTAGGTGCGCGACGCATGGGCCATTCAATTTCCGAAATCGTCCGACAGCTAGGATTTTCAAGGTCGACAGTGTCAAGAGTATACCAAGAATACATGGATGGTGGGAAAAAAACTAGCGATCGGGCAAACTGCAAAGGACAATTTGCCTTGACAGTGCGTGGTGAGAGACGGCTCAGGGTTATTGTACGTAGCCAGCGAAGCCAAACATTAGCTCAAATTACCACCCAGTTTAATGACGGTGCCAGTCGTACAGTCAGTAAACGGACTGTGCAACGCTCGCTTCACCGTATGGGTTTCGGGAGCCGTCGACCTACGAGAGTACCATTGCTCTATACTCGCCATCGGGCTGCACGTCTTGCCTGGGCAAGAGAGCACAGAGACTGGAGTGTAGAGGACTGGAAACGAGTAGCATGGAGTGATGAGTCTCGATTCCGACTACTTAACGCCGACGGGAGGCTGAGAATATGGCGTCAGGCTCATGAAGCCATGGATCCTGCATGCCTGGCTGGAACTGTACAAGGGCATGGTGGTTCAATCATGGTCTGGGGTGTTTTTTCGTGGCACAGTTTGGGATCTTTGGTGCGTGTACCAACCTCCCTCAATGCAATTCGGTACGTAGAGTTGCTGGGTGATCAGCTCCAGACGTTTATGCTGTTCTGTTATCCGCACGGTAATGGAGTTTTCCAGCAAGACAACTGTACCTCTCACAAGTCCCGGGTGGCTACTGGCTGGTTGGATGAGCATTCCTCTGGCTTCTCTGTCATGAATTGGCCACCTAGAAGCCCAGACTTAAATCCTATTGAGCATCTTTGGGATGTTTTGGAACAAGGCGTGAAAGGCCATCACACAGCACCAAAGAACCTTACTGAATTATGGACAGCTTTAGGCAATATTTGGCAAGCCATTCCCGTGGAACGTTTCCAGAATCTTGTTGAATCTATGCCTCGTCGTGTGGCAGCCGTTATCAGGGCCAGAGGAGGCCCAACTCGTTACTAGGTAGGTATCCCTAATTCAGTGGCACTTCAGTGTGTGTGTATATATATATATATATATATATATATATATATATATATATATATATATATATATATCTGTGCGTGCGTGCGTGTGCATAGATATTAATCATTTCCATGATTTAATATTTATCATGGAAATGATTAATATCTATGCACACGCAAATAAGAGCCACTAATACTCCGTATTTGTTGCTAAAGTTGAACCATTGACCTCGCTCTTCGAAAAAAAAATTTCACATCGCGAAATTTAGTATGACATGTAAGACACACTGAAATTAAAAAAAAAAAAATCTAATTTACATTAGCAGTGCATGCAAAAAGTAAATTGTAGCACGTTTTCTTGGAGAACAATCCTTCAATTCGAAATTCGTGCACCCAGCGTCAGATACAGTGGATCAATCGCTTTCCCGTGCGCATCGTTAATTTCATCCACTCTCTGTGCTACTATTTCTTTGTTTTGTTCCCGCATTTATTGTTCAGTTCAATCGGGCCCTTGAAAAACGATAAATGGAGGTTGTACTGTACATGCAAACGACTTTGGCCAGTTTCGCCAATTCGGAGGCCAATGAATGACAGCTGTTCCCCCAGAAGTCAGAATTTGGCAGTCAAATTTTAAGAAAGATGTGCTGCCATCTATCGATTCATTAAGGAGATGAAAGTGACGCTAGGGAAAGTTGAACTGCCGACGTCAGTCTCGTAATGAAAAGGTTGTGTTAAAGAGGCATTGGGACAGAATTTTTTCATTTTCCTCGCACACATCTTCTAACTTTTTACTATTATGAATTTCGGTAAAATTCCCTCATCTTGCGTTGGCGATTATTTTTTTTTGCGATAAATATTTAAATATAGTTGTTTCTCATTCAATTCTGCAGAGTTTTTTACTGATTATGCGGAGAAATAATCAGTAAAGATAGATACTGATTATGCGGAGAAAAGGACGTCGCTTAGGCGGGGGTAGTAATAAAAAAAAATGGCACTTGAAGACTTACAGAAAATCTGTAATCTTTATAACAATTTTTTTAGCAATACTAAAAAAATTTTAAAATATATTTTTAAACGAAAAAATTCAAGCCTGAGGTGGTACGGCCCATATTGGACCACACCTAATAAATTTTTCCGAAAATTTTTAAAACTTTCTATATCCTTTATATGGAGTAACTAAGCATATAAAACTTAAATTGTGATAAAAGTTTTTAATTATTATTACCATGTTTTTATTAACTCGCTTTCTTGTTTGTTTGTGTGTGTGTTTGTCCAGTACAAATCTTGCAATCGATTTTTAACTAACTTCCCAACTAGCTAGACATTTGAAACTTTTAGAATAGCTCAGAACACGATGACAATGCATTATTTTAATACTTTTAGCCATCTTTAAGCAGAATTAAATTAATTTTCAGTTATTTTCAGTTAATTTTGTTTTGTAGACTGGTGCAGCCATCTATCGTCCGGGAAGGGAACGAAAAGTTAAACGCAAGTTAACTTCCAATTAACTTCATTTTCTTTCAAGTGGATGGGATAATTCATCAAAAAATTTTTTAAAAAGTATTTATTAATACATAGAATTGTCAACTTTATATGATTCAACAGAAAATTTAAAAACATGGTATATAAAAAGGTCTTTATATCTTGTAATTATTTTTGGTCCTACAAATAGCACTACTAGTATTATAAAAATATCACTTAGATTACAGGAGGATGTATTATGAGTGAAATTTGGAGAAACGGTGAATGCAAAGCCCAACGTTGCATTTTAAGCAAACTCTTACAGTTCTTTATTGGCATCTTCACTGTCAGTGTTTTTCTTTATTGTTGAGACTGAGGAGCTCTTTGTTATTTTGAATCAGACAGCGATGTCTGATGTTGTTTCTCGGGATTGTTCCAGCTAAATAACGAATTGTAAAGGATCTTAGGAACTCTGGGAGGCCCTGTGCTTGATCAGGGCAAAACAGTTTTGAAACTTTCCAAGCTGCGATAAGTGCCGTTTCAAAACAGTTTATAAAAGGTTTCCAGTACCACTTATTTCCTCGGATGGAAGCAAAATATGAAGGATTCGATGATCTATCGTTTGAAGATATTGATGAATTATTAGACGATAAAGCCATAAGCGAAGATGAAATATTAGAGGTTATCCTTAAGACTCCGAATACTACAGAACTTAGTGATAATGAAGAAAATGATCCTGTTCTAATTGCAGATTTAATAAAAGAAGGTCTGGAACTGGCCAAAAAATTGGGTAACCATTTTGTCAAACATGACCCTAATGAGGAACGCGCTGGGAAGTTTCAACGTGAACTGAAGTTGTTGACAGCCTCTTACAGAGAATCGTATAATGGCCTAATCAAAACACAAACACAACGGTTAATGACTGAATTCGTTCGTAAAACCGGTGAATCATCAGCACCAAAAGAGACTCGTTGATTTTGCTCGAGAGATCAGAGATAGAATTTCAATAATAGAGGGAGAAGACGATGTCCACAACATTTCTTGTGATAGCAGTGATATTTCAGTCGTGCGCAAACGTATGCGCCGTTTATTGTCAGAAAGTGAAAATGAAAAAAAAAAAATTTAAGTGTAAGATAATTTTTTTTTCTTTGCTCGGGAAGAATTTTTTTTCATTTTTATTACATGTTATTGCATGTGTACTTTGTTAGAATAAAATAATAAGTTTAAAACGTTTAATAAGATTAATAAGTTTTATTTTTACTGATTTTTTAGATCCGGAATCAATCTTCTTTTCTTCCATAAATACAATGCCTTTTTTTACACAATGTTTTTTTTACACTTTTTCTTCAGGAACGTATCTATTGTGTACAAACAGAATTAGGTATATATATATATATATATATATATATATATATATATATATATATATATATATATATATATATATATATATATGTGTGTGTGTGTGTGTGTGTAGACTTTCCTGTCTACGTGGCGGCGTCTAGGGGGTCGTATAAGAAGAACACACTTGAGTCATCAATCAACTATACTTTTTAAAACTCAACAATACTGTTTATTAATGTAGACAGCAATTATGATATGCCAGAGAGCCTACGTTACTGTCTCCGGTACAATTACAATAATCATGGGAGCGCAATGCTTCGCTTCCCTTCAACAGAACAAAAGATCGGGCAGCTTTCTCGCTGCCGTTGGAAAATACAATCCCTCGTGCCTACGCACGGAGTAGCAAAAAAACACAACCTCTCCAATCGAGTTCTGAAACCCTCTCCCCGCTACAATCCTGCACCCTCTTGCATGGGGGCACAAGAAAACACCCCTCTTTTGAGCGGCTTTAAGAGTCGGGGTCATTCAACCCTCTCTCTCACCGTTCCCTCAAGGAATGACCTAGAGAAGCGATAAGGGCTTGTTGCATCTCTGCGTTACGCGTAGCAACAGCGAACATAACTATGGCCAGAGAATTTGCATAAATCCTACATATATATATATATATATATACAGTGGAATCCCGATCTATCGTTTTTCAAGGAACCGATTGAAATGAACGATAAATGCGGAAAAACGATAGATGCGGAAACATAACAAAGCAATATGATCGTTGGGACTGGATAAAATGAACGGTACATACGGAAAAACGATGGATCCGAAAACGATCGATCGAGATTCCACTGACCAACTGACTGAGACATATTCTGTATGGCATCCCAGGGCCAAGAAAGCGGAGATGGGTACCGCCGATCTTAGTCCACAGCCGACTTTTGCACCATGAAATTAGTTTAGTTTAGTTTTTACCATGTTTTTATTAACTTGCTTCCTTGTGTGTTTGTGTGTGTGTTTCTGTGTGTGTTTGTCTAGTACATATCTTGCAATCGATTTTTAAGTAACTTCCCGACTAGCTAGACATTTGAAACTTTTAGAATAGCTCAGAACACGATGACAATGCCTTATATTAATACTTTTAGCCATCTTTAAGCAGAATTAAATTAATTTTCACTTATTTTCAGTTAATTTTGTTTTGTAGACTGGTGCATCCATCTATTGGCCGGAAAGGGAACTTGTCAAATGCAACAAGTCAAACAAGTCAAATGCAAGTTAACTTCCAATTAACTTCATTTTCTTTCAAGTTAATGGGATAATTCATCAAAAAAATTTTTAAAAAGTATTTATTAATACATAGAATTGTCAAGTTTATTTGATTCAACATAAAATTTAAAAATGTGGTTTATAAAAGTCTTTTTATGTTGTAATTGTTATTAATCATACCAAAATTCAAATTCACGATTGTAAACAAACGTTCTCTGTTGCATTTTCATTTCAGAAATTTCTTATTGAAACGATGTAATGCGTAGTAAATGCGTTAAATATTTCCTTACTGGAGATTTAGACAAATTAAAGAATTTTAAAAAAATGTGTAATTTATACATTTATGTGTGTTTAATTATTTCAAGTGACCCTTTACTACGGGCGTGATATTTTTTCCACAATCCTGAAAAATCAAATTAATATTGACTTTTTTTTGCTCATCGTTAACCGTAACTGATTGCAGGAATAGCTTTGGTATAGGACCACATTGGCGATATTTTGTATTGGCGACATTTTTTGTCGTCTAGCCAAACATCGCATCGTTAATATTGTATGAATTACATAGAAATTTAATTTTACAAAATAATAAAATAAGGAAAATAGCATGAACTTTGTAGATCCAAAAATTATAGATAAACTTACACGGAAATTTTGAATTCTGCCCAATTTACATCCCTTATAATTTCTGGAAATTTGTTGAAACAATCAGTATTTTGCTCCTTGCAAGATTTAGTGAATATATAATAAGCCAAAAAGAATTTGAAATCAGTCTGCCGATTATGCGACGGCAAGGAACTTTTCACATGCCTCCATGTACTTTCTATCGTGTTCGTGTGGCATCCAGTGTCTGGATCGAGGAAACTTTCAAATGTTCAAAGCCCTCACTACCTAAGCAATCGTAACTTTTCCAGCTATCAGAATAAATGTTAGTTCCTGACTCAATTCCACTATCTGACCAATACCACCTATTTTCTCCATCAGACAACTCTATATAATCTAAGATAGTTTCGTTTACGAACCTGCCTCCAGTTCTTTAATGCAGAGCTCCGCAACCTTTTACCTTCCACGGCACAGTAACGTTTTTCCGATAATTCCGCGGCACACCGTAAGTAAAAGCTTACAAATACATAAATTGCAACAATACGTATATGTTTTTATGAGATAAAAACACAATAAAATAGCTCTATGTATCTAGATAATTACAATTATTTAAGTTTAAGTAAAATTGTTATTTAAGTTTTATATAAATCATTTTGAATTGTACACCAACACAAGAACAAAAATATAAGTTATAGATTATAAGTAAAATAATTTCTCTTTAAATTTTAATATTAAAATTTGTTTTTTGGTCCTTACTTAAGCCTTATTAATCAAAGTTAATTTAAACATAATAACTAATTTATTAATGAGATATTTTAGCTTATTTTGATGAACTTATACGTTTTATATTTGGCTCTATATCAGAAAGTGCTACCCGAAGTTCATGGTCAAGACCCTTTAAACACGATCGTTTGTCATTTTTAATTAGAACCAGTGTCGGAAAACTTTGTTTGCATAAGTATGTCGTAGAAAAAGGGAGCAAAATTGCAGTGGCCTTGTCAGAAATTTGAGGATATTCTTTCTTAAGGGGACTCACGACCCTTAAGTCGAGGTAATAAGGCATATTTTGAAACTTTTTGACTCTTTGTAACTATTTCAACTTATTCCCAATTTTTCCAAATTTTATGTATATGATAAATTGATATATTTATTTTAATAAACAAATTTTCAACTCTCAAAATAATTTTAAATAATTTTTTTTTAAAATACTTTAGATATACCTTGTTTTTTAAGCAATTTTATTATATACTGGCTTGCGCGCAGAACTACGAAATTAATTTTACACTCAAATGTATAATTCCTGTTTTATATTTAAAATAAATAATTAAAAATACAATTGAACATAAAAAATTCAACATTAAAATATTTTTTCAATTTTTTTAAAACTTTTCAAAACATACTTAAAATTTCCTTAAATTTTTGCGTTAATTTACCCTTGAAAAAATAACAAAATGTACAGTGATTGCAATAATTCTAGTTCAGACGCAATAAAATAACATGATTATGCAGTGATAAAAATTTCATTGAATTATGGTTCATAGTTTTTGAGACATCAGTTGCAGAATGATGCAAAATTACATTTTGCGAAAAATGAGTTTAAAATTTTTCTTACCATAAACTTGATCAGTAATTAAATATTTAAAATATCAATATCTACGGAACTAAGCGGAATATTTTCATGTGGTTTGCTTTATTTTGCTCAGAAATGATCAAGCTTTAACATATATATATTTTTTAAAATCGAATGTTTTAAGGATTTAAGGGTAGTGAGTCCCCTTAACTGAAATCCAGAAATCAGCCAATGACATTTCACTGAAGTTTAGTTTCAGCGTCCCGTCGTTTCTCAATTCTATAAATTTCTCTCGAATTCGAAGGGAAAGTGCTTCTGCTGAATTTTCGGCATCAGCTAGGAAAGGATTTCTTATACAATTGTATTGCTTCATATTAATTGTGAAAAAATAGTGATTAAATTTCTTTAGCAATAAACTTAAATGCTATTGAGTCAGATCCAGAATTAACTGTTTGTTTTTAATCATGGACTTGTAAGTCCTTTGGAACATTTCTAGAGATCCTTTTTGTAACTCTTTCTTTATTTTTAAATCCCATTAACTTGTTGGAACACGTCAGATAATTTTCGTTTCAACCTTGCATTTTTTTATTCAGTTCATTCAAGTGCTCAAAGATACAATATCTGGCCAAACGTATCCGGACACCCCCCTAAAGAAGTGGATCTGGCAGATGACGTAATTTGATGCGTAATCGGAAGCTATACAAGTGTTGTTAATGGTTTGTCAGATCATATTTATGCGTTTGTGAGACAATGAGTAAGTCAAAGGATCTTCGTGACTTTGATCGTGGCATTAGTGGGATGCCACCTTTGTGGGAAATCAGTTCGAGAAATTTGGGACATTCTACAGAAGCCAAAATCCACTGTGAGTGTTGTAATTGTGAAGTGGAAACGTCGAGGCAGTGAAACAGCAGAAAAACGAAGTGGCAGGCCGAAAAAATTAGTGAACGCAGCTGTAGAACTCTGAAAAGGGTAGTTTAACAAAATCGCAAGTCCTCGTTGATTGAAATCACTCGGGAGTTCCAAAGTTCACCAGGTGTTAATGCTAGCAGCAGGAGTGTCCATCGAGAGTTAAAAAACCTGGGATTCCATGGTCGTTCAGCCGCTCACAAGCCGAACATCACTCCTCAGAATGCGAAGCGTCGATTGCAATGGTGCAGAGCTCACCGTCATTGGACTGTGGACATGTGGAAAATGTTCTTTGGAGAGATAAATCTCGCTTTACAATCTGGCAGTCCGATGAACGCGTCTGGGTTTGCCGGATGCCTGGCGAGCGCTTCTTACGTGACTGCATTGTACCGACTGTTCAGTTTAGTAGTGGCAGCATCATGGTGTGGGGGTGTGTTTTTCATGGTTTGGCCTGTGTTGCTTAGTTCCTGTGGTTGGAAACATGAACTCTGAGATGTATGTAGACATTCTGGACAATGCTGCTCTCCAAACTCTATGGCAATATTTCTGGGAAGGCCCATTTCTCTTTCAGCAGGATAACTGCTCCATTCACGCATCGAGACTTGCGCAGGCATGGTTTGACGAAATGGGTGCTCAAAAACTGGACTGGCCTTCTCAGATCCCCGATATAAAACCCATTGAACACTAGGGACACCTATCAAAATCTGGTGGAAAGTCTCCCCAGACGTGCGCAGGCTGTCATCGATGCAAAAGGAGGACCAACATCATATTAATATATGCCTCAGGACTCTCCGAGTCCGTACCACTGGGCGTCCGCATACTTTTGGCCAGATAGTATAGAATATGTTGGTGAAAGTCCAAATTATCAATCTAGCCCAGGCGTCGGCAACCTATGGCACGCGTGCCAGGCTTGGCACGCGGTGGAGCTCTTAATGGCACTCTACACTACTCTACATTGGAAATAAATTCAGCATTTTCATTCACGTACACTATAGCAGTAAAAGTATAGTCACACGGACTCCCCTCGTAAATTGAGTGGGTCCGTTCGAAGTGCGTTCTGTTCGGCGCATCAGTATACGAACGTAATGACAGAATACTAATTTGACGTTGTGACAATTTGTAACATAGCTTATACAAATTCTCATATTGTTATATGGTATGTAACAAAGTTCAGTTGTTTTTTGTTTAAGTTTTTTGTGAAGACTTTTATTTTATTGGTTTAATTTTTGTTATAATTCATCCATATTTCATCAAATGGAGAATAAGAAACAAAAACTTGATGTTCGCGGTTTTCAAGACTCTTGGGCGAATGAATATGGATTTATAAAACAAAAGGATCGTGCTGTACGTGTGATATGTCGCGAAAGCGTCGTATGCCGCACGCCAAGTGTGCAAAGACATTTCCAAACCAAACATCAGTCCACATTTAATAACAATGATGAGAAATGTGAAACTATAAAGGGAGCTGTTTCTGGTTATAAGAAACAAGTAACTTTTTTTGTGGAATAACTGGAACGAAGCCTAAAGCGACAGAATGCAGCTTCGCAATTGCTCATTGCATAGCTGCCAAAGGCAAGCCCTTTACAGATGGGGAATATATAAAGGAAATCTTTATAAAAAGTGCTGAAAAGTTGTTCAGCGATTTACCTAGCAAACAAACAATATTATTCCGAATTCAAGAAATACCGACTTCTGCGCGAACAATTTAAAGAAGAATAACTGCAATGGCAGAAAATGTAACAAAAAACAAAAAATTCTGGATTAAAAGAAGCTTTTGTTTTTAGCGTCGCTGTTGATGAAAGCACCGATATAAATGATGTTGCTCGGCTTGCAGTAATTTCACGGTATTGTGATAAAGATCAAGTTTATGAAGAACTAGCTGAGAACCCGCACTTCGCTACGCCGTACATCCAAATTTAATACAATGGTCAATGTATGCAATTAATGCGAATCGTAAGGGATATTTTTAAAGACAAAATAATGTAGAAGAAAATATTCAAATTAAATCTAATAGGACATACTAAAGAATATAGTACAGTTTGTGGGACATATCTTTTACTGTATTATAATATTTTTTTGGATATTGTCCAATCATCTACCGCATTAGAAAAAAAAAGAAATAAATATTTTTCTGTCTATTTTGTTGTTATCATGTGACGATAAATTTGTTTAAAGTACCAGAAACAGAAACCAAGTGATCAGCATTTAAAAATTAAATTCTAAAAATTGATATTTAAAAATTCACCAAAAATCAGAAAATGGAGGTAAAGATTCGAAAAAGATTTCATTTTAAAGGAATTTTTATGATCTTTCTCTTGATATAAATTTTATAACCCTCAAATTATTATTTTAAATGCAAACTTTAAAAAGTTACTAAAATAGCTTAAAAATTTAATTTAAAAAAATCTAAGAAGAATTTTTCAAAAATCTTTCTTAGTGCACCCCTACACCATAAGAAGAATCGCCATGCAAAATTTCAGCCCTTTAGGTCCAGCGGTTTGGTCTGTGCGTTTTATGTCAGTCAGTCAGTCACTTACGGAAATGTTTTATATACACTGCTGGCCACTGTAAATGCAACATCCTGATGGAAACATGCAAATAACATGAAATTTACAACATGCATTAGCGGAGGTGAGATATGCAAATGATTAGAATTTCAGCGCAGACGCACATCACGCGCGCCTGTGGCGCCACTTCAAAGCGCTATTTAAGGCTTGGAGATTTCGACGATCAATTATGCCTCGTCGAAAACAGCGATCATCTTTTGATCAAGTATCTGAGTTCGACAGACGAAGGATAGTGGCCTACCGAGATTGTGGATTATCTTTCAGGGAAATCGGTAGTCGTGTTGGACGAAACCAAACAACTGTAATGCGGATATGTGATCGTTGGATGCAGGAGGGTACGACGGACCGGCGTGTTCGATCGCATCCACCTCAGCGCACCACTTCACGTGATGACAGGCAAATTGTGCTCATGGCAGTGACGGATCGCTCAGTCACATCACGAACCATAGCACAGCACATGCAGTCTGTAACGCATCATCCAGTGTCTGCGCGTACCATTCGACGCCGTTTACAGCAGAGTGGTCTGTCCGCAAGACGTCCATTGCTTTGTCTACCCTTGACGCAGAACCACAGACATCTCCGCCGCCAATGGTGCGATGACAGAAGGATGTGGACTGCAGAATGGAATGAAATTGTCTTTACTGACGAGTCACGCTTCTGTCTGCAACACCACGATGGTCACATTCGAGTCTGGAGACACCGTGAAGAGAGGATGCTGGACAGCTGCGTTATGCACCGCCACACTGGTCCTGCACCGGGTATTATGGTATGGGGCGGTATTGGATATCACTCTCGCACACCTCTAGTACGCATTACTGGTACTTTAAACAGCCAGCGCTACATCTCCGATGTGTTGGAGCCAGTTGTCCTTCCTTACCTTCAGGGCTTGCCCACAGCCATATTTCAACAGGATAATGCGCGACCACACGTGGCACGCATTGTCCAACGGTTCTTCGTCAATCGCCAGAATGAACTACTTCCCTGGCCACCTCGCTCTCCGGATCTTTCGCCGATAGAAAACATGTGGTCTGTGACGATATGAACACTTCGCCCAGGTAGCTGGGCATAGATTAATTCAAGATACGGAGTTTAGGAATTAAAATTATGTATTTAATTAGATACAATATTTACACTTCAGTTACATAAAAAAATTTACTGTCATAACCGCCCTAAGGCACCGGGGAGTTAAAATTCTTCCCCAAACAGTCAGAGTTCACTGACTATATGAAACGGCACTAAGCCCGGGATTCAAGTTCCCAAAAATGTAATCTGGCCCAAGGCCGCAGGTATCAGTCACCTTCTGAGAGTAGATCTCAAGTCTCTCTGCCTCTTTTTCGGTCCGAGGTTCTCCAAGAAAACTCTAAGCACCTCCCTGGAACATATTTCGTCCTATCATGCGTTGGGTTTTGTGTTACGACGTTGATTTGCTGAAATCAGTGACTTCAGCTATTTCCAACATTCGAGAATTTCTCACGCCGAGGGCTTAGCGTAACGAACCGCCCTTTTGTGCATGAAGAATGTCGGACTCTCCGTGTGTGGCCTTTGTCGCCAGCTGACACCCTCTTGCCAGTAGACAAGGAGAGGAAATACCGCCCTCAGTCCAGCGATGACCATCAGTCAGTTAGCTTGACACCAGGGTTCAACCCAGTTCGCGCCCCCCTCTGTTGCCAGGGACAGGGGTGACAAAGACACATCAAATATTCACACGACTGACTGCTTGAAGAATTTCCTATTCTTCACAGCTTCCCCCACCCTTACATCATAGTTCGGGGATACAGTGTGGTACATATATGTGTTTTCACCTCTACACTTGAGCTCTGAGGCAAGCAACTTTAAGCACATAATTTACACTACTATACTTCAACTAACGTAAATAAACATAAATAACAGCATACAAAAAAAAACAAAAAAAAAACACACTTTCAAGTACAATTGTTGTAAGAACTAATTCTATTTACACCTTCATTCGCAAGACATACGGCTAAGCGTATCTGCATTCTGATTAAACTTTCCAGCCCGGTGTTCAATAGTAAAGTTATACGGTTGCAGAATTAAAGACCACCGAAGAATCCTGGAATTCGTGCCGGTGTGATTTTTTAACCACTTCAATGGTTTGTGGTCCGTTATGATTTTGAAATTTGCACCATCTAAATAAAAATGTAGTTTCCGAACCGCGAAAATTATCGACGCGCACTCCCGTTCTATTGTCGAGTAGTTCTTCTCAGCTGGGCTAAATTTCCGACTGAGATACAAGACAGGATGTTCTTCTGCCCCAAACATTTGTGTTAGTACTACCCCGATCGCAACATCAGAGGCATCACATTGTATAATGAATTCGCGCTTGAAATCTGTCGAATAAAGTACAGGAAATTTTGTCAGGTTGTCCTTTAGTGTGGAAAAGGCAACCTCGCACTCAGGGGACCATTTTATTACTCCCAGTTTCTCCTTTCCCTTCAGCGTATGTGTCAGTGGGGTCGCTACAGTTGCGGAATCTTTGACATATCGGCTATAATACCCCGTTAATCCCAGGAAAGCTCGCATTTGTTTTTTTTGTTGTGGGTTGGGGAAATTCCTTTATGCATTGTATTTTAGCTTCTGCGGGCGTTCTAATACCACTGCCTACGATGTGCCCTAAATATTGCACTCGGTCCTGCGCGAATCGGCATTTGGTGGGTTTTACCTTCAGGTTAGCCATCCCTAGCCTTACGAGTACTTCACGCAAATCTCGAATGTGCGTTTCCCAATCCGCCGAATATATGGCTATATCGTCGAGGTATGGTACCGCAAACTCGTCACAGCCCTGCAGAATTTCTGCCATTAGTTTACTGAAGAAGTACGGCGCGTTTTTGAGCCCAAAGGGCATTCTTAGTGGCCTATATGTGCCAAAAGAAGTTACAAAAGCGGCGATTCGCTGCGCCTCGTCATTTAGCGGAATTTACCAATATCCTTTAGCAAGGTCGAGCACACTAATAAATTTTGCCGATGATACACGCTCTACCCTCTCTTCTATGTTTGGCAGAGGGAAAAATTCTGTTCTGGTTACCTCGTTAAGCCGTCGATAATCAATACACGGTCGAGGTTCTTTTCCTGGCGCTTCAACGAGAATAAGGGGAGAGGCATAATCGGATTCCCCTATTTCGATTATTCCCAGCCGTAGCATTTTCTCGATTTCTCGTTTTAATATCTCGTTTAGCCGATGGGATGCTCGATACGCCCTAGTTCTAATAGGTTTGTCCGTGGGTTTGACTGTGGGTGTGACACTGAACTATGAACTATTTTTATGCCGAACCGCTCGAAAAATTCTGTCGTGAGGTGACTAGTAAAAGAAGTGCCATTATCACACTGCACCTCCTTCGGAAACCCCAAACGACTAAAAATTTGTAGTAACGCATCGGTCACAGAAACAGAACTAATATCTTTTACAGGTACAGCTTCAGGATATTTTGAAGCAAGACAAATGGCTGTAATCATGTACCTATTTCCAGCGTCCGTACACGGTAACGGCCCACAAGCATCAATATTTATTTAGGAAAAAACCTCTCTAATTATTGGTACTAATTTCATGGGAGCCTTTTTCTTGTCTAAAGCCTTACCGGCCCCCTGACATGGGTCACAAGAGCGTACAAACTCGTCCATTTCTTTGTGGCACCCGGGCCAAAAAAAATTCCTCGCTAATCTATCACGCGATTTTGTTACCCCTAAATGGCTAGCTCCTGTGTCATGGCATAATTCCATCAATTTACCCCTAAAATTTTTCGGAACAACTATCAATTTGTGCACTTCACCTAGATGATTTTTTTGGATTCTAAACAGCATTCCGTTTTCGGTCACATACTGTCCCTGAATGTTTTTTTTCCCCATCCGTCTTCAATTTATCCCAAATCGTTTTTAAATCATCACACTCAATTTGAGCGGATTTTAATTCTGATGGTGTACAAATCAGCAGGTTAGGGTCACTTGACACGACATTACTCCCCTCTAACTGTAAGTCTATTTTCTCCTCGATCGGAACCTCTGCACTGAGTACAATAGCCGGCTCAGAAACGTTATCAGCTGGCTCAACCCCGGATTCTTTCTCTTTCGATTTGCTTTGCGAGCGCGTGACGGCGTTTAGTTCCTGAACTCCACCCCCTTTTCCCGCGCCTTCACAAAGAAGAGCAAAAGTACGATTCCCCAAAATGTACCTGTCTTGGTTTAGCGAATTATCGAACACAGCGGCCTTTGTGGTCACGCGCCCGAATGTCCCTTCTAACTCTATCCTGGCCACAGGGAGGCATTTTGCTTCCGTGTCAAGGGGTTGTTTTACCCAAACGACTTCGCCCGTAAAAGTCTCTGGCGGAGCGTACTTCTGTGAGACCAGATCAAAAGTGGCTCCCGAATCTCGTAAGACTTGAGTTTGGACGCCATTGACCTTGGCCACACTCAAATATGGTTTCAACCATTTGTGCACATCATCGTTTTGTTCAATATTATTCAGAGTCTCCGCATCTCTCTTTTTTCGGAAAGGACACTTTGGACGTAAATGCTCCTCCGAATTACATTCATAACAGCGAAGAGGTTTTCGCTTATCAAACTCTTTAAATTTTGTTTCATATTTTAAATATGAATTTTTGCTTGGGCAGGTAGATTGCCCATCCCCTTGTTTTTCTGGTTTGGCTTTCCCCTCATTCCTAAACCCCAAATCAATTTGTTTTCGCACCTTAAATTCCTTCCTTCCATTATTTGTGATTCGTTTACCCTGTCTTACTGACTCGTAACGATCCAGTTTTTCGGCTAACACTGAAGGTGAAACAATGCTCCCCCATTCATCTAAGAAGTGTTCCTGCACCTCGCTATTTACGCGTCTCTTAATTTGTTCCGCAATCATGAGCTGTTTCAAAGCCTCGAAAGTATTTATTCCTAGCCCCTCAATCCACGCATTAAAATAGCTCTGCAATTCATAAGCGAAATCTTTCCACCTTGAATTTGCTTTGCGGGTGTGTTGCAGGAATTTCTGCCTAAAGGTATCTGGACTCAGTTTAAAACGGTCTAGTAAGATTTTCTTTACGTACTTATAATCTCTTGAGTCTTGTTCTGACTCACGTAAAACAATCTGTCCTACTTCTAGCGGCAATAACGAAAGAAGTTGGGTTGCCCATTCTGCTTCATCTATCTCAAGATTTTTAGCTTGGAGCTCAAACATAGCCAAAAACAAACTTATGTCTGTCTCCTCTAGAATAAATTTCGGCATCATCCTCCTCATTTCTGGAGAAGATCTCCTTAGAGAGTTTTCTAACGGTTCAGGAGTTGACTCTCTACCACTTCCCGAGCCTATTATTTTGAGTCTCTCCAATTCGTAAGCGCTCTGTTCCCTCTCTCTTTCTCTCTCTCTCTCAAACTTTAACTGGTTTTCACGTTCAATCGCTTCTAACATTGCTTTCGCGTTTTCTTCATCATAACCCTCATCTGACATTATTAGTCTCCTAATTTCATTTTTGTTCATATAGGAATTGGCACAAACTCCAAGATCTTCCGCGAGTGAAACCAAATCAGCCTTAAGGGCTTTAGATAAATAAGCCATGATTTCAGTTAGAGAATTTAACCTTACCCTAAATTTTACACACAACAATTCTAACACAAAACACACAAAATTTAATTAGCTCACTACAGTTTAAGCTTAAATTCAATTATGATTTACTAAATAACTTTGCACATTCAAATACACTTTTATATTATACAAAACTAAATTGTTTTACTGTGTTATTTTTAAAATTTGTTTTACTAGTATATTTAAACACAACTAGCAATGATTTAAGTTGAATGACACACAAAAAAGAACACTATTATTCAATTGCCTCAGTAACCCAATAGAGAAATGAAAACCATATAGTACTCACTGCTTTGACGACTGCTCTTGATGATCAGCATGAAAACGGAACAGAAGACCACAATGGTTCTGTTTAACGTTGCAAACAGTTCGCCTTAATTGAAGAAGCGGGACATCACCAAGATTTCGTGCACTACGTAACAAAGTCTAGTAGATTGCAGACAGGAAAGCACCACTCGACGATTCTCTCTAACTTTCAGTTCACAGGAATTGGAGTTTGACGACAAGTAGACACGCACAAGGCAGGTTCAGCAAAGTAATCCAACTTTCTATTTACAGGAATCACAGTTCGAAGAAAGTAGATCGGAACGCCCAACTTGGCAAAACTCTGTTTATTTTACTACTCACAGGAATCTTCAGGTGGAGGGATCGATCAACACCGCTGCCACCACTTTAATTAATCTATATAATAAGACTGTGACGATATGAACACTTCTCCCAGGTAGCTGGACATAGATTAATTCAAGATACGGAGTTTAGGAATTAAAATTATGTATTTAATTAGATACAATATTTACACTTCAGTTACATCAAAAAATTTACTGTCATAACCGCCCTAAGGCACCGGGGAGTTAAAATTCTTCCCCAAACAGTCAGAGTTCACTGACTATATGAAACGGCACTAAGCCCGGGATTCAGGTTCCCAAAAATGTAATCTGGCCCAAGGCCGCAGGTATCAGTCACCTTCTGAGAGTAGATCTCAAGTCTCTCTGCCTCTTTTTCGGTCCGAGGTTCTCCAAGAAAACTCTAAGCACCTCCCTGGAACATATTTCGTCCTATCATGCGTTGGTTTTTGTGTTTCGACGTTGATTTGCTGAAATCAGTGACTTCAGCTATTTCCAACATTCGAGAATTTCTCACGCCGAGGGCTTAGCGTAACGAACCGCCCTTTTGTGCATGAAGAATGTCGGACTCTCCGTGTGTGGTCTTTGTCGCCAGCTGACACCCTCTTGCCAGTAGACAAGGAGAGGAAATACCGCCCTCAGTCTAGCGATGACCATCAGTCAGTTAGCTTGACACCAGGGTTCAACCCAGTTCGCGCCCCCCTCTGTTGCCAGGGACAGGGATGACAAAGACACATCAAATATTCACACGACTGACTGCTTGAAGAATTTCCTATTCTTCACAGGTCCATGGTTGCTCTACGATTGACCCAGATTCCATCCCCAGCTGCCACAGCAGATCAACTTTGGCAACGTGTGGAAGCTGCTTGGTCTGCTGTACCCCAAGAACTCATCCAAAGTCTCTTTGAATCAATGCCTAGGCGTGTGGCAGCGGTGATCTCCAACAATGGCGGCTACTCTGGCTACTGATTTTGGCAGGAACCACACTTCACAGAAGTCTATAAATTTAATCATTTGATACTTGGTCAACATGTTATCTACAAAATAAATTTTGTTGTGATATCTCTTGTCTTTCTTGGTGTTGCAATTTGGGTGGTCAGCAGTGTATATAGATAGATATCAGTAACAAACAGCAGAACAGTATATATTAATACAGTTTCAAAAATAGCCATGGGATTCAGTGTAGTATTACAGCAGAGGACTACAATGCAAATCACTGAAAAGAGCTTTGTTTTATTAATGGGAGACTTGAGATGGATGCATAGGTCGCAAATGTTCGATATCAGGTTCGATAACCATAGTTTAACATCTGTTAGCGTGAGGATAGCTAATTCACCCTCAGGAACGTGTGCGTCGATCTGTGTCACAATCTGCCCTGTGTGACAGCAATTAATTCAACTTATATCATACCTATTTCAAGCGGGCCCTACTAATATTTTTTTGTTCCCCAATTAATTCTTGCAGCACCCTAAAGTGCCGCGTTACACCGGTGGGGAATCACTGCCCCACTCACTCAACTGTTGATTCTAGCACGCTGAGTATTAGTTTCCCAGCAACAAGGTTTCTATCGCAGGGGAGCAAATATGCAGTGAATTGAGTGAATACATGACGAATAGTAACGGCAACATTGATTCGGCAATCCAATTTGGTGCCAAAAAGACTTTGTATGAGAATTCTCTAGAGACAGAATTTTCTATAAAATCGTAGAAATGTCACCTCCAGTCTCGTAAATACAGTTGTGTAGTAATCCAGTCCTATATGTTCAGTACTCTTTCATTTTAAACTAGCGGCCCGTCTCGACTTTGTCCGGGTTGAACAAAATATTATACCAATAAATTTCCAGTTGATAGCCAATACATTGTAAATATTTTTTTACCTTAATAATAACCTAAATAATACCTTAAATTAATTTTATGTTAGTTAATAATTAAAATAAATTTTTTAAAAGAAAAAGGCGTGCCGGAGAACGGCTAGGTTCGAACCGCTAGCGTCAGAACAGAAGCCCACCGCGATAGCACCACGATAATGATCGTTGAAATCATCGGAACAAAAAGCGGTAGAAGACAGTAGCGGAAACAATAGAGATTGTTAGGATTAAGCTCCTAACTTTATTTCTATTGATCAGATATACATAATATATAGCCTATGTCCATCTGGAATAATGTACCTTTCAAACAGTGAAAGAACTTTTTAAATAGGTACAGTGGTTCTGAAGATTACCCTCCACGTACAAAATCGCTCTCTCTTTATATATAAGTATAGATTGAGCAGTTTGATTCGTCTGTCTGGGACAACTAAGGGGCAGGATATTCTTTCTTCATTCATAAACTATTTTGACAGCAAAAACATTAATATAGAAAAAATATTTTGTGTAACTACTAATGGTGCACCTGCAATGGTTAGCAAGGATAGAGGATTCGTCAAACTTCTTCAAAATCATATTGGACATAAAATATTGAACTTCCATTGTATAATACATCAGGAAAGTTTTGTTGCCAAAATTTCGTTACAGCGCTTAATTCCTGTAATGAACAATGTTGTTAAAATAGTTAATTTCATAGCGTCTCGTTCTTAATTGACACACAGGCAATTTCAATCTCTTTCAGAAGAAATGGAAAGTGAATATGTGGACCTCCCCTTATACAGCCATGTCCGTTGGCTTAGTCGAGGTAATGTCTTGAATAAGTTTGTGTCATGTTTGGAACACATTCAAGTTTTTCTTAATGAGAAGAAACAACATTTCCCCGAATTGAACGATAAAGAATGGTTATGCAAATTGATGTTTCTAACTGATATAACTAAACATCTCAATGAACTAAACTTAAGATTGCAAGGAAAGCGCCAAACTGAGCTCGAGTTTTTTGAATATTGGAAAGGATTTGATACACAATTAAATATATTTTTATGTGATATTAATACTAGTACCTACAAATACTTAACAAATGTTAAAGCTCATGCAAATAAATCGACCATAGAAAAAGATGAACTTAAAACCTACGTCGAAGCACTTAAAGAGGAATTTTCCAAAAGATGCAAAGACGTTGAAGCTCATATGCCTATGTTTTCTCTCCTCATAAAACCAGATTTAATAGATCCACTAACGATCCCGTTTGATCTTTCACTTTTTGAGTGGATGGAAGTTTATAATTTTGAAATGGAACTTATCGAACTAACATCTTCAGAGTTATGGAAAGCAAAATTTATGGAATTACGAAAAAATCTTGAAGATGACTCTGAGGAAAAATTGACTGCTATATTAAATTGTTGAATGTCATTGCCGAAAAGATTTAATTGTTTAAAGAAAATTGCGAGTTCTGTGCTTTCCGCGTTTAGTTCTACATATCTCTATGAACAAATTTTTTCTCACATGAAACATATTTTGAGTCCACAAATAAGTTGTTTAACAACTGAACATTCAGAATCTTGTGTGAAATGAAAAGGTGACAAATTATACCCCTGATATTGAAATATTAAGTAAAGCCGTGCAGGGACAAGGTTCACATTAAAAAATTTTAATTTGTGTTGGAATTTTCTATTTTTTTTCTTTTAAAAAATATGTTTAAAAGATAAATTTGTTATCACATTCTTCTCCTCTAGAACTCCATTATATAATTTGATGGATATATATACACCTATACATATATACCTACTATTACTTTCTGGTAACAAGAATTAAGCCAGCACCCTGAATCATATGCTAAAATGGCTTGGAACACCACACCTGAAAGGTTGCCGACCCCTGATCTAGCCCATATTATATCATTTATACCCTTCAGGGTTCTATTGGAAAACTTGAATAAACCTCTAATTTTTTTGCTCCAATGATTAAAGGCTAAATCTAGCTGAATTCTGAGGAGTTTATCATAATTTTATATATCTTAATATTGGGTTTTCTTTTTATTCAAGTGTATAACATTTCACAGGATTTTTTCTTTCTATGTTATTTATACTGTGTTTAGTTTTTAAATTGATTTTGGTTAACAAACATTCGACAAACTGAGATTTTTACTTTTCAGCTTTTAGTGGTACAATGATGAATGGCTGAATCTACCTAAATTCTGAGATGTTTATAACATTTCACATGCTTCTTTTTTATGTTATTTATACTGTGTTTACTTTTTAAATTGATTTTGGTTAACAAACATTCTTAAAATCCCGGACAACGGCGGTTACTTCAGCTAGTGTGTATATATATATATATATATATATATATATATATATATATATATATATATATATATATATATATATATATATATATATATATATATATATATATATAACTTCCTATAGACTGAGTTTACCTTTTTAGAATATTTCTAGGACTTGCAGGTTTCTTTTTTAACTGTGTCTCATGCAAATATTTTCCTATATTTTTTAAAAGCTTACCAATAGCCCAAATAAAATCTGTCCGTACGAAACATCCCTAAGAAGAGGGAGAGCAGTTTCAAATGAATACAATAGAAAAAAGAATAGATGTCAGTATTATGAAAGCATATCTATGAAGAATATTTACCAATATACATTTTCACTTTTTAAATATAACTCATAAAGTTTAAAATCAGATAATAAGGTTTACTACAATTAATAATTTCCAACTGGTATACAACTGGTATTGGGATTAGAAACTATGTGTGTCTTGACAAGTGTAAAGATTGTTATCATGTTAACTTAACAAATGATTCATTTTGAGAAAATGCTACTTCCGGTTGTTAAAACGCGGAATTAGAGAGATTTTATAAAAATGGAAAATCGATTTTTTGATCGAAAAGACCGTTAAGGAGGTTATGTGTCAAATACACTGAAATTATTTATATAAATATTTGATAGCATATTTGTGTCAATATACTATCCATCTTCATTTGTGTTAAAGGAACTTTACGAGTCCCTCGTCAAGAGAGGAGGGACAACTCTTTTGTCGGTTTAATTCTAGTCGTGAATGGTGCCACAAAACGCTGACATTTTCCCTAATCCCTCCCAAAGCGCTCTCACTGCGGCTTACCTCGAACGAGGTAGGAGTGTAACAAAAAGGATTCCCGACGCTGAGTTGCACAATATGCCGAGGATGGTAACATTGGGTAATGTGTTTCCGGCTCCGGAGGCCCCCGGGGTGGTCACGTGACCGGCACGCTCGCCCGTTCCCCAAAGCCGCGCAGAAAAACGTGGCCAGGGGAAGCGGCTTTGCAATGAAAACACGCTTTGTTGGCGCATGAAAACGGTGAGAGTGGTTTGTGCGGAGTAGAAACGTCGGAACGCTCCCGTCTGCAGGAAGCTTCTCGTATTTGTGAACAGTTTATCTTACATATATTAAAAGGAAATCAAAATTTGATCGGCCCCCGGATGAGGGTTCATTTGTTAAGAGTCCGTAACCCAATTTCCTAATGACCATATTCTTAGAAAGGGACTCTCTTATAACTTGGCCTATATAACTTGGCCGAAGTGTTTGTATACACAGATACACCCCCCCCCCCCCCTAAGAAAAAAAAATTTTAAAAAATCTCACACTTAGCTAACAGGGCTGCTATGTCCGTTTTATTTATTATTATTATTATTTTTCGTTTTTATTATTAAAGTGAAACTTCTTTATCGGCGGTGAGGGGAAAATTTAGTCATTCATGTTACGATTCTGCGTTACGGAAATGCGTTGCTGCACTTCCGGCCAAGAATGCGTCTAGCGGCAAGAAAAACTGTAAACAAACAAAGTGACGCAAGAGAAGCAACTATGCCTGCGTAAGGCCCCGGCTATGATAAAAGCGGTGCGTTAGAGCGGTGCCACAGAGCAATGCCGCGCGACAGAGCGACACAGCGATGATGGCTACGATAACAGCGACAGTGCGATAGATCGCCGGTGGCTAAGAGCAAAAATAAAAGGCTGGGTGGAATTTTCCGTCAGTTTCTAACATGCCGTCATCTCGTGAACTAACTGTATAATATATATATATATATATATATATATATATATATATATATATATATATATATATATATATATATATATATATATATATATATATATATATATATATATATATATATATATATATATATATATATATATATATATATATATATACACTCATGGACAAAAAAATTAGCGCACCAAGAAATAATTGCGGGATCGTAACGGAACTTGCAATGAAGGTACATGTCGGGGAGATATGCAAATGATTAGAAATGCAGCGTGATTGCGCATTACGTATAGCCGGTAGAGGGCGTTGAACATCATACTCTGTGGAGTATAAAACAGGTAACCAAAGCTTGTTTGAGTGTGCTGAATCATTTACAAAGGAAGAGCTGAGATAGACATGCTATTACGCCGTGTTCAAAGACAATATAAGCAGTTGTCGCAGTTTGAGAGGGGGAGAATCGTCGGGATGATGGAAGCTGGGTGGTCAGTTAGGCGAGTAGCTCGTCAATTAGGCCGCTCTGATTGTGTTGTGAGGAGGTGTTGGGACCAGTGGACCCGAGAGATGTCATGTACACGAAGACCAGGCTCAGGTCGCCCTCGACAGACCAGTCGTCGAGAAGACCGCCACATCGTAAGAAATGCACGCGTATAGCCAACTGCTTCATCGGCCGCCATCGAGGCACAGGTAGCACCTTCACTAGGGGCCTCTGTGTCTTCTCGAACCATACGAAGGCGCCTGGCTAAAGGACAGTTGGTATCGCGGCGCCCATTACATGTGCTGCCCTTGACGTCCACCCATCGACGCCTCCGTTTGGAGTTTTGCCACGCACGAGGAAACTGGACTGCAGCAGAATGGAACCAGGTCGTCTTTAGCGACGAATCCAGATTCAATCTCGGCAGTGATGACAATCGTGTTCGTGTGTGGAGAGCCCGTGGTGAACGCTTCAATCCTGCCTTTGCTGTACAGCGACACATCGCTCCCACAGCTGGTGTGATGGTATGGGGTGGCATTGCCTACAATACACGGTCACCCCTAGTATTGTTCCGTGACACCATGACAGCCCAGCGGTATGTTCATGAAATCCTGCAACCACATGTATTGCCACTCATGCAACGGCTCCCATGAGCCATTTTTCAACAAGACAATGCTCGGCCTCATACGGCACGGGTGTCACAAGACTGTCTCCGTACTGTTACTACCCTTCCTTGGCCTGCCCGATCCCCAGATTTGTCTCCAATCGAGCATATCTGGGATCATTTGGGAAGACGAGTTGGGCATCCCACGAGTTTGAACGAACTAGAGTCAAGGTTACAGCAAATATGGAACGAAATGTCTCAAGACATCATACAGAACTTGTATGACTCAATGCCCGATCGTATCGCATCGTGCATTCGCGTTAGAGGGGGTCCAACGGAGTATTAACTCCTCCGTTCTTTTGCCTTTTTCTCTGAAATAAATTATCCTTTTTCTTTGATTTTCTTATCATTTACTTATATCAAAGTAGTCATTACGTATGTAAAATTTCGTTTCATTTTGACGACTCCTTCTTGGTGCGCTAATTTTTTTGTCCATGAGTGTATATATATATATATATATATATATATATATATATATATATATATATATATATATATATATATATATATATATATATATATATATACAGTGGAATCTCGATCTATCGTTTTTCAAGGGACCGACGGAATTGAACGATAAATGCGGAAAAACGATAGATGTGGGAACATAACAAAGAAAATATGATCATCGGGACTGAGTGAAATAAACGATACATAGGGAAAAACGATGATTCGGAAAACTATCGATCGAGATTCCACTGTATATATATATATATATATATACGAGGGTTGGGGTATAAGTCATGGCAACTATTTTTTTTTCTTGTAGATATGTGAACGGATCACAAACGTATATGTGTCGTGTGGAAGTTCTGCAGGCATAGTGTGTATGCAGAACAACAGATGGCTCTGTGATAGCTGGTAGTAGCACAGCGAGGCCTCTGAAATCAGTGAGTTGGTGAGTGTCGTGCGAGATGGAAGTAACCCGTGTTGAGGAGCGCGCTTACATCAAAATAGCCGTTCTTATTAACCTTCAACGACATAATATACTCATGAGGATTCAAAACCATATACCTTTTTCAATTTACCATGTAAAAAAGTACAATGTTTAGGTAACTTGTGAACAATACTAAGTTAGCAATGTTTGTACTTTCATACTTCAGTAAAATAAAACAATTTTTTTTATACTCTTACAATTTCTTAAAATATATTACAAATTGTTTACATAAATTGATAAATATTTTGTGGATAAATTTAAAATTTAACTATTCATTATTTTAAATAATATTTATTCATCTTTATCCTCATCCATATAGTACTCGAAATTTAGAAACCGAAACCTATCTTCTTACACCATGGGCAAGGAGAGATAAAAAAATGTCTAATGATCAAAACATCAAAATAAAAGCTTCAACTTCTACGCCTTTCGAGTACATCCAAAGCGATGAGGACTAAATTTATTACTCTCCTCTTTGTGAACAGTTACCTTTGACCCTCCATATGTTGATAGCACAGCGCGCACGGTAAATTCGGAAGGTTGACCTACTTTTTCCATTCATCTCTTTCACATAGAAAGTTCAATACTTTTTACTGATTTGTAAAAAGATAAAACTGATACCGAATTTATATTAAGCAAAACACGATTAAATTAGATTAATAATTGATCAAATTGTCTTTAAATCATCAAGATTATTAAGAATACAATATTTAAACATTAAATGCAATTTTACATAAAATTTTATACACTTCCAAAATAAGTTTAATTTATACTTTAACAAAATTCGGTTTCACCACTTAATCATGAAGAACACATATGAAAAAAGTAATTTGATACACAATTTGTCTTACCTTTAATTTCTGTTCATTTATTTATTTATTTATTTATTTATTATTACCATCATTTTTTTCCCTCGTCGGCGTAAATTAATTTTAATTTAGTCTCTTAAAAGATGATTACAAATTTTTTAACAAGGCAAAAGTTCTTGGGAATGAACTGTTGCTGGCGGAAGTTGCTGGCATATTTCTTCTTAATGCAGCACAACACAGGCCAATGTAGAACACAAGCCGTACATATGAACACATTTTTTTAAAAACGCGGCATAATTTTCACAATTAGGAGAATTAATTCAAAACCCACTGAGGCGTTGTGGGAAGGTGAAGGGAGCAGATCAATTTTATGCTGTAATAAGTGACACATAGAAAAAAGGAGAGCTGTGTAAACAGTGACTTGAGCACTCATATTGAAACAAGGATGATCCGTTGAGGTGAAAACGTAGCATAAATTTCTTGTACATTTTCTTGTACGTAATATTATCATTTGAAGATTCTAAAAAAATGTTGGAAATTCTTGTATGGAATTAAGCACTCAAAAGCCAGCAAAATCAACACAAATGACATCATGAAGAAACTGCACAAATTTTTCCAGGATTCGAGCACATGACTTGAAGACACTTGAAAATTTTCATTTTATGGAAGATTTCCGCTGAAGTGAATACGTTGCATACGTAAAATTTTCATTGTAAATCACAATTATAATTAATCAGGCGAAAATCGTATTGCACCTCGGACAAGAATAAAATCCTGTCGACTTTATAAATGTGATAATAATCACATTTGGAACTGGGAGATGCAGTCGGGCTGAGTGTTCATTCAGGAAAACACTTACGAAATTTAGGAGAGTAACACACGCTGAGCCATAGAAGAGGAACACACATTTCCGACGATATCCAGGAAATCACCTTTATTCGATTATGAAGCATCGCGAAGGTATTAGCTGCAGTAGCCACATGACTTGTCCGGTGTCCATGCCAGGACGGGACGTAAAAACAGCAGTGCTTACATTGGAGAGTTAAGAGAAAAGCGTTGTAACCACCGGACTGTGGACAGTAGGTCCGACAGCAACAAGAGTTAGAAACGAAGAGCGAGAAAAGTCTTCTGTTCATGCAATATTAAATGGGTGTTTTGCGATATTTACGCCAGAGGGCCTAAACTACTTAATTTTTAATTGGGCGACTTTAGATTCGTGGAGTTCACGTGTCCACTTCAGTTTCCCGGGAACTGATAGATTCCGCTCTTGTTAGAGCTGCGAACTGTTGACCTGGGCGTAGGAACAGTGGCCATAAAGTTCTTGCAAAGTGGGTTTTTTGACGTTATAGAAGACATAACTCTAGAGTGATTCGAGGCCTCTTCAGGAATTTTGACACTATACTGACATTCGGAATCTCATAAACTTCTAACACTCATATCTGGGGATGTTATTGAGTTCAGATACTTCACATGCCTGCTTAATGATCTGCAGGGCTACGATAAATAATCTTCTTTTACTTTTAGGTCGCAATTTTGGAAAAGGGGTCGTACTTTATTAACAATAGAATATGCTTTAAAGTAAAGTAATTTAGGAAGACGCGTTTTCTTGTTACATTTATATATATATATATATATATATATATATATATATATATTTATTTATAATTAAAATTAACAAGTCTCTGAAATTGACCACACAATAGATTATAGGCTTAAAAGGCAAAACTTAAATTAACTTAATTTAGTATTGGACATTAAAATAAATTACTTTCAAGTAAGGCGCTGAATGCTGCACTTTTATTGAAAGAAAATAAATAAAATAAAGTTTAAAGAGAAAAACCAGTATGAGCACTAAAGCTAGCTACTACAGCCAGAAACCAAAATCATGAAAAGATAAGATTGAAAGAGGTTTTAGACAATATTTCATCTTCAGCGGTGTCAATACTGTCTAAAAACCAATGGATTGTTTCAGATAAGTATGATCTATACAATAAACATACTCAGACACTGTACAATCCATGAAAAACTGTAGAATTGAATAAAGAGCTACTTAACCATAGAACACCAAGCCTGGCGCTAGACAGAGTGGCAGTTAAGAATAATTAACCGCAAGATGACTGACGTCACAAAACTTGCAACCATGGAGATTATGGAAACACAGAAACAGACCTACTCTGGATACTGTGGACTTTAGGACTATTTAGCCTTTATTAATTTAGTTTTATATTATTATTACTAAGAGTAATTTTTTATCTTATTTTTATTTTTACTTAAGATTTTAATTTTATTTTTTTATTATTTATTTTTTCTTTTTTTTCTTATTATTATGATTTATTTATTAATTGCAACAGAACAAACTATTCATTCAAACTATATATATATACATATTATATATATATATATTTTATATATATATATATATAATATATATTTAGTATATTATATACTCTAGTTGGTTCAGTTTTCTTTTTTCTAGGACAATCTTTTACAGGAGGTTTCAGACAACTGAAGACGCTGTGCGGTGTCGCGAAAATTAATGTCTTGGGGGAGCGTTCGCGATGGAGACGTGGTGGTATCAAATTTCGCCGTATCGCGGTTGCTTATCGTAGCCAGTTCCCCCCAAATTCCATTGCAATCAATGTAAACATATACGTGAGCGGCATCGCTCTGTCGCAACGCTCTGACATAAAAAGAAGCTCTTATATAAAAAGAAAAATACCTCGTATAATTCGTTATCGTAATTATGACATGTCTCAAAGTTTGACGGAATACTAACGGGAAATGGTTACTTTACATATTCCATTTAAAAAAGATAATGAAGAAAATTTTAGCAGAAATGAAGTTTATTGGTATCTACGACAATAATGAAGATTTTATTTTACAACGCAGGCAAGAATTCGAATCCAATTTAGATATTCAAAAAACTATGGAAATTTGTCGTGATTTGTGTCGTGAAGATGGAATTGATCATAATAATGAACAAGAAGAAAATAATATTGTCGCCGAACAAAATCCATTTCAGCATTTATATAATAATCCAAATTCAAACATTAATGATGATATCTGTTCAGCTACATTACATAAATTGGGTCTAATCACGAAAAGAAGAGAAAATTTAATGGCCAATGAAGAATTTTATAATTTGATGAGAATGGCTAACGAAAAACAAAAAGGGCTTCTGCTTCACGTCATTTCACATCTTTTATCATCAGATCGGACTCCTTTTCAAATATTTTTCACAGGTCCTGCCGGATGCGGTAAAACCTTAGTCATCAAACTTTTAATGGAAATTTATAATCGCTATACAGATAATGGCGGTTACTGTAATGCATATATATCTTGTGCTTCAACTGATAAAGCTGCAGTGGCAATTGCAGGAACGACTCTTCATACCGCCTTAAAAATATCATTATCCAGATTACTTCCTTTAAGTAATGAAACTGCCCAACAATACAGAACTCTGTTCAAATATGTTAAAGTTATAATTATTGATGAGATCAGCATGATTAGAGCTCAGTTATTACTGAAAATTGATTCCAGATTAAAGCAAATAACTGGAAATTTTGAAGTGAATTTTGGCGGGTTAGATATTACGAGTATTTTCATCGGAGATCTACGTCAATTACCACCAGTTCGCGCTACACCCATTTATAAACAACACAAACAGACTATTATTGGACCAATATTATGGCGAAATCTAAAATTTTATGAACTAGATCAGGTCATGCGTCAAGCGAATCAACAATTTTCTTCTATACTTACGAAAATTGGAAATGGTGAGTATCTTGAAGAAATCGAAATAGCTCTAATTGAATCTCGTTTTTGTACCGTAGAAGAAACTGTAATTAGGTGTCCTCAAGGCATACAATTATTCAACACGAACCATTCAGTCACTGCAACTAGGTAAGTATATTAACACATTATGAAGTTTACAAATCATGTAAGTATAAATGGGTGATTTATCGAATAGACCTAGTTTATACTCGTGAAAAAATTGTGTCTTAGAAAATAATTATCTATATTTTCTGAAATCTTTGTTGTTGCAGTTTGAAATATTGTAATTGTTTCTGAACTGGTTGTGTTGGGATATGGTATCTCTACCAATTAGAAATATTTATTTCTGAAATCAATGTAATTAATTTTTTATTTCATTAAAAAAAATTGTTAATATCTCTCCTATGTTAAAGCTAGGATCTGAAATTTTCTTGATCAAATATTTGTATCGCAGTTTAATCAAACTAAATGTTTTAAAGGAAAACTTTTTGACCTACGAAATTTTAAGGTTTTATACATAATATTCATAAGTTTCCTGTAAATTTTATTTCACTGGTAAGCCCCACCACTAAATCTTAGCGCATAAAATTCAGTTAAAAGTTGTTTTTTTAATTTGGAGGGTTGTTCCTCTCTGTTACTCCTGTGAGGGAAACTGATTTTAAAAAATAATGGATGCTTGATTAAAATTTTAAATTTCTGATAACTTCACAACTTTTAGACATCCTTTCATCACTTATGATATAAGTTTGCAGGATTTTATAACAGATATTTAGCTTTGTTTTTATGAGATTTTGAAAAAATATCCTTAAATTTTAATGCCAATTATATTCCACATATGAGAGTATAGCGCAGGGTTTCTTTTTCTTTTCACGAGAAAGAATATGAGCGAATTGAGATAATAAATACATATAACAATGAATAATGAATTACGGGAGAAAATTGGCAACCTTTCAAGTACTTTAGCGTAAACTCATTTACTTAAAAGAACTCATTACACATGGGTTTTATAACCCGAAATAAAGTAAGATATTGAACTCTAAAGAAGAGTTTGTCTGCTCATGTTGGTGTGATTTTTGACACACTTTAAAGTGAGTCGTATAACCATTTTAATGTGTTGGTGGCGAGTAAATCAACACTCTTAGGATCTGGGTTCTAGAACCCAGTTTTCCACATGGGTTGTACGACTCACCAAATGCGGGTTCCCCTGCTCATGTTGGTGTGATTTTCGACACACTTTAAAGTGAGTCGTATAACCCATTTTAATGAGTTGGTGGCGAGTAAATCAACCCGCTTTGGATCTGGGTTCTAGAACCCACTTTCCCACATGGGTTGTACGACTCACCAAAAGCGAGTTCCCCTGTGCAGTGGATTTGAACTCGGAGAAGTGGGTTCACCGAACGACTTTTTTTCTCTGTGTGAGTACAATAATAAAATATTGGATTCGTATACGGAGAAAATAACTTCAACTTCAAAAGATGCATATATTGGCTGTACTTCAAAAGAACAAGAAACTTTCGTCCACCAAAAATTGCATAAAATGTCATTAATTGATACAAATGGATTGCCTTATCAAACGATTTTTGCGAAAAATATTTATTACATGATTACCACAAATATCGACGTCTCAGACGGATTAGCGAATGGTGCCGTTGGAAAGTTAGTTCATGTAGAGACAGATGACGATGGAGTGGTTAAAATAGCATGGCTCGAGTTTCCAGGTTTACCTCAAATAGGTGAAAAACTATGACGCAAAGCAGCAGGTCACGCAGCAGAAAATAACATCAGTAGAATGGCTGTGCCAATTGTACAAAGATCTTCCAATATTCCACTCAACAACAATAAAACTGTATTTGCTAAACGTACCCCACATTCCACTGGTCTGTGCTTGTGATACCACAATTCATAAATAGCAAGGTAGCACGTTTTCGGAAATTGTTTATGAATACGATCGACGTCACAGTCAATCGTTGTTATATGTTGCTTTATCCCGTGTGACGAGTATTGAAGGATTACATGTAACAACGCAGAACAATGAAAAGATATTTTACCATGGTCGAAGAACATTGTCATCAACAATAGATTTACAAACGGAATTCAAACGACTTACATTAAACAAATTACGGTCATAACGGCCTAATACTAGAGCAGGAGGTGTTGGAATATTTCATAATTCTAATGATCTCATCAACATTCTTAACTCCATCTATAGATTTTTCTGTTACACAAGCCAATGTCCATAGTTCAGTAGCATCAAAGTTGGAAAATGGGAAAAACCTTATTATTGTAGCATTGTATATTTCTTCTAATCAAAAGCTGAATGATATTATTGGTTTTCTTCATCATTCATTATTACCGTATACCATAGGAGGTGCCGCTTTACTCCGTAACGATAATGACAAAATACCTATGATTTTAAGTGGGGATTTTAATGTCAATTTTGCATTAGACAAATCTTCGAAGCTGGTGGAATTCTTAAAAGATAATTTAAATTTATCCATACAAAAAAATCCACAAATTTCAACAACAAAATCAAATACAACAATTGATGCAGTTTTCACAAGGTTCCTGATGGATCATGTTGAATGTAAAACATATATTTCTTATTTTAGTTATCATAAACCTTTGATTACAAAAGTGTATAATAATAATTCTCTTTAAATAAACGAAGTTGAATAATAATAATAATAATACTTATAATCATACTGTTTTTTTTAAATAGCTCTATAATAAAATTGTTTATATTTAAAACAAAAAATTTTTTTCTTTTGCTCATACCTCATCTATCCTATTTATTTTAAACACAAAAAAAGCAATTATATATAACCTGAAGAAGTTTCACTTCTTACGCGTGTACACTGATACACACACCTCCTCTTTTTTTTTTTTTACTACTAATCCCGATTGTCTAGCAAGGCTAGACAATCTCCATGAAACCAAAAATATCTAAAAAGTCTAAAAACAGTAGAGGGTTCAGAAGGACCTCGTCCTTTGTAAAACCCAAACAAGCCAAAAGATGGGCAGGGGAGGCCAACATATATATATATATATATATATATATATAAAGTATGAACGGGTGTATAAATTTTTCAATTACTTTACCTTCGTATAAAATAATTAGCTATAGCTTCACCTTCCCCCATAGTTGCGGCTCAAGAAAGTGGCAATGAATAATGCATTCCTTCCGTAATAGTTCCAAAATGCGTTCACCCAAAGAAAAATGAATGAATGGATGCCCTCTCCACACATAACTACTAGCAAAGGGAAATCAAAATAAGGATACCATACCGACATTCAATATCCGAACCTACCAATTTGGCGTTCTCTGATACAGATCACCCGATTTCCTTGACAGTATCACTCGCTTTTCTATTTTATTCATTCAATTGATGTACAGCAGGGGTGTCAAACTCAAAGGCTAACTTGGGTCAAACAAACAAGGTTTAACTATAGGTGGGCCGCAACAAAAAAAAAAAAACAATATTAATAGAAATGTAGGTTTATTACAGTATATTGCCTAATTACAGTATATTCAACATAAATATACGAATTTTGTTTAATAATAGTAAAATAAGAGTACAATTAAAAAAAACATTTAGCGAATCCTTCCTATGTTATTATAATTTTGCGTCGGTTATTTTATTATATATTATTATGTGCCAATATATTGGCCGGGCCGCAAAAATGTTCGTCGCGGGCCGCATGCAGCCCGCGGGCCGCGAGTTTGACACCCCTGATGTACAGAATCCTTTTTTTTTTTTTTTTTTGCTTTGATGTGACCACGTGTTTTCCTAACACGTTATGTGTTCTCCTCGAGAAATTGTTAAAACAGTTGTTTTAAAAATCTTCTTGTGTTCTATAGAAGAAACTTGCATTAATAAAGGAGCACAAGGCCCCTTTATGAAATGGGCCTCACATTCATCACAAATAATACCACTCATTGACCAGGGTCCGATTTAGAAAATTCTGGACCATAGGCACAACTCGGGATGGGGGCTCCCTAACACTGTTGTGGGCATAAAATTTCCAAAATTGACACACAAAAAATAATCAGGAATCACTGTGAAAGTACCATTTTACCGAGAATTGGTTATTTGAAGCGTAGAAGCCTAGAACATTATCAAATAACAAAAAGCAATGCAACATATTAACTTCATCCTTAAAACACCAATACAATGCAACCAGAAAAACTTATTAATCCCTTATATACACTATAACATACATATGATGAACTATACATATAACTATACATATGATGATCCAATCAATCAAATTTTAAAGGATATATATAAAAAATTGCTACTAAAAAAGGTAAAATTTAAAAAAAATTGAATTGGGAATTTTTTCTTTCTTTTCTTTTAAAATAAAAATTTTGAGGGGGCCCCTAGGCCCGGACCTACCGGGCCTAATGGAAAATCAGGGCCAAACCCGTCGGACGGGTTTGTAACCAGTTGCGCCGCGTGCGTGGCTCCATTCAATTACATAGGTTACGACTCATCACGGACTGGTTTGTGATTTGAGTCAGTTATCAGTTTCTTTTGAGTTGCTCCGTGTGCAGACGGGCTAAATGACACAAGTCGTGACAATTTTAGTTTGAAGACTGAATGGGACGTTTGCCCAATCGCTTAAGTCGACGCCACGGATAAGAGCTCCACCTGACATAATCCAATGTGGATTTCAATTTCTATTTTCAGAGCCATTTAAGAAAACAAAAACAAAAAAAACCACCACTTTTCTCCACTCGATTGGACAAGCTTAAATAGAGGAGATATAATTCTGGATTAAAGATTTCAGATTTGTGTTTTTTCCTGCACGGGTAATCCGCAAACCGCACGCGGATAATCCGGAGTACACTGCATCTAGAAAAGGAGAATCGTTGCCCCTCCATCCCACTCAACTCCGTAATGTCAGCTTGATGAGAATTTCAGACTCCCGCATAATGAGGTGAGTGGGAGGAGCTTCGAGACAAAGTGGGCGCGGTCAGGCACCTGCGGCGTATCGATCGGGACGCGAGCAGCAGTAATTTAGAGACCTGTCTTCTGCAGATGCAAAGAAAAGACACTCCGGAGGTTGGAAGGGGGGTGGGGGTGAACCTGCTGTATCTGACGTCATTGCAGATGGAATTAGAGTGTTTATTAAGATCGGGAAAAGGGGGGGGGGAGGGGGGATTGAAAGTTTTTCGAGTTGGGATTTTTTTTTCGGAATTCGGAGATTGCAGATGATTAAGAGGCTTGATATCTTTCTCATTATGCTGGAATTAATTTCATTCTCGGGCGCACACACACACACACACACACACATATATATATATATATAATATTCTCTTTGGAAAGAAAATGAAAATACCATAATGAATAATATACCTGTCACTAAGTTTAAAAATACCATTATAGTGAAACATATGAAACCTATGTTTTTCTTTCAACCCTTGGGATTCTTGCCTTTTTCACCTTCTACTAATTTTATACACAGACTTTGCTTTTGTCATTGATTGTGATTTTGCTGTTAAAATTTTAGTGCTTTTTACCTTTGTATGCATCACCGTTCCTATCATTGACTCTCTTTCTCAGATCCATCATCGTTACTTTTCATACATCTTACTTTTGTCGCTTTTATCTATATATATCATATTTTATCACTTTTACACATCATTTTCATCACTCCTTCAATTTCAAATTTTTCACTTTTTAATGTGTTGCTTTCAAATCTGTCATTTCCGCCATTGGTTTGAACCTGGCGATTTATTATACACTCATGTCCATAAATTATGGATAATGCCATCTCCGGCAAATAAAGGTTCAGAAACAAAACAAACGTGACTTATTCATAATGCTCATTTGTTAAACAAAAGATAAACAAAAAAGATGGTGTATTGCTCGTCCAAAGTTATTTAATCGGGCATAAATTAGTTGGGTAGTACATTAATTATTTATAAAGGGGTAGTTGGGTGCGTTGTGTTTTAAATTATTTGTTAATAACCCGTAGTTCAGGACGTAATTAGCAATGACGAACAAGTAAACTGAAAAAATACTGAAAACAATTAAAACAGAGAGTTAATTTAAATTTAAATTAAACTTAATTTATTTACAATTTTATACATTTGTACATTTTATCTTAAACACTTTCGTAAAAACACTTATCCATACATAAACCAAATTCTCAACTAAAAAGTATAGTTCTAAAAGATTACTTTTCAAAACAAGGCAAGGGAGCTCAGAATAACTAACCAAAAACATCCAATACCAATTAATTCTCCTATCAATTATTTCCACACCTATTCTTAAACCCAAAATCTAAAACAAAATCAAAACATCTACCAAAAGAAAAAGACTGATCTTAACAAAAGGAAATGTTAGGACTCACTCGATGCGTTGTATCTCGGTGCACTTGTAGATCTACTTCTAATTGTGGGCCGGGGAACTCTTGCTTCTATGGCCGGAGAGTTTGCTGATGCCCTTTAATCACTTCGCGCACACACACCAAGGAAGAAGAATGGGCTTCAAAAATATAAATATTTTTTGAAGCCCATTCTTCTTCCTTGTCTCCCCCTTCTAAATTCTTTTTAACCAATTCTGAAACTTGCCATCACCTCATTCGCTTGTTTTACTCCACCATCATTTAAATTGCCGCCCCTGCTCAACTATCGTATGCCCCCACGGAAAACAAGCTTGCAACAACCTCCCACGACGCCCGTGGTTTTCACATGCCGCCGTTGTAAATCCGAATACAATGACCATTGTTGTATGATGTCAAACCCCGGCGACATGCTCGCTTTAATCTTGTCTGGCGATCAACCCCCCCCCCCCCAAGTTGACCGCCGCGGTAAGACTATTCAATACGTTACATCACACAGGACCGGTCCGTTCTTTAATTATCGTACCGCTTCCAGCCGTCGTTTCCAAATTTATCAAATAAATCTAATGAGACAGCCTTCGATCGACTTAACCTTTTCATACTTTTATGACATTTTTACGTATTCGAAGGCGCATCATTACAATGATACCATTCATAAAAACTACGATTTTTGCTCCCTGGAGCAATTGTAAAAAATATCTCCTTTACAGAAACTTAATATTACATGGTTGGTATGATGGTTAATACATTGTATGTCTCCATGCGATGAAATACAGTCCGTACAACGCCTAGGCATGCGAGTATCAAATTGCCGAGCTGATCTTGGGGAAGATTACTCCACTCGGCAAGCAATGCTCAACCAAGTTCCGGTACACATGTAGGAGGTGGTTGACGGGCTGCAACTCGTCGGCCAAGCATGTCCCACACATGCTCTATCGGATTCAAGTCAGGTGAGAATGCTAGCCATTCCATATCCTCAGATTGAAGGCATTCGTTTACGATGTTTGCTCGGTGAGGACGGGCGTTGTCATCCATAAACACAAATTCTGCGCCCATAGCACCCGCTAAACAAACGTACATGTTGTTCCACAATGATGTCCCGATAAATGTGGCCGTTCATGGTTCCGATTTGAGCATGCAGATCTGTTCTGGAGTCCAGTATAATTCCACCCCAAACGAGTAATCCTGCACCACCATAACGGTGTCGTTCAACGATGTTGTCTTGGTTGTAACGGGTACCTGGCGTTCTCCATATGAAAGTCCGACGTGAATTAAACTGCAAGCTAAACCTGAATTCGTCGGAAAACATCACACAAGCCCACTGTGACGATGTCCACATTGCATGTTCTCTACTCCAGGCTAAACGCTGCCGACAGTGAGTTGCCGAGAGCGAAACACGTCTGACAGGCCTGCGAGCATATAGACCAATATTTCCTAAACGTCTGTACACGGTTTGCCTTGAAACTATGGTACCCGTGGCTGCAGATAGCTGACGATACAGGTCGGATGCTGTGCTTCGTCTGTTTCTTTTGGCAGTTACTGCCAAATACCGGTCTTCATTCGGCGTTGTAACTCGGGGGCGACCTGTACTGTAACGTCTACTGACATTTCCATCCTCTTGGAATCGTTGCCAAAACCTAGAGATGACACTTTGGCAGTGCCCGACTTTGACCCAATGGGGCCCTGGGCAAAGCCGACTTTGGGGGCCCCATCAAAGGGGGGGGGAGGAAACACGTGCCCTCCAGGAGCAGATTTTCACATGAACATGTGAGACACTCACCCAGACCCCCCATAAATTGGGACAAGAAATTCAAAAGAATTTTCGATCAAGTCAAAAATTTAAAAATAATAATAATAAGTGCTAGTTAATTTACTTTTTAATGTTAATAAATAAATTCATGAAATTTTTTTTGAAAGTCACAATAGATGACAGTCTGGAGTTTTTACAGGCCTCCCCGCCAAATAAATAAATAAAATAAAATAAGCCAGAAAAGCTTACAGGTGTAAGTATGCTTTCACTATAGTGGGTGCAACCTGCCCCACCCAAGATTTTTTCTGTATCTGCCACTGTCCCCCTTTACTGTATTAACCAAAGTCAAAGTCAAGCTCATAGCCAGAATTTTTTTTCCAAAACTGATGGTAGAGGGTGCAAAGTGTAGACTGGAAGAGAGGCTTTTTTAAATATAAAAACAGAAAGCAGAAGTAACATTTTACCACACACAAATGATAAAGAAAATATTGGAAAGATCCAAATACAGGTAACGGGTAACCCTCCTACAACACGGTAGATAGGTTCCTAGAAACCGTTTTGTGAAACCGTTTTATATGATACCCAGAGACAGTTAAAAAAGAGAGCTTATGTTCTGAAAACTTATTGAAAACAAACATCTTTTTTAAATTCCATATAAGCAACTTAATTCTTATAAAATATAAATGTATGTATAACACAAAACGAAAAGACACAAAAAATATTATTTTCATTTAATGCGATATTAATTTAATAAATTTCTTCCTCATCACTGCTCAATACAGGCAAACGAGAACGTTTTTTCGATTGAACGATATCACCTTCACTTTTAGAACCTTTTTCTTCATTTAGATTTTTTGCACCTTCTATCCTCTTTAAAAATATCTGTAATTTTGGTTTGTTTGCTAGCTCTTACAAGGTCATTGCAGATTCACGATATGGAGATAGACCAGTGGTTCCCAACCTTTTGTGGCCCATCTCCCCTTTCTGGAGGTTGACTAACACCTATCGCCCCCTTTTCATTTTCATTGTATGCCTAATTTTAATTTGAAGTAAAGTGTAAATAATAAAGCAGTTTTATTATTTTAAACAATTTTATTACCGTATATAAAAACAACCAAAGTAGTTTTATCCGGCCACTCTTAAATAAAATAGAAATAAAATTAAAATGTACATTTTTTACAGATTTTTTTTAAGAACAAAGAAGTGAAATAATTAACTAAGATCATTGACGTACATTTAAAAAACAGGAGTACATGTTTTCATTTTTAAATTGGAATCTGGAAAAATTGAAAGTTGGCAGTTAAAATTTGAAAAATAAATGAAAGTTTGAAAACTTTGTTATTGTTTTATTTTACCTTTTCAATGGCTGCTTTGTGCTTGGTGGATTTCAGTTAAAGCTTGAATATCCGGCTTTATGTCCGTCAAGTTCAGGCGCAAATCTCGTTTGAGGCAAATGTCCAACTTATTTCTTTGTTTTGTGAGGAGCTGGGCAACAGAACTAAATCCCTTTTCAACTAAATATGTTGACAGGAACGAGATGAGAAGTGGTTCAGTTTTTCCCCACAGTTGTCCATAAGCTTCACCCAGGCTAACTCGTAACCTCTCTGCTTGAAAATGATTTTCGCCTCACAGTCATACTTCAGATCTAGAAACTCCGTCTGCAAAAAGTTAGGGCCTGTTCACATAGGAGTCCGTTACGTTGCGTTAAGGAAAAGATGACGTTGAGACGAAATTAAACCAATCATAGGCCTCCAAACGATTAGCAATGAAATTTTTAACGCCTATGATTGGTTTATTTTCGTCTCAACATCATTTCGTCTCAACGCAACGCAACGGACTCCTATGTGAACAGGCCCTTATCAAGCTTATCAACAGCTTCAAACGAGAATGGATCTAGAATCCAATCCGGAGTTTGTAACTTGGTCAAATCTTCAAATCTTGATTCCATGTCAGTTTTTAACTGGTCAAGGTGATCAGTAAAAATTAGGATTTTGTCTTCTGGGAGTTCAGGTGTCTCGT
The DNA here is from genome assembly GCA_907164885.2 of Dolomedes plantarius. Classification (NCBI taxonomy): domain Eukaryota; kingdom Metazoa; phylum Arthropoda; class Arachnida; order Araneae; family Dolomedidae; genus Dolomedes; species Dolomedes plantarius. The sequence continues at coordinate 231,225,448 of OU015491.1, read as the reverse complement.
TATCTGACACTCAACACTTTTTAAGGGTCGAAAACTTAATTAGTTCTTTACGGCCAATATTTACCTTGTGAATATCAAACGTGGCGATGAATGATGAAATAATTCCTTTGGCCTTGATAAGGTTCATCTTGTTTCCTTGAAGCCTTATATTGACTTCGTTCATTTTTTCAAAAATATCTGTAAGGTACGCAAGTTCCAACTTGCGTTGCTACAAATTCTCACTTAAAACAGGATCAAAAGTGTCGAGAAACTCAGTAACCGTGTCAAATAATCCGAAGAAACGGCGCAGTTTTCTTTGGAAAGCCACCTCACGGCCGTATGTTGTTGAAGCAAGCTTTCTAATTCCTCATCATTTTCACGGCAAAGTTGTCGGAACAGACGGTCATTGAGGGAATTAGCTTTGATCTTGTTAACACCAGTAATAACCAGTTGTAGGTTGTAGGGTTTCATGCAGGACACCATTCAATTTTTTAGCAGCTAAGTGTTGACGATGAATGACACAGTGAATAGTGATGACCTCTGGCACTTCTTTCTTAAGGGGGGCTAGACACCCAGCATGACGACCTGACATGGTAGTAGCACCGTCTGTTGTGCAAGCGCTCACGTTTGTTAGGGGAATCTCTTTTCCTCAAAATAATCTTGCACCACTTTAAAAATCGACGATCCCTTCGTATCAGTGATCAAAGTTCTAGCAAACAACATTTCCTCGGTAATTTCCTTTTTTCATTGATAAACCTCACATAAGCTAATAAAATTGCTTTGTTATCAATTACAGTTGATTCGTCAATCTGCAATGCAAAATTTTTTTTTTTCAACAAATTGGCGAGTTTGGATTCAACATCCGTGGCCATTTCGTCAATTCGCCTGGAAATAGTATTGTTGCTCAAAAGAACCGATTGACTTATCTTATTACTAGGGCCCTCGCCTAGCATGATTTGAACAATTTTTTTGGTAGCCGGTAAAACAAGAGTTTCGCCAATTGTGTGAGGTTTACCACATTTAGCGATCAATAAAGACACCTCGTAAAAAGCAGGAAGACCTTTGTCAAGATCGGTTGCTCGTTTTTTAAATAATTCATTCACATTAAGCCGTTTATCAGCTTTAGCTTTGAGGTGTTGAAAATAACTAAGTTCTATACTCACTTTATCACTGTGTACTCTTGATAAATGATCTTTCATTCGCGAAAGCTTCATGGCTTCATTACTAGTAAATGTTTTATCGCACACAAAAGACAATGTGGAAACTGCACATTTTGCGGTGACGCGATAAAACCGAATTTTAAATACTCAGCTGAGTATTGACGACACTTCTTCTTTTTTGAATCCATTGTACATGAACTTCTACACTTCAAAACAAACGCACAAAAGCAGAGAAGACACGCACAAAAACTGATGATGAGGCACGCAAAGGCTAGTGAAGACTGAAGACGAATGTAGGTCAATGGCAAGTGTGTTGTGATAGCAGGAGAGGGAGGAGGTTGAGTCACCAGTAGGCTGCGCTGAGCAACAACAGGTGGGGACTGTGGAGAGCGGGAAGAGCAGTGAACTCGCCGGCTGAGAATAGCCAGTGACTCGTGCTACCCGGCAACTTCTACTGTACAGGTTCTACTGTCCAGTACTATTTTAATTTCCCCCCTTTGAATACTCATCGCCCCCAAATCGCCCCCCACTTATTTATTGCCCCCCTGATAACCCAAATCGCCCCCAGGTTGGGAACCACTGAGATAGACAATTTTGCAGCTCCCTTTTGAATTTTCGGCTTCTTTCAGCGGAAGGGTCTGCATTCAGGAAAAATGATTCAAGATTTTCAGATAAGCTTAAGCCTACTTGTAATTTTATAGAGTTATAAATGAATAAATTATAATTTGTTTATAAATTTTCATGTAAAGCCACTATAGTTCATTATTCTTTCCTGTCATTATTTTAAGGTAATTTAGTTTTTAAATGTGTTAAACAAAAATCATGTTATCTAGTGCTGTAATTTTTTTTATAGTGTTAGAGCAAAACCGTGTTACAGGTTGCAGTGTTATACGAGGGTTCCCGCAATTTATCTTATCTTGTTAGAACGAAACCATGTTGTAAGATGCCGTACTATAGGAGGGCAACCTGTACTGGACTTTTTCCTCTTTTCACATCACATCGCATCACACCATTTTTTTGTGTGTGGAGAACAGTATCTATAATCCTATACTCTAAATACAGACTTGATTTTGCAAATCAATTTGAAAAAAACATCTATAAACAAACTTTGGAAGTGATGATAGCAATCAAATGATCAGTATTTGAATCCTTCTCAGCCTTCATGTTGCTAAAAAAATTATCTAATATTGTTAAAAGTAATGGAAATATCTTTTGCAAGAGTAGTCAAATAAAATCAAAACTTTTATAATTAGATAGGTCAAAATCTTTGACTGTTTCCATCATTATACTCTCAACCACATTAATGTGGATATAAATTTTTGATAAAACTATACTTACTTCTTTTTTAATTACGCCCAGTGATGACTCTAAAACACACAACTCCCTCGACACTGGGGAGGAGGGAAAGTTGAGCACGTCTCTGGTAAAGAACTTAAAAACCAGGATTGTCCATGCCCTTGGAAGGACAGTTTTTAAAAACCTTCATGGGAGTCTCCAAATAAAGCTATGAGACTGCAAGAATACAGCCCCCCCCCCAAAAAAAAAAGGAGATAGATGAAACAATATAACTCATAACTATCTAAATATATATTTTCTTACACATTTTTAAATTTACAAAATCATGAATTACATCATCAAACTCAAGTTTCACTGTTATTTCAGATTCAATATGTAATAAAGCAAGTGATGAAAGCTTTTTTTGCAGAAGACTGTTTCGAACTGCCGATTTTATCCTCTTCAAAACAGAAAACGATCTCTCTCCTGAACAGTTTGTCACGGGTATAGTTCAAAAAAATCTTAAAGCAGTTTCAACATTTGGAAATGTTTCTTCAAATTTCTTAGCTTTGTTTAACATATGCAACAAAGTATCATTTTCTTGTATTACTGATGAAAATTGTAGCAATTCATCAGAAAAAGTGTCTGCTAAGTCAGATGCTTAGCATTTTTCTAAAGAGGCTGATTCTTCAAGTAGATTTGAAGAGCATTTTAAATTGATTAAACAAGCAAATTTTTGAGTTACTATTTCATATACCTCTTTCCGTTCATAAAGATGCGATATTAGAGAGTCACACAAAGCATAGTGGCACATAGATATATATTGTTCTCGTGCTGTTAATTGCACTTCAGGTGCATTAAGTGCACAAAGATCTTTACTCGGTGGTGATTTCTTTTTTCGAAAGTTTTCATAATTGTGATTTTCACCACATAGTTCCTCTGCTAATTTTTCATATATAATAAAATTGTCACGGACAGTTTGTGTAAAATCAATCAATGATTGATATAAAGGGTCTACTTCAGATAAATTGAGATTTACTTTTTGAAGCTCAATACTTGTTTGATTTAGCCGTTGTAACACAGTATCCCATACAATTATATTCAATGCTGTTTCAAATTTTTTTACATAAAGCTGCAGCTTCTGATTTCGTGGAAGCATTTTCTTCCTGACTAGTGGATAACATGTCCAGAACATGTATTAAACTTCTGTAATTTTTCTTCAAAGACATGACTGCTGAAGCATCGGCACTCCATTGTGTAGGGCAGCAGCTTTTTATTGAAAAGTTTCTATCATCATTTTCTATTTGTTCTTTCAGTTTCTGCCAACGATGTGTGGAAACTGAAAAGAAATTATAAATATTCTGTACCAAGGAAAAAAACTTATAACGGTACTACAAGACTGTACTGCATTGGCACCAACTAAATTTAAAGAATGTGCTGAACAGGGTACAAACTCAGCCAGTGGATTTATAGCTTTTATTCGGGCTTGAAGCCCAGAATACTTTCCTGACATTCGCAGCATTGTCATAAGTTTCGCCACGACAGTCTTGAATGTCAATACCCAGTTCTTTAAGATTTATTAGTAATGTTTCAACTAAAGCTTCTGATCTATGGCGATGGATTGGAAAAAATTTCAAAAAACGTTCCACTGGTTTCCCATCAATCACATACCGTAAAATAAAGCATAACTGATCAATATGGGTAATATCTGGTGTTGAATCGACAATTATTGAAAAGTACTTGGATGTTAAAACTTCACTAACAATATGCTTTAATACTCTTTTTGACATTGTTGTTATAAAGTCATTAATAACAGTTCATGATAAATAGCTCACTTTTCCTGATCCTGGATTTCCATATTTTTCAAGATGGCTAGATAAAAATGAATCAAATTGAGCTATAAGCTCCATACATCCTAAGAAATTACCATTTAACTTAGAACCAATTGTTTCATTGCTTCCAAAAAATGGCAAACCACGCTGTGATAAAAATTATGTGATAAGATTATGGCTTAAAGATTAATATTTAAATTGGTAAATTACTTTCTAGATTTTTAAGAATTTTTGTAATAATTTATATATATATATATATATATATATATATATATATATATATATATATATATATATATATATATATAAATATATATATATATATAAAATACAATATATACATGCATATATATACATATACATATATATACATATACATACATACATATACATATATATATATATATATATATATATATATATATATATATATATATATATAAAATACAATATATACATGCATATATATACATATACATATATATACATATACATACATACATATACATACATATACATATATATATATATATATATATATATATATATATATATATATATATATATATATATATATATATATATATATATATATATATATATATAATACAATATATACATACATATATATGCATCCCGTTAACTTTTGAATACAACTCAAACGTCAATTCTATTGTTATTCAATTTCAAAAAAATCATATTTCATATTTTAAGGACCATCCGGCAGTGAAAGCGCTGGTGAGGGTCCTAGCTGAATTCAGTTCGTGCCCCCCCCCCCCCTCCAAAATTTAGAAGCACGCTACGCCTATGGTCATGTAAGTAGAACTTAATGCATCAGACTATGGCATGTTACACACTGACACTCATAAACACTCCCGTTTATTATATTTAGTGTCTGACGAATGAATAGTGGGAGCTCCAGCACATCAGAACTGCGCATCCAGGTATATAATAGGAGCAATTCTCGATCTCAGGCTCAAAATGTCTGTTGCATTTCGACTGTGGATATCTTACGTCGACTGTAACAATGCCTCGTCGAAGAATTCGTTCTCATTACGAGCATACTTCAGAGTTTCAAATAGGTTATGTCATCGGAATGAAAGAAGCTGGTTGTCCAAATTGAAGAACCGCTCGACATCCGAGTCGAAGCAATGCAGCGATTAGACGATGCAAGAGTGGATTAACAACGGTAAATTCAAGCGCCAGGACGGAAGCGGTTGACTCCGGAGCATCAAAACACTCCGGTGAAGTCGTTTTCAAGGAAACTTTATTTGAACATACTAATACATCGCGCAGACTTCCTCAGACTGTGAAAACTGGGCATCAAAACTCTCTTAAATTCGACCGTTGTAAAGCAAGGGTTGCTAGGAAAAGTATGCCTCCAGAAAAACGCCAACAAAAATAAATCTTGCCTTAAATAGGAGGTCAACACCTCATCCCCAGGCATTCAAGCATAAAGGCCGGAAGTGCTGGCCTCGCCAAGATAGCAGCAAGTCTCCCCAAACGTCCACCCACAAGTGGGGTCTGTCAAGAAAAATTAATGATGGCCAGGATCCACCAAGCAAATGTTCTAGACAGGTGATTGCCTCCCGGTCACCACACACAGCGACAAAGCCATTCCAAGAATCGGACGCTATGGGCGGGAAGAGGGACTGCGAGGTATTTACAAACATACGTATACAACAAACCAGAAAATCTCTTGAAACACAGATTACTCTCATACCTTCAACTTATGAGGATTCAAAACCATATAATTTTTCAATTTACAATGTAAAAAAGTACAGTGTTTAGGTAACTTGTGAAGATTACTAAGTTAGCAAATTTTCTACTTTAATACTTAAGTATAACAATTTCTTAAACACTTATAATTCCTATGACGGATTACAAATGGTTTACATCAATTGATAAATAGTTTTGTGGATAAATTTAAAATTTTAACTATTCATTATTTTATTTAATTTTTATTCATCTCTATCTGCATCATATCCCACGCGAAATTTAGAAATCGAAACCCGAAACCTGGCAGAGGAGAGAGAAAAAAAAACACACTTCAGCTTCTGCGCGATTCGAGTGCATCCAAACCGATGACTAAGCATATTTATCGCTCTCCTCTGGATGAATGTTTTTAGAATCGGCGTTTTCTAGCTCAGGAACGTCCTACCTTTACACAGTATTTTACTCGAGATTTCGAACTGCGTGTTAAGCAGGTACTTAAACTATACGATTTGCTCTTTGCTGGTTCGAAATGGATAAAACTAAAATTAAATTTATACTAAGCAAAATCATAATTAAATTACTTTAAAATTTGATCTAATTGTATCAGGGTATCAATATTATTAACATCACAATCTTTAAACATCGAATATAATTTTGCATATAGTATTATAAACTTTAAAATTTCATTGCCAATTTGTCTTACCTCAAAAATTTTTTTATAACGTCAGTTACATAAAACTTGATGAAATTCTGGAAAATTTTTATTTTAAAGAGGACAGTTGACGGAGGAGCAAACATTTTTCTTCTCGTTGAAATTCCACATCATACTATATAATTATGGCTACTCTCAACGATTACCCCAATATTGCAAAATCGTTAAAAATTGGTAGTACGAATCAAATAAAGGTTTTACATCATTTAATTTTTGGTACAGACGGCGAGAGACAAAATCATGCCAGATTACGTAAATTTACAGGTTTCAAACAGCCATTCGCTTTGGAAGAAACGAAACAGAAAATACTTAAAGAGTTTTCACTTAAGGACTTGATTTCTGTTTGTAATATACTTCATTTAGAATTTTCAACTGACCCAGATAAATGTGCCAATACCATTCTTATGAGTCTTAGTGATTTATCGTTATTAAAAGCGGAATTTTCTGATCTTTCGGAATGCGAAGTAAATGATGATCCACTTCCGATTGAAAGTTCAACCCAAACTAACAACGTTGTAGCGGAAAATAGAACTCCCTCCCCTCCCACCACTTACGCAGAAGAATCTTCGAATAAGCAAAATACGCACATTTCCTTTGGAGAATCAGATCAAAGTTTATTGCCTTCAGTTGAAACTGCGAGTCTCTCTTTCCAGTTGTTTAGTCTAAAAGACGTTGTTGATTTAATAAAACCTTTCTCGTCTCGTGATAATTACAGTGTTGAAAATTTTATATCTGAAGTTGAAGAAATTTTTTGTTTATATCAGATAAACAATCCAATTCACCAAATTACTTTTGTTAGAAAATGTTTGACTGGTCCCGCTCAAACTTTAATTAGGTCTATTCGTAGAATTACAAATTGGGAACAATTGAAGCACCATTTGTTAGACGAATTTTCGGACAAAATTAACAGTATTCAGTTACATAAATTAATGGAATCTCGACGTATGAAACCGTTTGAAACCCTACAAGAATATTTCTTAGCTATGAGAGATTTGGCACACAAAGGTTCTCTCGATGATTCATCTCTGTTTGAGTATGTCAAAAACGGAATTCCTGATTCAAAAAACAATAAAATTATTCTTTACGGTTGTAAATCCATCCCTGAATTTAAAGAAAACTTGAAAATTTATGAGAAAATCTTTAACAGTTCACAACATTTCAGACAAAATAATCAGAAAAAATTTGATGCTTTCAACTTCAATGTGAAACTCGATAATACACGTAGCCCAAATACACAACCAGTATGTTATTCCTGTGGCTTGAGAGGTCACAAAAGCAACCAATGTTTGAATAAGTCACATGGTAAGCAATGCTACGGATATAAAAGTTTTGGTCATGTTCATGCTAATTGCCCCAAAAGTTATCGAAATTCTAAACCAAAACCTGATTCTCAAAAACCTATTCCTGATAAAACTGTAAACGCGCTTTCTCCTGAAACTTCATCGAAAAATCCCATGCATGTTGACATTCAACTTGCAGGAATTCAATTGACAGCACTCTGTGACACTGGGTCACAGGCAACCCTCATCAATGAGAAAACCTATCGAAGAATTGGTTCGCCACCATTGCAGCCCACCAACATTCCCTTTTCAAGAATTGGCCCAAACCAAGTTCACAGCATCGGTTTCTTTCAGGATTCCATCGAAATTCAAAACATTACTTTACCTGCTAAAATACATGTTCTACAAAGATGACTTGATTCCTTTTGATGTGATTATCGGAATCGACTTTTTACAGCAAACCCAATTTAAATTTGATAAAGACGGTATTCGTTTATGAAAAACTCCTGATGATAACATCTTCGTTAATATTGCTAATGTTCCTGATGACCAAGCTTCTCCATTTGATCTTTCACACATTTTGAATTCTGAAATTCGTGAGGAAGTTCAAAATATCGTTACTTCCTACAAACCCCATAAAGTTCAAGACACTGAAATTAAGATGACTATTTTATTACAAGATAAAATCCCCGTAGCTCAACGTTCTCAACGACTCTCTTTTGCGGAACAGAAAATTGTAGAAAAACAAACTCAAGATCAGGGCCAAATAGGCATGTCTAAAAAACCTCTAACATCTACTCAAGATAGGATTTCTAGGGTAGAGAAAATGGATATTCCAATTGATTTTGAATGTCATGGTGATGATTATGGAAAATTTTTAGATGATGCTGATGCCAATGATTTAGATTTGCTTAATGATAACGATGATGATAATGCTTTTGATATTGGAACTATCAAGGCAACTCTTAAACCAAAAATATTTGGTGCCGACGATGATGCCTGTATGAGCCAAATGTCATACGTTGCACTGGTCCTAAATTTGTTGTATTCGAATGGACTGTAGACTAATTATATCAAAACCATTGTTGACCATACGACACACGAATTAATAATTTTATTTACTTAAACGAATTAAACACAATACTAATGTATGAACAAAATCAATACATGAAACATCGACCATACGATGTGCGAGCGAAACAAATTCTTTTATGCAACAAACGATTTCAAACAAATTCTAATATCTTTTAGTTTACGATGCCAACATAAGAATTAAAAACTATGATACCTATATTTGTATTATTTCAAGGGCGCGTTTGGCGATTGCCATCATAGCCATTGGCGCCAACATTCTCCCCAGGTTGAAATATATTTCAAAATACATTAAAAATACATTCAAAATACATTGCAGTTATTACAATTGAATACATAAAATGAACAATATATTACAAAACAATTTTGCCTCATATTTTGGCTTAAACAAGTTCTAAATGAATACAGATAACTTAAAATGTAAATAATGTTATCAATAATACATGAATATTCAAATTAAATAAATTCAAAACATAAACCAACTAAAATTTTACATATTTTGATTAGGTAATACACATAACTTTCTAATACTACGTTTATATATACCGTAGTTTGTTTTCACCACAGCTACTCTAATTCTACTAGATGGTACCCGTCAAAACTTGACGGTTATTAAGTAAACATTCCAATAAAAAAAAGGATTCATAACCTTATTAAAATATTAGAAATTCATATGTACGTTGCACATATGAATTTCTAATATTTTAATATTGTATATGCACACGTGGCTTTCATATTGCGTTTATATGAAAGCCACGTGTGCTGGTAATTTAGAAATATTCAATAAAACACTTCAAAAAAATGTAAGAATATTTTGCGGTTATATTAGGTATTCGCTTTGAAAAGCACGCTACCGTACATACCCTTTGGAAATATCACTATCCATGCGCCGAGTTTGCAACTTTCCGAAAATACAAAATTTGATATTATTGTAATATCTGGTTAAAATAATCCCTATATATAAAACGCGTAGGTATGCGGTACAAAAATCTACGATATTTCTACACTTCGAATGGCAACGGCTGCAACTACCGGATGTAAACAGCGGCTGTCCGCAATTTAAAACCGCGTGTGTGTAGTGGCGGCATAAGTTACAACCGCTGATCTTTTGACAATACATGTTTAGACCTACCAAATCCAGTGTTTAAACATGGACAGTTGTATGTAGGTTTATCTAGAATCCATTCTTTTGATTCTGTCGCTTTAGTATCTCCTACTTTTGAAATACTCAAATCTGTATATCAAGAAGTTTTATGAATATCATAGTTGAAATCCACACTATATTTTAGTACTTCCTGAATTTTTGCTCCATTTTATAAGTGTGGAAATTTTTCCAACAATTTATTATTTAATATGATTAAGTGTAGATATCTGAATTGTGAACAGTAATACATACAGAGAGTGATGTAATCAACACTGTATTTAAAATTTCCCCCCAACAATTTCTTATTTCTTGTAATGGTAAAGTGTAGATATCTTAATTTTGAAAAATTGCTGAATTTTTGCTCCATTTTATAAATGAAGAAATTTTCCCAGCAATTTATTATTTAATATGATTAAGTGTAGATATCTGAATTGTTAACAGTAATTCATACAGAGAGTGATGTAATCAACACTATATTTCAAATTTTCCCCCTGCAATTTCTTATTTGTTGTAATGATAAAGTATAGATATCTTAATTTTGAAAAATAGTACATACAAAGAGGGATGTAATTTTTAAAATCATTGATGTGGGCTTTCTCAGTCTTATCTTTAACTCTGTTCTAAGGTAATGGAAATTCACATTTTTTGATCACAATGTTGTAGAATCAGCTTAATAGAGAATACCCCTTAACAACATATATTTATGATGATAGGTAATTGTAACATTCCTTACATATGTCACTTTCAGTTGCGTTGTTTTGCAAAAGGAAATTTAAAACTAAAAGTGACCATGCTGGTCACACAGCAGCTAGTATGGTTAAAATATAAATATATATATATATATATATATATATAAAAAAAAGATGAATGAATGACTAACTTCATGTTTACATTTTCATGTCCCGAATATATAAAATGAATACTTGTTATTAATTTAATTGAAATGCTATGAAAACGTGAAAGGTATCGGAAAATTACAGACTTTTAAAAATTTAAGAAAATTTTGCCGTTATGTTAGGTATTCGCTCTGAAAAGCACACTACTATACAGTACATACCGTAGATAGTACATGTAAAAACGTGATGGTAAGTAATTGAACAGTTCCAATAAAAAAAAGATTCATAACCTTGTTAAAATATAAGAAATTTTTACAGAATATTGCTGTTTTGCAACCCGATGTGTTGCAATTTAGAACATTGAAATTTACTTGAATGTTTGCTGTCTGATTTGTTATTTTTAAATTGTTTTCTAATTTGAAGGTGAAATTTTTTAATACTTTTTTTATTAGATCTGAAAAATAATTATGAAAACAAATATGCTATGTGCTAAGTTTCGAATTCCTAGGCCTTCTGATTAGGGAATTACAGCATTTTTCCTTTCTTTCTATGGGCCCTGTGTAGCATTCCACATGACCTTAAAATATTTTAACTTCAAGTTTTAGTGAAGTAAGTATTTAGGAGGTTCTACACGGCATGTGTTGACCTTTTTTTTTTTTATACTTGGGTAGTCTCGCCAATAGCCATACAACCCAAGTTGTCATAAAAACACTGTTAGTGTCCATTACTTTACAATCCACTTCAAGTGAGATAAATGAAGTCCAGAAATACCAAAATAAAATAGAAATAAATATCAAAAATGTGTTTTCCAGCACACTTCATCGTTAGTAATTTTTTTCAAAAAGAAAACATAAAATTTTTTTTTCAAACTTACTTCTCCCAATGATAAACTGTAATATTTCAAACATGCAATAGGCTTAACGCACTTATAAAACTTCCCTAAAAACGATATTCCTTGTGAAAGAATTTCTGCTGTTTTCAATAAGGCCTTGTGTATCTGTTGGCTTAATGTGAAGTTTAATATTGTTTTGATTCCGAGATCGGGATAAGGCGACGTAGAGTTGTCCATGCGAGAAAACTGGTTCTTGGAGGTAAATTCCAACATGCTGAAATGTTTGCCCTTGTGATTTATTAATTGTCATGGCATATGCAGGAATGATAGGAAATTGGCGGCGCTTTAGGACGAATGGAAGATAGACATCACTTGGAGAAAGATCTATTCTTGGCAGGAAAACTGTATCACCATGATTACACTGTGATAAAATTTTTGCCGAAATGAAATTTGCATGCAGTTCCAGTATTGATAAGCGAGTCCCATTGCAAAGTCCTTTAATTGGATTGAGATTTCTGAGCAACATGACTATCACACCTTTTTTTAACAATAATTTATGAGGTGGCATGCCAGATGGAGTTTGCTCATGTAAAAATTCTGGTGGATAATTTTGAATATCATTGGTGTCTTCAGAAACAATTGAATCTACACTGTAATATACATGGGGATTTCCTTCAATTCTTGATATTATGTTTGTATTTATTTCCAGTGTCTTCTTATTTGTCGGGGCTAAAATCACTCTATTTGCTAATTCTTCAACCTGCATGCTGGCTAAGGCTTCACTGTAAATTGATTCAATGATGTTTTCTTCAACCATGTGTTCAGGGATTTCTATGGAATCAATGGGTAATCCAGGGATGTTTGAAAAAATTCCTTCTCCTACATTCAAAAGCCAAGTGTTGTGTTCTTCTTGTCCGGCACTTCTCATGTTTGTGGTCAGTGGAATGTGGGTGAAACATCTCCATAAAGGGCTAGATTTGATGCATGCTTCTATGATATCTGCTGTAGATCCTTTTGGCACAACCGGAAGTGTCTGTCTGAAGTCTCCTCCAATAACAATAACTTTTCCCCCAAAAGGCCTGTCGTTCCTCATGATTTCTTTCAAAAGCAAATCAATACAGCGAAGACCATCCTTAGTAAGCATTGTGATTTCGTCTATAATGATGAGTTGAGCCCCATGCAGAATTTCAGCTTCTGGAGTTTCTGTCCTCATTGATGAAACTGACGTGTCAAGCATAGGAATGGGTAACTTGAATCCACTGTGAACAGTTCGACCACCTTTAAGAAGTGTTGCAGCAATGCCAGTAGTTGCGAATGGAAGTGCGACTTGTCCTTTTCCACGAATATAGCATAACAGGGTAGAGTATAAATAAGTTTTACCTGAACCACCTGGACCGTCAATGAAAAAATATCTGTCTGTTGTATCTGTGTCTTCGGTAGCTCTGATGATTTTCCTGAAGGCTTCAAGTTGTTGTGCATTAAGAGATGCAATTTGTTTTTCTGCCAGTTCTTGCTCTTCAAATAGATTGTAGAGCTGTGTTTCAACAGGATTTCCCGTCGGCATTGGAAGACCAAAATATTCGCATGTCAGTCCGTGTTGCTTAAGCGTTGTATTGATGTCGTGTAGAGCCAGATTCATGGAACTTCTGTCATCATTGTCTCGTAGGAAATCCATTGACATGTCAGGACAGTAACTGTTCCAAAGTTCGAGTGCATTAGTTGGAGTGCAGAAAATAAGTATGAAGGCAAAACTCTGTCTCAATTGCTTCGGCATTTGGAAAACAGCAGCATCCCTCAAACAGTAATAATATTCTTCATCCGAATCAAGCAAATGGCGATGAAATGCTGCTGTTTTGAAGGTGTCGTAAACGGTGCCGTCAACAGTTCTAAGGAATTCAAAACTTGTAGCACCGGGTACGTGGAGGAGTAACATCCGGAGATAGAATCGTTCTTCTTCTTTAACACTAACTATGTACATTCTTGCAACTATGTTGTTTCCACCTCTTTGTCTCTTTTGCCATCTGTTACAAACATATACATAGCTGTAGGGAATATCCGTATACAATAATGATGCAGCATCCGGATCTCTTTGGTTCAACTGAAACCATGCCTCAAGTTTAGTTGTTCCTGTTCTTGCAGCCTGTAAAGCTTGTTCTTCTTCACCTTCTCTAAAGACTATGCGCTGATGATTCGGCAGGTGAACTGGCATTCTCATAACAGCATGTGACCTGTCGTGCATTTTAAACTGGAGCAATCGCCACATAGCTTCTGGTGCACTGACGTATCTTGCATTGATGTAGTTAGCAATTTCGTTTGTCTGGATCTCTCCTGCACCTACAACCATATTTACACAATCGTAACCTTTGTAGATGTACTTGTAGATGTATTTCACCGCTCTCATAGATGTACAAACTTCCACGTTGATATGTGCATCGTATTTCATGAGCAGATAGGCATTGTAAGGAACAACATATCTGTTGTCCAGTGTGGTTCCACGCACAACAACTGTTGGACCCATGCATCTTCTATACTTAGGATATCCATCTGCATTCTGCACAGTTTCGGTCTGATAATCCTTTGGGAAACTTTTCCTACACTTTCCAGCTTCCATGCAAGGTGCACCAGGATTGTTACCCCCGCAGGGACCATGTACCATACAGCGCTTGACGATTTCATGCAGACGTGAATTTTGAACAGGATCTGGAATCTCGGCACTAACAAAACGATCAATGCGTTCTGCTGTTGAAAATTTGTCTTCTGACCGTATGACAATTAAGATGTGCGCATGCGGAAGACCCCTCTTTTGAAATTCGATCGTGTACACATGAGCTATTGAAATACCTAAAACACCATGCACTGTCAGATCTTGAAGAATGGATTTCAACTTTAAGTTGTAGATGCGTGCAACCAAATCAGGACGGTCACTTGGCTCTTCACCTCTTCTTAAATTTTCTGTAATTTCAGGCCAATTAGGATTAGCTGTAAACGTTATGAAAAGATCTGGAGGACCAAATTTTGCAAATATAGACATGGCATCAGTACACCTCTCACGCATGTTTCTAGGCGAGCCTTCGAATGATGAGGGAAGAATGACTGGAATTCCGGCTGTTCGTACGCCACCATTCTGGGCTCTGTTTTCAATATGATCTGCAAGTCCATGGTAAAGTTCAGTTCGTAGCTTCTGCTGATGCGTCCTGATATAGTTCAAATTGTTAGCTTCAACTTGCAAATAAGAATCCACGATGAACTGCTGTGTAAGTCTTCCGGCACTTATAACTGGATTAAAGTCTTCTCTTATGGCCGTCAAAGCTGCTTTGTACTGCAGCATAGTCACATGAACTCTAATTCTGTTTGCTTGCGCTCCATCATAAGCCTCGCAAGTCCAGTTAGGCTGCCAACCTGGTTCACCATATGGGAATAAAATGGGATAACACATGGGATCCAAGTTGGGGCTGAGAATGTTTATGTTTACATACTGCCGTTCTGGATCTTCCGGATTCACTGGATAAATTCTAATGTCCCTATCGAAAGGAGGTTCACCATCATCATTCACAAATACCATTGCAATTTCATTCGCTGCAGGTGCATTATATCTTCTCTGATCGGAGTGTCTGTCTCGTCGGAAAACCAGATTGACAACTGGAATGTCTTCTGCTGCTTCGTTTGCCTCTACAATCGCTTGGGCTTCAACGTCCCTTAGCATACGGTAAGTATGACAAAGTCGATTGGTCGCTCTGAATAGCCTGTCCAACTGGTCCAGAAGACGGGGGATGCATTGTTGATTAGC
The DNA here is from genome assembly GCA_907164885.2 of Dolomedes plantarius. Taxonomy (NCBI): domain Eukaryota; kingdom Metazoa; phylum Arthropoda; class Arachnida; order Araneae; family Dolomedidae; genus Dolomedes; species Dolomedes plantarius. The sequence continues at coordinate 231,209,803 of OU015491.1, read as the reverse complement.
AGGATGACGAACTCTTATTTCTGTTGCCTGTGTGCTGTCTATGACGTAAAGTTGGGCATACTGTGGAGCTTGTCCATCAGGTGGTTGAATGTGGCTTGTATTGTGAAAAATTTGACCATGCACTTTAAACACGTAGGGTCCTCTTCCACTGAAATTAACTACTTTGGCTCCCATCGATGCAAAGGACAAAGCACTATTGTAAGAACGAATATTGTCTCGAAAATTCTTGTAATCTTGATTATCTGGATTCATCAGCAAGTCTTGAAGAAGTGGTGGATAATTTAGCTGATTTCCATCAGAATCCATTGGTTTTCTCAATGCAATTTTCCCTTTTCGGCAGCAATTATTGAATTTTCTGTCCGGAGGTCGTTCAGCAGCAAAATTCTTTGAACCACAGAATTGGCAAATGTCAGTCATTGGGCCACAGTTATGTAACTCCACACTTTCATTGTTAAGTGCTTCTTCTCGCACTCTCTGATTGTTTCTTTCATTTCTTCGACGGTGGAATTCCACATCTGCATCTCTTCGCATCTGCATTTGTGATTCTGTTTCTTGTTCACGATGTCGAATCTGCGATTCTGCATTTTTCCATCGTCGTATCTGTGCATGTGACTCTGTTTCTTGTTCAAGACGTCGCCTGTATGATTCTGCTTTTGCCTGTCGTCGCATCTCTGCTTCCAATTCACTTTCTTGTAGTATACGTTGCCTGTGCGATTCGACATCAACATCTCTTCTCATTTGTGCTACCAATGGTGTTTGTAGCTCCCGATATTGCCTATGAGCTATAGCATTAGCTTCTTGAATCCTGTTCAATGACTCCTGGCTTTGCCTTTGCAACCACCTTCTTTTCCGTTCAGCAGTCAAGCGACGCCTTCTTTGAATTGGTGTTTCATCTGGATTCATTGCTATTGATAACAATTTGCAGTGCTTCAGATGTATATAGAAGTAATATAATTCGAGAAAGTGGCACAAAACAAAATAATAAAATGTCCCCTTATAATCACCTGAAATATTGTTTTAAGGTGACTGCCTACATTTGGAGCCAATTTTTTTAAAAAATCATTTTTTAAAGATTTTTTTGTTTTTATGGTAAAATAGCACTTGAAAATTAAAAAATAAACGAAAACTTGCCAGTAAATACCATACTTTTTTATAAATTGGTCAATTTGAAGTAATTTTCAATGAAAATTAGCTAAAATGCGACAGATATGACAGTTATCTTAAATGACCCACAATCTAAGAGAAATTTTAAAATGCAAAAATGTTGCAATATGAAAATTTCCTCCGATTCATCATTCCTCTCCTTATAAAAACAGCCCCAAACACAGTGGCGTATGCAGCCCCATTTTTTCTGATTACATATATTACTTAAATAGGTTCAAGCTCTGCACTGATTGCTCAAAACTACTTTTTCATAGTAACCCCCCCCCCCCCCCCCCCCCCAACTTTTGAAAATTTCGGCGTATGCTGCTGCCCAAGCAAAAACTATTTAACTATTTATTATTATGCATCAATTATTGAGCGTCATTTCATTAACAATAGCATCTAAAACATTTCCCGAAAATTTTATCAAATTATATGTATTATTGTGTGAAATATCATGATAACGGTAAAGATTTGTGCTAAAAACATAATTCTGAGAAAAACTCAGTTCAAGTTGTTTGCCACTTCAATTTTGTAGCAGACATTTTTTAAAATAGCTATAACTCTGCTTCTAATTGATGTAGAATGAAAATCAAAACGGTTTTGAAAAGAGAAAAGATTGAATTGCACGATTCCTGGAAAAAATAAAATTGACCAAAATAGTCAAAAAATGACATTTTCAACGTAGGCAGTCACCTTAAAAGATACACTATCATCGCAATAGAAGGCTTTACTAAAAATTATTACAGTGAGGTTTTTTTTTTAAAATATTGAAGTTTATAATTAAAAAAAAACGTTCTTGGAAAAAAAAATCATGCTTGCAGCTGATTTTAAAATCCGACTTGTACAGTCTAACTAATGCAGCCAGATATTTAGAAACAATACTGCTAATTCAATCTATTTCAATGTAATATAAATATTTTATATAATCAAGTATTATGCTATATATATGTATAAATAGGCTATGTATAAATATATTAAGCAAAAATAAAATATATAAAGAAAATCAGATTAAAATATCATGCAAATTATTCACGTGCAAAAAATTTTTGCACATGTATTTCAATTTAATGTACATATATTATATATTATGCTATATATATGTATAAATAGGCTATGTATAAATATATTAAGCAAAAATAAAATATATAAAGAAAATCAGATTAAAATATCATGCAAATTATTCACGTGCAAAAAATTTTTGCACGTGTATTTCAATTTAATGTACATATATTATATCTTATGCTATATATCTGTATAAATAGGCTATGTATAAATATATTAAGCAAAAATAAAATATATAAAGAAAATCAGATTAAAATATCATGCAAATTATTCACGTGCAAAAAATTTTTGCACATGTATTTCAATTTAATGTACATATATTATATCTTATGCTATATATATGTATAAATAGGCTATGTATAAATATATTAAGCAAAAATAAAATATATAAAGAAAATCAGATTAAAATATCATGCAAATTATTCACGTGCAAAAAATTTTTGCACGTGTATTTCAATTTAATGTACATATATTATATATTATGCTATATATGTATAAATATATAAAGCAAAAATAAAATATATAAAGTAAATCAGATTAAAATATCATGCAAATTATTCACGTGCAAAAAATTTTTGCATGTGTATTTCAATTTAATGTACATATATTATATCTTATGCTATATATATGTACAAATAGGCTATGTATAAATATATTAAGCAAAAATAAAATATATAAATACTATAAATAGGCTATGTATAAATATATTAAGCAAAAAGAAAATCAGATTAAAATATCATACAAATTATTCATGTGCAAAAAATTTTTGCATGTGTATTTCAATTTAATGTACATATATTATATATTGTTAAATAAATATATATATATGTATAAATGTATAAATATATGTATAAATATATATTAAGCAAAAATAATATATATAAACTAAAGAAATTCTGATTAAAAATCATACAAACTTATTGAATCGTTACCAAACACGTATTAGATGTGGAATATATAGAATTCCATGTGTTGTAAATGCAAAAAATCTGTATACTGAAGATTTGGCCTTTTGAACCGGCTAGCTTACTATTACAGCAACTTTTGTGACGTACAGTTTGGAACATATCACTGCGCATGCGTCAAATTTGCAACTAAATTCGACATTATTGTAATATTAAATTGTAATACTGTATTGTAATATATATTATATATTATGTATTAAAAAATATATAGTATATATTAAAATATATATATTATATATTATGTATTAAAAAATATATAGTATATATTAAAATATATATATTATATATATATATTATATATGGTTAAAATAATGAAAACATGTTTTACTGCGAAAAAAATTCTGATTCAATTTATCTTAAATTAACGAATCACGGTGAATGAATGACTCACTTGTGTTTACATTTTCAGAAACACTATAATAACGCGAAAGGTGGCGGAAAAGAGATAATTCTCTAATGAAGAGATAATTTTGAAATAAAATTGATCGAAATAAAGTTGATTTGTGTCGATATTACGTTGTTTTAATTACAATTATTTGGGTTTAGTTGGCAAATAATCTTTTTGAACTTTACTTTTAACTTGTTAAGCCTAACTCATAAAACAAAATGGACGCCAAATGGATGGATATGAGGTGGTCGCTCCGGACGCGTTACGGACAGAGTCGATTACAGAACACGGCAACTATTATAAGGATTATCGGATCCTGGTATCACTTCTTGAATACGTCCAATCAACCATTTACATGGTGGCAAGTGATCCTCTTTAACCAAAACCATTAGACCAGGTTGTAAATTTTGTCTTTCAACATGCCATTTGGTGCGATTTTGTAAATGATTTAAATAACTAATCTGCCATTTTTTCCATATGGCTTGAACAATTTTGGTGGTTTTTTGCCATTTTGTTAATAAATTGTCTGGTTTTGTCACTATTAATGGTTCAGGGATTGTATTCAAAATGCGTCCTATCAAAAAATGTGATGGAGTTAAAACATCTAAATTATCCACATCTGAGCTCATCGGAATTAACGGTCTGCTGTTTAAGATGCCTTCGATCTGAATTGTAATAGTCTGGAATTCTTCCAAGGTCAGTTTTCGATCACCAATAGTTCGTCTAAGATGGTATTTAAATGATTTGACACTGGCTTCCCAAAGTCCACCAAAATTCGGGGCTTTGGGAGGAATAAAATTCCAGGCAATGCCTTCTGAGGCTAAATAACAAGCTAAATTTTCCTCTGGCTTTTTAACAAGTTTGTACAATCGTTTTAATTCTAAATGCGCGCCTACGAAATTGGTGGCATTATCCGTGAACAGAGATGAACTTTTACCACGTCTAGAGAAAAATCTTTTTACCGCCGCGATTAGCGCATCTGAGGTTAAATCTGTGACAGTCTCTAAATGTACCGCCTTTGTCACAAAGCAGACAAATATAGCTATGTATACTTTGTGGTATACACCCTTTCTTTGTCCTTTAAACTTTACATAAAAGGGTGGGTTTATTCTTTCCGGAGGGAGATTGCCCATAAGCTGACTTTCCGCAACAGGTTTTTGTTTAAAACATGTAACACAATTGTGGACAATTTTTCGAGCGACACTTCTGCCGTTTAATGGCCAGTATTATTGGCGTACTAAATGCAATAAATTCTGTGCTCCTACATGCAGATATTTCCTATGGTAGTAATTCATCAAAATTTTTGTAAATTTGTGGTTCGCAGGAAGTAAAATGGGATGTTTTGCATTAAAATTTAAATTCGATTTTTCTAACCGTCCTCCAACTCTTAGAATTCCATTGGAATCTAAAAAGGGTTGGAGGTCCTTTACCTTCCCTTTTATAACCCTTTTACCAGCTAAGAGAGCAGATATCTCCATTTTAAATTCATTTGCCTGTATTTGCCGAATGATAAATTCTGTCGCTGTTTTCTGCTCCTGGGGTAACAGGGGGCCTCTGTACCTGTCCTCTGGTTTGCTTCTAGTATTTTTCAAAAATCTGAAAATAAAACTAAAAATATATACAATTTTAGAAAAACTATTTGATCTGTCTAAAACTCTATTTAACAAATCACTTTCTAAAGTCAATACAAAAGTCAATGAAGGGACCGGCAATTTCTGCAATTCTGGAACCTCCACAGCTGTTGGGCAGGGATTATCCTTTAACGACGAAAAGTCATTCAAAAGGAAAGTGGGACCATCCCACCACAGTTTGCTATCTCGAAGAGTTTCAGGATCAAAACCTCTAGAAATTATGTCAGCTGGATTTTCTTCTGAAGTTACATGGTGCCATTGATGAGTCGAAGACAGTTCTTGAATAACTGCGACGCGATTCGCTACAAATGTTTTCAAAGTATGTGGTTCGTGTTGAATCCACGCAAGTACTATTGTCGAATCGGTCCACAAATGAACGCTATTCACAGATATTTTTAACGATGATAGCAATCGGTTCACTAATTTTACTAGTAATACTGCTGCACAAAGTTCTAGTCTTGGAATTGTTGTACGCTTCAGAGGCGAGACTCTTGATTTGCTGCAGAGAAACTTCACTGAGACTTCCGATGATGTGCCAGTGGCTTTGACATAAACTACCGCTCCATAGGCCTTTTCGGAGGCTTCCGAAAATCCGTGTATTTCTAGCTGACAAATACTATCATTCAAAATATAGCGATCGACATCAATACTTTCAACTACTTGGAGGTTTTTTACAAAATTTTTCCATTCTTGAGCTTCTTTAGCTGAGAGTGGCTCGTCCCAGTCAATCTTTAAAAGCCATAATTTTTGAATAAATATCTTTGCTCGAACTATAATTGATCCTAAAAGTCCTAAAGGGTCGAATAATCTAGAAATATGAGATAATATTGATCTCTTAGTGGACTTTGATGAATATATTGAGGGAGAAACAAAAAATTTAAATTTATCAATTTTTGGATTCCAAATGAGACCTAGTGTCTTTACTGTTTCTCTTGATTGATCAAAATGATATTCTTGATCTTCGAACGGCACTGATTTTAACAGTTCTCTTTCGTTAGAGGACCATTTACAAAGTTTCATTCCACCAGCTTGTAACATTTGTATCAACTGGTTTTGTAACTCCTTAGCACTACTTAAATCATTGCTACCTGTGACTAAGTCATCCATGAAGAAATCAGAGAGAGTCACAGCTGAAGCAAGAGGAAAATTATCTTTCTCTTCTACTGCAAGTTGTCTCAAAGCTCTTACTGCTAGAAATGGAGCTGAGGCTGTGCCATATCTCACAGTTTTAAGTCTATATTCTTGAAAAGACTCTTCAGGAGAATTACGCCAAACTATTCTTTGTAAATCTGAATCATTATTCGTAACTAAAATTTGTCTATACATTTTAGAAATATCAGCTGTCAGAGCATATTTATGTAATCTAAATCTTGATGTTATGTCGAAAATATCATCCTGCAACTTTGGGCCTACCATTAGTGTTTGATTTAGAGAAATGCCTGTTGATGTCTTAGCCGAGGCATCAAACACTACCCTCAATGCAGTTGTCGAACTATCCTTCAAAACAAAACGATGCGGAAGGTAGTTTGTTTTACCCAACACTTCATTTCTCTCGTAATGTGGAACAAGCTCCATATGACCTAATTTTAAATAAGCGTCCATGAATTCTGTATACATGGTTCTACAATTGGGCAAGCGTTCTAATCGTTTTTCTGTACTTAGAAAACGCTTAATAGCCATATCCTTTGAATATCCCAAAGATTTAGTACACTCTTTGAAAGGTAATTTTACACAAAATCTACCCGATACTCTAGTATAATGTTTTACAAAATGATCTTCACATTGAATTTCTTCCGGTGTTAAAGAACTAACTGAATTCACTTCTTCCAGTTCCCAAAATTTTTTTAAGTTTTCTTCAATATATTCTGAAGGCTTCAATAATCCACAGAATTGCGTGTTTACAGAACTAACCACTGTTCCACTAGCTACATAACCGAATACAGTTTCTTGCAATAAAATACCATGCGAAAGTAAACGAAATTGTCCTGACCTCAAAATTTCAAAAAAATACTCTGCTCCGATAAGCAAGTCAATTTTGGCTGGATTTGTGAATCCTTCATGTGCCAGTTCAATATGCGACGGTAAATTCAAGTCATTTATGTTTATTGGGATATTCGTAATAATGTCTGTAATATTAGGTACAATTAAACATTCCATACTGGCAGAAAAATTCCTGTTCTTATTTGCAACTTCTATAACTACACTTTTATTTACAGTGATCGATGTATTATTTAATGTTGATACGGGAGCGTATATTCTTTCAGCTCTTAAACCCAATTTTTTCAAAAATCTATAAGATAAAAATTGAGCACTTGATCCATTATCTAAAAGGCAAATGGCAGGAATAAATTCCCCTAACATATTTTTCACATAAACCCGTGCTGTTTGAAGAAGAATATTTTTCCTTTGAGAGATTAAACAGCTTGAAACTGCTTTAGCTTCGACTGCTAAATTATGTTGTGGTTTTTCATTTTCGTTTGGGATAAATAAATTTGATGACTCAATTGGCGAGTCAATTGGCGCCGCCGACAGGGTGTCTACACATTCTCTATGAAGAAGTGTGTTGTGCTTAGCTTTGCATACATTGCACACGTACTTCGAATTGCAATTTACAACTGTATGTTGCGCACTGAAGCAATTAATACACAAATTATGTTTTTTTACAAAGTCAAATCTTTGCAACGAATTTAGTTTTAAAAATGCAGAACATTTAAATATGTAATGATTAAGAGATTTACAGCAAGCACATACTTTATTGTAAGATTTCACCATAAGTGATTTCGGTTTTTGGTATTTATCAAAAACTTTCAATTTTGAAGAGACACTACGTGATAAATTATCCAACATTTGGCATCTTTTTTCCAAAAATGCAATTAAATCATCCAACTTCGGAACTTCCGTGGAAGTTATATTTAGCTCGTATTGCTTTCTTGATTCTTTATCGAGTTTAGCCAAAATTATATTTAATAACACAACATCAGATAATTTATTTCTTTCAAGACCCATTGTATTTAGTGCTCTTAAATTTTTGTTAACTATATCTATCAAACTTCGCAGTTCCTTAGAAGATTCATAAGTTATTTTATCAAATTCTAGTATTTGCTTAACATATACATCAACTAACACGCGTTCGTTTGAATATCTTTCATCTAAAGCTGCGAAAAGCGTTTTAAATGTATCATTAACAGTTTGTAAATTCTTGGCTTCGCCGACTAAAGCCGAATGTAAATACTGCAATTTTTGAGTTTCATCTAAATGAGAATTATTGGTAATAATATTATCAAATTGAAACAACTATAGCTTAAAACAACTATATTCTTCTATTTTTCCCGAAAATTTAGGAATTACAATTTCGGGAAGTCGAATATTAACGCTATTATTTACATCTTTATTACCATTTGAAATAAATGAGCTATTTTGACAGGTAATCAAACTATTAATTTTTACCTGTAATGCTTCGATGCGAAATTCCATATCCAAAAATTCTTCTTCAATATCCGATATACCTTCTTCGGGATCAACTTTCTCGAAAAACTGTATTCGAATGTAATCCAAACTTGATTGATATTTCAATAAATTTTCTAATTTTATTTTTAACTCAGCAGCTAAAATATCCGATGGGGCTTTTACCTCCTTTTCTTTTAAGTATGTCTCTATTTTAGTAATCTGAGCCTTCAATGTCGATTTTTGTCGATTTAGCGCAATGAGAGCCATTTTTATCTCCGGCTACGTGGACCAACTGTATGAGCCAAATGTCATACGTTGCACTGGTCCTAAATTTGTTGTATTCGAATGGACTGTAGACTAATTATATCAAAACCATTGTCGACCATACGACACACGAATTAATAATTTTATTTACTTAAACGAATTAAACACAATACTAATGTATGAACAAAATCAATACATGAAACATCGACCATACGATGTGCGAGCGAAACAAATTCTTTTATGCAACAAACGATTTCAAACAAATTCTAATATCTTTTAGTTTACGATGCCAACATAAGAATTAAAAACTATGATACCTATATTTGTATTATTTCAAGGGCGCGTTTGGCAAATTGCCAACATAGCCATTGGCGCCAACAATGCCCTTGAGAATGAATCCGTCAAAAATGAAAAGGTTGAACCAAAATTTCAAGTTATTGAAGCTCCCAAACCTCCTGAACAAATAGCAGCTTTTCAACAACTGAAATACATTCTTTCACAAAACCCAGTTCTTCATGTTTTTCAACAGGGATACCCATTAGAACTCCACACTGATGCCAGCTCCTTATGTTTTGGCGCTGTGCTCTTGCAACAATCAGATGATGGACAGTTTCACCCTATTCATTATTTTACCCGTAAAACTACAGTTCAACAAGAAAAATATCATAGTTATAAACTGGAAGTTCTTGCCGTCATTGAAGCGCAAAAGAAATTTCGAAACTACTTGTTAGGAACGAAATTTAAAATTATTACCGATTGTGATGCTTTCCAAAAAACGAGGCACAAAAAAGACCTACCAGCTAAAATTGCTCGATGGGCATTGATGTTAGAAGACTTTGATTATGAAGTTTGTCATCGAAAAGGTAGACAGATGAAACATGTTGATGCTTTAAATCGTAACCCCATTCTTGTAATTACCTCAAATGATATCACTCAAAAGGGGAAAAATGCCCAAGATCAGGATGAATTTATATTTCAAATTAAATCTATGCTTGAATCTACACCTTCCGATGATTTTTTTGTTAAAAACGGAATTCTTTATAAACTTTATCAGGATGCCGAACTTTTGGTAGTCCCACAAATGATGCAGAAAGAAATAGTGTTAAACGCCCATTCACAAGGTCATTTTGCTTCACAAAAAACCGAATTGATTGTTTCTCGTGAATTTTTCATCCCTCAACTTAAGAAATTAGTTCAAGAAATTATTTCGAATTGTATTCCTTGCATTTTGTCCTCGCGAAAATCTGGAAAACAGGAAGGATTACTTCACCCCATTCCAAAAGGTGATGCACCCTTTGAATGTTACCATTGCGACTTTTTAGGACCTTTACCATCAACAAAAAATGTTATAATTATCTTTTTACTGTAGTTGATGCCTTTTCCAAATTTGTATGGATCTATCCCGTGAAGTCCACTTCTACGAAAGATGCCTTAGACAAATTATCCTTGCAACAAACTACATTTGGCAACCCTTCTAAAATCATTACAGACAAAGGTAGCGCATTCACATCTTCAGAATTTCAAAGTTACTGCCAGGAACAGTCAATTGAACACATTTCAATAACAACAAGTGTACCACGTGGCAACGGTCAGGTTGAGCGCATTCATGGTACAATTATTCCCGTTTTAACAAAGTTAGCTATAGATGAACCTGACAAATGGTTTAAATACGTCCCAAAATTGCAACGTATCTTAAATAGTACCACCACACGCAGTACAAAATTCACACCTTTTCAAATTCTAATTGGTGTTAAAATGAAACAACAAGAGGATCTACAGATTAAACAACTTCTTGACGAGGAACACCACCAAAGAATTCTTGATGACAAAGCAGCGTTACGTAGTGAAGCTAAACGAAATATCCTTCGTTTACAGGAAGAAAACGTACGACAATATAACAAAAGGCGTAAACCAGCTTGTAAATACAAGATAGGTGACACAGTGGCAATACAACGAACTCAGTTTGGAACTGGATTAAAGCTCGGACCAAAGTTCTTCGGACCATATGAGATCACAAACATCAACCCCAACGATCGTTACGAAGTTCGAAAGTTAGAACATCACGAAGGTCCAACCATAACGTCAACTGCAGCAGATAAAATGAAGCAGTGGTGCAGAAACTGAACACCCATACCAATGTGATGAACATTGCTTGATTAAAAAAATTTTTTTAAACTTTTTCTGCTTGTTTTTTCTTTATATTTTCAGCCTTATTGTTTACTCCAACCCATCTGCGAACGCCTGGAACTTCAGGACGGTCGTGTAGTTGGCAACACCACTGAACTACTACTTCAACTTCCACTCCTCACTACTCCGGCGCGAAGGACTTCGCGCGCAAACATCATTATGGACTGTGAAAGAACTCTAAGCGGATGTGTTGTTCCACAAGCTCTCGATGTTTAGCTCTGTTAATACTTTTTTTTTGTGTTTTCTTTATTTCATCCTAAGTGTTAGTCCTGTCATGTAAAGGTTTCATTAAATATTTAAAATGATTTAACGTTTAATTATTCCCTTCTAATGGATGGAGTTTGCACTTCATCCCACACACACACACACACACACACACACACACACACACATATATATATATATATATATATATATATATATATATCGCACACCGGCAAGAAAAGTGACACAAGTCGAAAAATGGTAATTTTGAGGTTATATCATTGAAAAATATGTATGAAGTGCTCGAACGTGCACAAAAAGCTACACATCTCTATCTCGCAATTCGTCCACCTGAACGCAGTTGTGACAGTTTTATTGTAATGCTAGTTCAAGCTGTATCGTATTCTTTAAGTGGATTTTTCCCAAAAGCTGCATTTTTTAGTTGTGTCACTTTTCTTGCCGGGGTGCGATATATATACAGTGGACGCTCGTTAATTCGAACTCAAAGGTTCGAATTATCCGGTATTAAGAGAAAATATATAAATTTAAAAGTGTATCACTGAAGAAGAAAAATCTCCTAGTATGTATAACCCCAGAAAATATATTATATTATGTTATCTAAAATTAACATATTAAAAAGCAATACAGACTTGCCTTAATCATAAAATGAAGCAGAAGATATGCAGTAGAAAGTAAACTTTAATTAAAAATACGAATTACACTTTGGGGAAAAACTGTAAAGTGGATGTTTGGTTTTGTTTATGATGCCTACATTGTTCAGCCAACTTCTCGATTTGAAGTAAAAATTTCAATTCATTTTCAGAGGAAGGTTCCATCTGAATAAATGCTTTCAGAGTTTTAATAGAGTCCATTATGGCTTTGTCCATTATGGCCGCATTAAAAATATCTTTCGGCAGGTAAGTAGAGAAAAGCCCTGGCAGTTTCCTACCGAAATTAGTGCATACGTCTTCGTTTACATCAGAGCTTTGGCCACATACAGTTTGATAAGAAATATTGTGCCTTGACTTAAATCGAGAAAGCATCCATCACTGCATTTAAAATCTTCAATACCCATTCGACTTGCCAATTCATCAGCCTTCGTCAGCACTAGGGGTCCATTTATCGGAAAATTTCGAGATCTAACATCCTGGAACCATAGCAGTAGAGCTTTTACTAGATATTCTTGGGATGCATTTCTCATGCGTTTCCTTCCTCTAGCAAATTTTGATTTTTCCAATGAATCTAAAATTGACTCCTTGTTTTTCAAATAAGTTGACAAGATATTTTTTTTAAATTCCATAGTCAGCTGCTAACTTTGTTTTACATTCGCCATTCTCTACTCTCTTTAAAATTTCTACCTTTGTCTCCAAAATTAGGGTTTTGTACTTTCCACGCGTAGACATCCTGAATTTTTACACTTTCACATCACACACTGAGGAAGAAAAACTAGATCACATTAACTTGTCTGCACTGCAGGCATAACTGACGCAGCTCCCTAGAATCTGTAGTAAAGATTGGTTATTCTGAAATTCTAAGAAAATCGATACAAATAACGGAAAATCACTGTTAAGGCGCACTGATAAGGACGCCAGTCGTTTAGCGGAACTAACGTTTACCGGAAATGCAATAGTCTAGGAATGCGGGCATGTTCCTCTTTACATAGAAAAAAAAATACAGGTGATTTTGACACACAAAATAATAAATACAGCGTGTTGCATTAAATATGTTAAACATAACAATAAGATGAAATAGAAAAAATAACTACTAAAAATAAAAATTAAAATAAAAATCATAAGTAAAAATAATAATAAAAATAACACTTAGTAGTAATAATAATAAAAACTAAATAATTAAGGGTATAATAGTCCTAAAATATGGTAACCTAAGTAAGTCTGTAACTGAGAATCCACTACCTCCATGGTTGCAAGTTTTGTGACGTCAGTCATCTTGAGGTTACAAGTTCTTAACTTCCACTCTGTCTAGCGCCAGGTTTGGTGTTCTTTGGTTAAGTACTATTATTCAATCTTTAATAAATTATTAATCAATTCTTCTGTTTTTCATGGATTGTACGGTGTCTGAGTGTGTTTATTGTATAGATCATACTCATCGGAAACAATCCATTGGTTTTTAGACAGCATTGACACCCGCTGATGAAGAAATGCTGTCAAAAACCTCTTTCATACTTTTCTTTTCATGTTATTTGTTCCTGGCTGCAAGTAGCTTTAGAGCTATTACTGGTTTTCTCTTTCATCTTTTTCTTATATATATATATATATATATATATATATATATATAAAATTAATATTATTAATTTTCGATTTTTAATTGAATTTTAAAGCTGACACAGTGATTCCCCTCCGCAGTGATTCCCCTTCAACAGTAAATGGATTTAAGCTGTTGCATTGTCCGAGAATCACCCCTATGTATCTCGCTATTAGCAACTTATTGAGCGCGCTGCTCGTGTGCGATAGTCCCCGGTTAATCCCGGTGGACGCACAATTTTACTAATTATTCTAAATATTTGAATTTTATTCTTTTAATTCTTATTATATTATTTATTTTACTTATCTGAAGAGGGCTTAATTTTTATTTTACTGCTGAGCACATATTTTCTGATGTACCTATCTTGCTACTGGAGGTAAAGTCGTAAGACCATCGCATTCCAACAAACTCAATATACCTTAAACCTTGACCCTAACAGAGGAGCGAGCCTAGGGGCGAAGACTACTGTATGTATATATATATATATATATATATATATATATATATATACACTCATGGACAAAAAAATTACCGCACCAAGAAATAATTGCGGGATCGTAACGAAACTTGCAATGAAGGTACATGTCGGGGAGATATGCAAATGATTAGAAATGCAGCGTGATTGCGCATTACGTATAGCCGGTAGAGGGAGTTGAACATCGTACTCTGTGGAATATAAAACAGTTAACCAAAGCTTGTTTGAGTGTGCTGAATCATTTACAAAGGAAGAGCTGAGATAGACATGCCATTACGCCGTGTTCGAAGACAATATAAGCAGTTGTCGCTGTTTGAGAGGGAGAGAATCGTCGGGATGATGGAAGCTGGGTGGTCAGCTAGGCGAGTAGCTCGTCAATTAGGCCGCTCTGATTGTGTTGTGAGGAGGTGTTGGGACCAGTGGACCCGAGAGATGTCATGTACACGAAGACCAGGCTCAGGATGCCCTCGACAGACCAGTCGTCGAGAAGACCGCCACATCGTAAGAAATGCACGCGTACAGCCAACTGCTTCATCGGCCGCCATCCAGGCACAGGTAGCACCTTCACTAGGGGCCTCTGTGTCTTCTCGAACCATACGAAGGCGCCTGGCTGAATGACAGTTGGTATCGCGGCGCCCATTACGTGTGCTGCCCTTGACGCCCACCCATCGACGCCTCCGTTTGGAGTTTTGTCGCGCACGAGGAAACTGGACTGCAGCGGAATGGAACCAGGTCGTCTTTAGCGACGAATCCAGATTCAATCTCGGCAGTGATGACAATCGTGTTCGTGTGTGGAGAGCCCGTGGTGAACGCTTCAATCCTGCCTTTGCTGTACAGCGACACATCGCTCCCACAGCTGGTGTGATGGTATGGGGTGCCATTGCCTACAATACACGGTCACCCCTAGTATTGTTCCGTGGCACCATGACAGCCCAGCGGTATGTTCATGAAATCCTGCAACCACATGTGTTGCCACTCATGCAACGGTTCCCAGGAGCCATTTTTCAACAAGACAATGCTCGGCGTCATACGGCAAGGGTGTCACAAGACTGTTTCCGCACTGTTACTACCCTTCCTTGGCCTGCCCGATCCCCAGATTTGTCTCCAATCGAGTATATCTGGGATCCTTTGGGACGACGAGTTGGGCATCCCACGAGTTTGAACGAACTAGAGGCAAGGTTACAGCAAATATGGAACGAAATGTCTCAAGACATCATACAGAACTCAAGACATCATACAGACATCATACAGAATTCGCGCTAGAGGGAGTCCAACGGAGTATTAACTCCTCCGTTCGTTTGCCTTTTTCTCTGAAATAAATTATCCTTTTTCTTTGATTTTCTTATCATTTACTTATATCAAAGTAGTCATTACGTATGTAAAATTTCGTTTCATTTTGACGACTCCTTCTTGGTACGCTAATTTTTTTGTCCATGAGTGTATATATATATATATATATATATACTAGCTTTATATACCCGGCGTTGCACGGGTGTACCCTTAATAAAGCTTACTTGTATGATATGCATATTTGTATTTTATTTTATTTTTTTTTTAATTACGTCGAGGAATTAGTCGGAAAGACCATTTCCCTGCGTGCGGCCCAATACAAACTAGCCTTAGAATAATAGTTGTCAAGAAATTTGTATTTTATTCCAATCGATACCCCTCTCCACTGGTCAGCATCCCATCAGCATACTATAATACCCCCCCCCCCCATGCTGATGTCAGCATTAAAATGTTTCTTTCAATTTTGATATCACACTGGATCCTGGCCCTTCGAGGAGTTTGAGGGCTTCCCCGTAAACCCTTGTGAAAATCGCCGGTTTCATAAACAAAGAATTATCTGGCGTTGCCCAGGATAATAAAAATGAATGGAGTTAACCTGAGCTCTAGATGTATACGTACTAACAACCCAAAATATATACAATTCACACATACACACACACACACACACACACACACACACCTTTCCACACTTTATTTAATTAAGGTTGATCTCTCTCTTTACCCCTACCGCCAATTTGGTGTTCAAAATAGTGATATATAGGAAATATAAATTATTGGATTGTTTCTAGCAATTTTTACAAAATCTAAAGCGAATGTCGAAAAATCGTGACATTGATCGTGTTTGTTACATTTAATCGTGTTTCTTGCATTTTAAATCAAGAATCTTATGGATATCTGTTTCCTTCTTTGATATATGACGGAATATGTAAAAAACACGTAAAAACACGTTTAGTACCCCTAACCCCCTTGGGGGTCGAATTTTGAAAAATCCTGAATTGATTTTTAGGTATTCATGTTCCTTACATTTTAAAGCAAGAATCTTATGGATATCTGTTTCTTTCTTTGAGATATGAGGGAATATGTGAAAAACACGATTTGCCCCCCTCGCCACCTATGGGGGCCGAATTTTGAAAAATCCTTAAATTGGTTTTTAGGTATTCATGTTTCCTACATTTTAAAGCAAGAATCTTATGGATATCTGTTTCTTTCTTTGAGATATGAGGGAATATGTTAAAAATACGTTTCGTCCCCCCCCCTCCCCCCTTGGAGGGCGAATTTTGAAAAATCCTGAAACTGATTGGTCAGTAATCGTCTTCCTTTCATTTTAAAGCAAGAATCTTATGGATATCTGTTTCTTTCTTTGAGATATGAGGGAATATGTTAAAAATACGCCCCCCCCCCCCCTTGAAAGGCGAATTTTGAAAAATCCTGAAACTGATTGGTCGGTAATCGTCTTCCTTACATTTTAAAGCAAGAATCTTATGGATATCCGTTTCCTACTTTCAGATATGAAGGAATATGCGAAACACGTTAACCCCCCCTTACCCCCTGGGGCCAAATTTTAAAAAAATCCTGAAATTGGATTTAAGGTATTCGTGTTCCTTACATTTTAAAGTAAGAATTTTTTGGATATTTGTTTTTTTTTCTCTGAGATTTGAGGGAATATGGGAAAAATACGTTTTGCCCGCTCCCCCCCATGGGGGCCGAATTTTGAAAAATCATGAAATTGATTTTTAGGTTTTCGTGTTCCTTTCATTTTTAATCAAGAAACTTATGGATATCAATTTCCTTCTTTGAGATATGAAGGAATATGTAAAAAACACGTTTTGCTCCCCCTCTCCTCCTTGGGGAGCGAATTTTGAAATATCCTGAAACTGATTTTAAGGTATTCGTCTTCCTTTCATTTTAAAGCAAGAATCTTATGGGTATCCGTTTCCTACTTTGAGATATAAGGTATATGTCAAAAGCACGTTAAAATACGTTTAGCCCCCCCCCCCTCTCCCCCTTGGGGCCGAATTTTGAAAAATCCTGAAATTGGTTTTTAGATAATCATGTTCCTTACATTTTAAAGCAAGAATCTTATGGACATCAATTTCCTTTCCTGAGAGATGAAGAAAGTATAAAATACGTTTTGCCCCCCCCCTGCCCCCCTCGGAGGGCAAATTTTGAAAAATCCTGAAACTGATTGTTCGGTAATCGCCTTCCTTTCATTTTAAAGCAAGAATCTTATGGATATCCGTTTCCTACTTTCAGATATGAAGGTATATGTGTAAAACACGTTTAGCCCCCCCCCCCTTGGGGCCGAATTTTGAAAAATCCTGAAATCGATTTTAGATAATCAAGTTCCTTACATTTTAAAGCAAGAATCTTATGGATATCTGTTTTATTTCTTTGAGATATGAGGGAATATGTGAAAAATACATTTGCCCGCTCCCCCCCCCCATGGGGGCCGAATTTTCAAAAATCCTGAAATTGATTTTTAGGCATTCGTGTTCCTTCTATTTTAAAGCTAGAACCTTATGGATATCTGTTTTCTTCTTCTAGATATGAAGGAATATATGATAAAACACGTAAAAACACGTTTAGCCCCCTCCCCTCCTTGGGGGCCGAATTTTGAAAAATCCTGTAAGATGTTTTTAGGTATTCATGTTCCCTACATTTTAAAGCGAGAATCTTATGGATATCAGTTTCCGTCTTTGAGATATGAAGGAATATGTAAATAACACGTTTTGTCCCCTTCCCCCCTTGGGGGTCGAATTTTGAAAAATCGCTTATTAAATGACGTCTTCAGCACAAAAGTAATAAGCTCCTAAAATTTGATATCTGTATCTCAATAGTTTTTGCTGGGCGTTGATCCCTTTATATATATAGATAAAACACGTAAAAACACGTTTAGCCCCCTCCCCCCTTGGGGGCCGAATTTTGAAAAATCCTGAAACTAGTTTTTAGGTATTCATGTTTCATACATTTTAAAGCAAGAATCTTATGGATATCAATTTTCTTCTTTGAGATATGAAGGAATATGTAAAAAACACGTTTCCCCCCTCCCCCCTTTGGGATGCGAATTTTGAAAAAACCGCTTCTTTAATGACGCCTTCGGCACAAAAGTAATAAGCTCCTAAAATTTGATATCTGTATCTCCAATAGTTTTTGCTGGGCGTTCATACGTGAATAAGTCAGGACTTCTTCCTTTATATATGTATATATATCTATACTTATATATAAAGAGAGAGAGCGATTTTGTACGTGGAGGGTAATCTCCGGAACCACTGCACCTATTTGAAAAATTCTTTCACTGTTTGAAAGGTACATTATTCCAGATGGACATAGGCTATATATTATGTATATCTGATCAGTAGAAAAAAAGTTAGGGGGGATACTCTAGATTTGTGTGCACGGCCGCCATCTTGGATTTTTCGCCAGGGTTTGGCGCATTTCGCATGGCGATAATTATTGCGTTCTGGTAAAAATAACCCAATGTCAAATTCTCTAATTTTAAAATCAAACGGTTATTTCTGATGTGACCTTTTAATTACAGTATAATAATTTTAGGTCAGATCTTGGCCTTGACCTGGAAATCTGAGTCAAATTGACTATACTCAAAAGAGTAAATTATTTTTAAAAGTAAGAGTCTTTTTGTTGAAAATTTTTGAATCCATTATCAGTTTTTCGTTAACTTATTAAATTTAAGTTGCTTTTAATTTTGTTTATCGATTGTCAATTAGTATACTATAATGATACACCATTTCATTTATTTGAAGTAAAAATTATCTGCCATCATTTTTTCGTAAAATGTAAAATACAGTATACATTTTAAATACAATATATTTTAAAATATTTTATAATTCCAAGTTGTAGTGGATTACAAATAAATTTAAATAACTGAAGTTCAACTTCTCTCTCCCCAGGAACCTAAGTTAAAAAGTTAGTTAAGGTTAAGTTATTGGTTTAGGAAAAGGGTTTTTTTTTTCTTATTTCCAACACAGCAGAATAAATGGTTAAATAATCCTTGTCCCGATGTTATTGTATGCACCAAATATTTGGTTAAGGTCAAATCTGAAGTAAAATTTCATTACCACAATGCCCTAACCCCCCCCCCCCCAAAAAAAAAAAAAAAAGTGGATCTGGTTACTCACCATAAATTTATGGGTTCATAATTATTTTACATTTTTCAAAGCTGAATTTTAGATAATTTTTAAATTGCAAGTTATTTAGGTGGTACGAAAATGCTGTATTTTTTTCTAATTAACAATATATTAGCATAATATTTTGGTGATTCATTGCTATTAGTCAAAGAGTTAGGGCAAACTGAATAGATGGCATTGAAATTTTATCTGTAAGTAAAATTCATTTGACCAAATTTTTCATATGGATCATAATTTGAAAAGGTAGTTTTTAATTAAAAATGACAAAAAAAAATCTCAGTCCAACGATTAAATGATTTTTCAAAAATATTTCTAAGTTTCACAATTTAAAAAGGTCGTTTTTATTAAAAAAGCTAAAAGAAAAACCCAAAATTTCCAATATTTGAGAATGATTTTTTCAAAAAAGTGGTTTTTATCAAAAACCCAAAAATAAATCTAAGTCCAACGTTTAAATGATTTTTCAAAAATTTTTCTAAGGTTCATAATTTAAACAGGTGGTTTTTATTAAAAAAGCTAAAAAATTTCAAAGTCCAGCGTTTTGAAAACACCGCTTAAAACACATTGGCGAGAAATTTTCCACTCCTCAAAACACGGTAAAATCGCCAAGTTGGCAAAAAAAATCCAAGATGGCGGCCGTGCACACAATTATTAAGTAACGTAATATTAATTTGAATATTATTTTAGGTGCTTAAAATAATTAAAAAAACATTCTTTACTTAAAATCCTTTTTTTATTTTTGTATTTTTATTTCATCTCTTAATCTAATTTTGAGATACCAATGTGTATCTATAATTCTATAATCTATACTTATATATAAAGAGAGAGAGCGATTTTGTACGTGGAGGGTAATCTCCGGAACCACTGCACCTATTTGAAAAATTCTTTCACTGTTTGAAAGATACATTATTCCAGATGGACATAGGCTATATATTATGTATATCTGATCAGTAGAAATAAAGTTAGGGGCTTAATCCTAACAATCTCCATTGTTACCGCTACTGTCCTCTACCGCTTTTTGTACCAAACACTTCAATGATCTTTGTCGTGGTGCTATCGCGGTGGGCTTCTGTTCTGACGTTAGCGGTTCGAAACTAGCCGTTCTCAGGCACGCTCTTTTCTTTTAAAAAATTAACGTTAAAATTTAACTAACGTAATATTAATTTGAATATTATTTTAAAAATATAATTTTAAAAAAAATTGAATATTTAAAAAAAAAGCATTCTTTACTTTACTTAAAATCCTTTTTTTTATTTTTGTATTTTTATTTCATCTCTTAACCTCTTTCTATTAATTTGAATACTATTTTAGGTGCTTAAAATAATTTAAAAAAGCATTCTTTTCTTAAAATCCTTTTTTTATTTTTGAATAAAACTACGGTCTCAAGCACACCTCTTTCTTTTAAAAAATTACTTTTTCTATTAATTTCAATACTATTTTAGGTGCTTAAAATAATTAAAAAAACATTCTTTACTTAAAATCCTTTTTTTATTTTTGTACTATCTATACTTATATATAAAGAGAGAGCGATTTTGTCCGTGGAGGGTAATCTCCGGAACCACTGCACCTATTTGAAAAATTCTTTCACTGTTTGAAAGATACATTATTCCAGATGGACATAGGCTATATATTATGTATATCTGATCAGTAGAAATAAAGTTAGGGGCTTAATCCTAGCAATCTCCATTGTTACCGCTACTGTCCTCTACCGCTTTTTGTACCAAACACTTCAATGATCTTTGTCGTGGTGCTATCGCGGTGGGCTTCTGTTCTGACGTTAGCGGTTCGAAACTAGCCGTTCTCAGGCACGCTCTTTTCTTTTAAAAAATTAACGTTAAAATTTAACTAACGTAATATTAATTTGAATATTATTTTAAGAATATAATTTAAAAAAAATTGAATATTTAAAAAAAAAAACATTCTTTACTTTACTTAAAATCCTTTTTTTTATTTTTGTATTTTTATTTCATCTCTTAACCTCTTTCTATTAATTTGAATACTATTTTAGGTGCTTAAAATAATTTAAAAAAGCATTCTTTTCTTAAAATCCTTTTTTTATTTTTGAATAAAACTACGGTCTCAAGCACACCTCTTTCTTTTAAAAAATTACTTTTTCTATTAATTTCAATACTATTGTAGGTGCTTAAAATAATTAAAAAAGCATTCTTTACTTAAAATCCTTTTTTTATTTTTGTACTATCTATACTTATATATAAAGAGAGAGCGATTTTGTCCGTGGAGGGTAATCTCCGGAACCACTGCACCTATTTGAAAAATTCTTTCACTGTTAGAAAGGTACCTTATTCCAGATGGACATAGGCTATATATTATGTATATCTGATGAGTAGAAATAAAGTTAGGGGCTTAATCCTAACAATGTCCATTGTTTCCGTTACTGTCTTCTACCGCTTTTTGTGCCGATTTCAACGATCCTTAGCGTGGTGCTATCGCGGTGGTTCATTCTGACGGTAGCGGTTCGAACCTAGCCTTTCTCCGGCACGCCTTTTTCTTTTAAAAAATCAATTTTAATTATTAACTGACGTAATATCAATTTAATGTATTATTTATTTTATTATTAAGGTAAAAAATGATTTACAATTTATTGGCTATCAACTGGAAATTTATTGGTATAATATTTTGTTCAACCCGAACAAAGTCGGGAAGGGCCGCTAGTATATATATATATATTGCTACTTATGGCAATTTTGGAACGTAATCCATTACCCTTGCAGCCGTGACTGCAAGTGTAATGGATTTATTTAAGGGAGCACCGTATAGGTGGCCAGCATTACATGCCGGTCCCGTAATCCAGAACCGAGTCAAGTGCCGAAACTGGAACACTGAGAGCACACTTCCAGAATTTATCTCTCGAAGTGCGGGGTCAAGTGCCGAAACTGGAACACTTGACCCTGCACTTCGAGAGATAAATTTGAGGACTTGGAGGACTTTGCAGCCACGACGGATATTACGTGCACCAGACGCCGTTAGTGTACATGGCGATGGATTTGCAGAGACGGGTATCAAACCAGAGACGTTTATGACACTGGCCCGCTACACTTGCCAACTGGGTATTCTCTCTTTCTCTTTCTCTCTCTCTCTCTCTCTCTCTCTCTCTCTATATATATATATATATATATATATATATATATATATATATATATACATACATACACACACAGAGAGAAAGATAGAGAGATGTATAACGGTAATTGTTTGTTTTCTATGTGAACGATCCCGTATATGTATGTAACGACGAATTTAGAACTCTTATCTATTATAGAGTAATATGTCCCCCAATTGTATGACCTATCATCGAGCCTGGCCTGCTATTTTTCAAGCCGGCGAGCGGTAAATTGGGAATACCCCCCTCTGCGAAGGGGGAAAAACCTTCCCTTGTCGCGTGCCGGTAAGAGGGAATTGCTTTCACAGCAGTCCCAGCAAAAGAAACAGTTTCATGAATTCGAACGACGTCGAAACGATTCCCCCGGCGTGGAAAAGCGGCCCGTTTAAATCCCAGCGAGAAGCCACTTTTGAGATGTAAATGATGGCAACGGGCGTGATCACTTCATTTCCCGGGAGTAGATCAAACGGGAATAGAGTCAACAATTCAGCTGCATAAATTTGCGTGTTTTTCGGTGCTCGCGAACGCAGTAGCTTCATAGTTACTGGATTTTAAGGAAAAGTCAGTTCAGTCATAAAGTTTCAGTTCAGTCATAAAGTGAAGCCTGAATATTATTTCGTGAGATTGAATTATATTAAAGAAACAGTTTATACGTGAATTAGAGAAATTGATACCTGAATGACTATACTTACAAATATGTGAATCGTTCGTATAGAAAAGAAACATTTACAGATATACAATATATATACATGTATACACACACACACATATATATATATATATATATATATATATATATATTGAGGTGGAGGCGATACGCATTGCTCTTAAACAACTAACTTGCCATTTGTGTAAATTTAGAAGGATAGTACTACTGTCAGATTCACAGGCTGCCATACAATCCATCAGTTCTATACAGGATCCATTAACAAAAGAAATTTCCCAATGCCAATAGCTGCTAATTTTGTTGAGGTCTCATCAAAAGCGTGTTGTTTTTCAATGGATCCCTGGCCATTGCAATTTATATGGTAATGAGCAGGCAGACTTTCTTGCCAAAAGGGGTGCTGTACTGATACACAGTTCAAAACGAGAAATCTCCTTCCTCACCTCTAAACTATTTATTAAACAAATTATGAAGTTAACGCACCAGGATGAACTTTTATCTAAAATAGAAACCAAATATGGAAGAAATAATTGTCTTTTAGATATACCGGACAAACCTAGACGGGAGGCGGTGGCTGCTTTTCGTCTATTTACCGGGCATGATTGCCTTGAAGCCCATCTAAATCGTATTGGCATTCTTACCGAGGCTGCCTACCCCCTGTGCGACAAAGGGAACGAGTCTATGGACAGGTATCACCTGCGTACCTGTGGAGCCTTTCATGGAGATATTGGGAGGCGAGAGGACTTATGGGGCGATAACCTTCGGTATCTCATGGACTTTTCGATGTTTTTGTTGTTGATGTTTCTTTATTTAAATTTTTCTTTTTCATATATCGTGAACATGGCCCCAGCCATTGGAATATATATATATATATATATATACAGTCCGACCTCTATTTTCAGATCACCTCCTATCACAAAATCACCTCCAAATAGCGAAGTACATTCTCTATTTAACGAACTTTTTCTTGTGATCCAATATTTTTTTTTCTCCATATTTCTCAAAATGTTTCTGAACATTTCAAACTTATTCTTTCTTTTAACACATTTTATGGTGATCAATGACCTTGAAGTGGTTTTTACCAGTCGCCTAACTCACCGAGAGCAGTAAAATCGATGTCATTCTTTGCATCTCATCCAGGAAGTGCAACCTTTAGCCCCCCCCCCCCACTGTCCACTGGCAAAACTAGAAAAACTTTCAATATCCCCCTTTTATCCTCAATGGAGCTGTTCCGTGTCCTTGAACTAGTCTTCCGTTTTCTAGATTGTTGATCAGAGTCGTGCTGGTAATTTTGGTTCTTGAAACTGGAAAATGTCAAAGTGAAGGTGCTTGAGCATTTAATAGAAAAATTCAACTCTTCCTGAGGTGGATAAAGGTGTGAAGAAAAAGGATATTGCTTTAAAATTTGGTATTCTTCCAAACAGCATATCAACTTAAATAAAAAATCGTGATTAGATACAAAATAATGATTCATCAAATTCTTGTTCAAAACGTTTAAAATCATGTCTGAATGAAGATGTGGATGAGGCAGTTTTGAAGTGGATACACACAATGCGAAATAAAAATATTCCGATCCCTGGGACTTTCATAATTGAGAAAGCTCTTCAATTTTCGAAGGCATTGGGATACGACGAATTTCGAGGAAGCACTGGATGGCTTGAAAATTTTAAGAGAAGACACGCAATTATTGGAAAAGTAATATCTGGTGAAAGTAAAGACGTTGATGATAATGATAGTGAAAATTGGATAACGGAGACACTGAGTAAAATTTTAAAAGACCATAAGCCAGAAAATATCTTTAGTGCGGATGAAACTGCTTTATTTTTTCAATGTTACCTCGAAAGACATTAACATTTAAAAAGGAAAAATGCTTTGGAGGAAAACAAAGGAAAGCAATATTAACTGTCATGTTAAATGCAAATATGACTTTCATTTTTTTTTGCTGCAGAATCTGGCATTTATGGTGCGTGGAGCCCTAATTGCAGATTTCTATTAATTTTTCCGCTTGTCAGTTCCTACTGCCTATACTTTAATATGTTATTAATACTGAGTTTAATTTATCATGCAGAGTTGTTTAAGGCCAAAAGAACAATTTCATATTTTTCCTTTTCATCTTTTAGTGGTACAATGATGAAAGGCTGAATCTACCTAAATTCTGAGATGTGTATAAATTTTCACATGCTTTTTTTCTATGTTATTTATACTGTGTTTAGTTTCTGAGTTGATTTTGCTTTAAAAAATTGAGATTTTGCCTTTTCAGCTTTTAGTGGTAAAAGATGAAAAGCTGAATCATAGAAAGACAATTTCACATTTTTCCTTTTCAGCTTTTAGTGGTACAATGATGAAAGGCTGAATCTACCTAAATTCTTGAGATGTGTATAAATTTTCACATGCTTTTTTTCTATGTTATTTATACTGTATTTAGTTTCTGAGTTGACTTTGCTTAACAAAATTGAGATTTTTTCTTTTCAGCTTTAGTGGTAAAATGATGAAAAGCTGAATCATAGAAAGACAATTTCACATTTTTCCTTTTCAGCTTTTAGTGGTACAATGATGAAAGGCTGAATCTACCTAAATTCTGAGATGTGTATAAATTTTCACATGCTTTTTTTCTATGTTATTTATACTGTGTTTAGTTTCTGAGTTGACTTGCTTAACAAATATCCTTAAATTCCCGGGCAACGCCGGGTACTTCAGCTACTATATATATATATATATATATATATATATATATCATAAACTGGGCAACTCAACTTCCCTGCCGTCTATGGAAGAGCATGCCGAACTATGGCATGCATGGGGAACTATGGGGTTAAGCAGAGAGTCCACCGACATCAGCTCCTCCCCTCCTTAAAGCTGTTTTATACGCAAAAAGTCTAAAGGAAAGTTCGGTCGGTCCATTATAGGTATGGCCACACGAAACACTTCCAAAGAGGTCAATACCATTTGGCTTTCTTCAGCCTTAACTCAATACAGTCAATTCCGCCTACTTTAGAATTCACTGGAATACCCTAAACTGCACTCAGTCTGGGACACAGTCTTCCAAACCTGTCTCCGGATACTTTTCGAAGTGAAAACCTCAATTCAGTTCCATAAGAGATACAGATAATCATTACACTGATATTACATTACCTAAACTAATAAATTCATACATGATTAAGACAAACACAAAACTCATAAAGCACTAAGAAACATTCATTAATAACTTCTTATTGAAGACAACAAAACATAGCCTCATGGCTACCCTATCTGCATATAACCTCCTCGGTTCAATTATAAACTTAAGGGTGTTTAGCCCCGGTACTTTTCAGCCTGTCATCGCCGACATCGTACCCTAATAATCCGTTTAGCTTTATTCGCCAACACATTTAGCACTTTCATTTAACAAATTTTAGCACAGTTACCACTGCAATACATTCCTCAAATCTCAACTTAATTACAATCATTACCACCATTTCAACCAAAATTCATTAATCGAACATATCTTAACCTGGTTGCAACAACATGAAACAAAACATTACTCAAACACATTTTAAACACAGTTATACATTGGTCAAAACGGTGAACAAAAATAATTTACACAGTTGCAGTGTAGGCATCTCGTAAGTCAAATACACATCATCGTGGATAACGATTACAAAATATAGTGGATAAAATTAAACTTCATAATTCTTACTATTTCATTAAACATTCGGCATTACAAGATCATTAACTATTCGACATCCTGTTGGTCCTATAACCCGCGGATCTTAATTTCTCCTACACAAGCGCGCGACTCAATCAGAATCTTTTCCTTTGATTGGCCAGGAAACCGAGACTCACATCTGAGCCCACATTTATTTATACTCTAGGATTCCACAGTTCCATTAGGTATTCTTATCGTCCTTTCCTGACACAGAGTCATAACAAATTAACTCGTTAGCTTCCTTTTTTTAGCAAGAACAAAAACAGTTTTACGGTACCTTAACAACAGCCTTTCTGAGGCCTTCCAACGGCTTACACAAAAAAGTCTTAGGATCTTTTACCAAAACAAAATTGTTATACTAATTGAACACAACTACTACGGAATTACACATAAATTGCTTAAATCCTCTCAAACTATATGGTCATGTTTTACCAACATATATGCACTTTAAATTTCACAAAATCATCACATAAAAGATTTACACTACAATTCCTTAATTCAACTGTCTGGTATAAAATCATAAAAATACACATAATTATTACACATACATTTCTGGGCCACTGATTCACGCAAATTACTTCGGAGCATTAAATTCTCCTTGACCCTCAAAATCTCATCTGAGAATTTAAATTTCCCCCAACTTTATTCTTTAAATTTGGAGTTAACCCTCCTCGTAGCATCTCGCTTACCCTGAATTTTCGTGGAAACTCTTTCATTCGGCCCCCTAAATTCATCCTGTCTATTAATCTTCGCCCTCGCTAATATTTGCTACTTTCGGTTTTTCTCAGTCTCCCGAAAATGCTATGCTGCCTTTCTTAGTATTTCGTACCCATTTTCATTTTGAATTTAACGGAATGCTTTCTTTCCCTAAATTTCTTCTTGAAGTTGACAAAACCATGGCGTTCCGCCTTTTGTCTATACCTTACGCAATTCGGCCTCCTTCTAGCTAACGGACCTTTCTCCCTAGTTTTTCAAGCCCCAAAACCTTTTGACTTAGCTTTCTTGCGCTTTATTCTATTCGCCTTTTCGCGGTTCTGTTTAGTCTTCAACACTACCGGATGTAATTTCCCCTTGAACTTATTAAAACTGAGTCTCCCAATCTTAGGTAACCACTCTCTCAAAATGTTCCAAATCGGAATCGCTGTCCTTCTATTTTTTCCTGGGGTTTTCTCAAACTCATCTGCATTGTTTAGGTTTCCCATAAAATCCCAAAATTGGACCATCCATTCTAGACGGGCTTTCGACCCTTCCCGTTCCGTGTTTTTCCCTTTGTCTAAACACTCGGGAGAAATTTCTAAACCGTCTCTCGGCTCAACTTTTTCGCTTTCATTCATAAAATCCTGACGCGCACTTCCAGTCCTTCTCACTTGAAAAGAACCTGATGAATGGACTCTCGGACAAAGGTCCATCCCCCTCTGTGAGCGGTCTCTTACAAAAATTCTGGATTCGAGCCCTCTAAAACCTCGGCTGATTCAACGAAACTAACTTTTCTCACTTCGGGATCACAAATTTTAGAGTGACATTCATATATATATATATATATATATATATATATATATATATATATATATATATATATATGACATTCATATATATTATATATATATATATATATATATATATATATATACATATGACATTCATATATATATATATAATCTGTGTGTGTGTGTAGGTAATAATAACGCCCCACCATTATTAACTGTTTCGTCCCACCTTTTTTACTTAACGCGTATTCTAAATTGTTCTCTTTTCATAAAGCCCAGTCTCTTTGTTTCTTTTTCCAAATTGTGACCAACAAGTAAACGAATTAACTCACTAGTTTGTCGCTTAAGGCACGCGCCGAAAGTCAGGTGCGTGTGATTCAGGATGATTCAGAAACCACGAGCCTTACATAGCATGTTCGGAATCTTGAATTATGGCTCGCGTGGTCAAGTCGGATGATCGGCCCTGTCTAATTAAAGAAATGTTGAGACCTAGCATCACATTAGCGCCCCCGTGGTTTAAAAGATGGGACAGTGGATTTTTGAGCCCTCTGCTTTCTCACTTCTCTGTTAACCTTGTCCTGTCTTCGCTGCTGTCGAATATTACGATGTAAAGTCTGCCTTCTGAGTACGTCCCGGCAGGGACCGGTGGCTTCACTATTGTGTGTTTCCGGCCGTAAATGTACCTATGCTTTGTAGAATAATATTTGCCTGCAGAATAATTCGGAATAAAATAATATGCGTCGCATCTCTGTTCTGTGCGTCCCTTCAATGCCTCTCCTCTCATGTGGTTTAACCTCCCCGATGTGTCAACGGCTCTCCTGAACTAGTGCTCTTTTCGTCCCTCTGCCGCGACTACAAAAGTGTTGAATCGCGCCCGCGAATCATGGGTGTATTATCTACTCTACATAGTGTAAAGTTAAAAGTTTATCGTGCGAGTAAAGCCGATATCATATTATATATATATATATATATATATACAGTGGAATCTCGATCTATCGTTTTTCAAGGGACCAATTGAAATGAACGATAAATGCGGGAAAACGATAGATGCGGAAACACAAAGCAATATGATCGTTGGGACTGGATAAAATGAACGACACATACGAAAAAACGATGGATCCGAAAACGATCGAGATTCCACACTGTATATATATATATATATATATATAATAATATATATTATATATAATATATATATATATATATATATATATATATATACTAGCGGACCCGACAGACGTTGTGCTGTTCAAACGTTGTAAATCCAAAAATCATAAAATTATTTTAATAAACTATAAATTGTTTGGACCGTTTTGATGAAAATTATGTAAAAAAAAATTATTTTTAAAAAACCTTACACCACCACGCGTACAGTTATCACAACTCGACCTATCTTAAAATTAGCAAGAATGTGGACGAAATGTCATTAATATGGCTAATTAGTAGTACTAATCAATGAGCTGTTCAATACTTCATAAGTTGCATAGAATCAAATTAGAATTGACAATTTAAATTTGTAGGTTAAGTTAATTGTTATTCAATGCACGTGTATACAGCATTCAAATTCATGAAAATAAAAAAATTCTGAAACGCGATTGCAGCGCTGCTTACCGAATCCAATTGCGTACCTAAACTAACCAAAAATCAAAACAACACATAAATATGTAAATTAATTAAAAAAACATTTTCTATCGGATCAAATTGTGAATCTAAACCATTCTCGAATCAACTTAATCGCACACACAAAATTTCATTAAAATCAGTCCAGCCGTTTAGGCGGAGTTCAGTGACATACACACGGACAGAAGAAAGAAATAAGTAAATAAATATATATATATATATATATATATATAATATATATATATATATATATATGAACTCGTATATAAAAACAATTTCGTTAAAAATTAAAGAAAAATTGAAATGTAGCTTTTTTAGAAAAATTGAAATGTAGCTTTTTTAGAAAAATTAAAATGTAGCTAAAAACATCACTTAAATTTATAAACCAAACCCAAGAAACATTTTTCTTAGTTTAAAAAAAAAACAATAACATTAATGCAAAATGACAAATATTAGAAATTTAGGATTATCAATTTTTTTACTATATAGTTATAAAGAAATATTAATTTCATAAAAATCTAATTCTTAATTGTATCGAAGTTTAATTCAATTAGCAGCAAATATCCACCACACCCACTTGAATACTTTTTTCCTTCTCAAAAATATAGATGTAAAATAGAAAAATGCACGAATAAAGCGTTAATAGTGTACTAGAGTTATTTATTAAGAAGCAGGCATTACACTGAAAGAATTCCATTCAAAAACAAACAACCGCCTCGAAAAGAGAGAATCGGGTTGCTATTATTTAAGAGCGTTACCGTTCTCTTTGGCCCCGATTATTAGCTTAAGAAAAGAAGAAAAAAAAGTCTTTCTGAGTGGGGCATTAGAATTCAAAAGTCCTAGGCCCTCTGGTTACAGAGATACAGTGACCTGTCAGTCAATGTTTTTGGAGGGGTTTAATAGCCCTTAAATTTTGAATCCCTCAAAAAGTTTTTTTTTTTTTTGTGAGCACTATATACAGGGTCAAATAGGTAGTGAAATTTCTGCGATGCTTCCCACAGAATCCAAGACCTGTTCTCCGATATTTAAAGATTAAAAAATTGTTGTGTTTTATATAGGAGTGAATCACCTAGAAGCTATGGATTCATGCAAGGGTTGGAATAAGCAAGGAATACAACGCATTGACCTTACACATACTTTTATTAGATAACCCAAATTTCAATTAACATGTCAGAGCTATAGTTTTACAATCAGTTTTATATTAACAATTTTGACATACAATACCCAGAAGCAGAGGCAAACTATAGAGTCAATATGATTTTTAGCATCTAACGGGGAGGCACTTACTATAACGGATGTATGCAACGATGATCGTAGCATCGGCGACCGGGACCCAGTATCATCTCCAGTGTAGGAAAACGTTGGCGGTATATTGGCACTTCTCCACTGCTATGAGGCAGACGAGAGCCTCCGACATCTAACTCTCAGGAACCCAATCTAAAGACCGTCTTCTTCTTCTTTTTTTTTTTTTGATTCCTTCCGTCCTTAGCGAAGCTGTTGTCCGTTTACAGGGGGCCATTCTAGCACGCCCCTCACTTTCATTGGGCAGTGGGCTGTTTCTCCTTCAGTGGTTCCTATCCCTAATTGGTCCTTTATTATACCGCCTCTGTCGCCTCTGTCCATAGGCTATGTAGTACCTCCCCCACATACGTTTATTTTGTAAAACAACTTTGATTCTTTTCCTCTGACGTTTTTACTGTGGGCCATAAAATAACGACCATCCATCTTGTAAAATATAAACTTCAGATCGCTATCACTGGCCACACCGACAGCTATTCTTCTATTTTTTTATTGTTTTACAATCCTGTATTTACTCCTGCCTCTGCATCCTTTATGATACATTCTTTAATGTCCACACACCGTGGGGAATTACACTATTTTCACTTCTACATTTTACATTACAAAACAATTTACGTGCATGGGTGAAAAAAAATATAGATTAACGAGTGAAATGAAATTGGAGAACTATTTACGTTGAAAACACGAAGATGTAATATTTATGTGAAATGAACTTCTTACTTCCGGAAGTAAACACTTAGAGAACGAGCGAAAGTAGTACTGTCTTTCCATTAGATCTCGAAGCTCAAGATAAAATGAACAGGTACAACCCGAACAAGTGACCTCCTCTTTATCTGCTACAGATACAGAACTTCCGCCAGGCTCAATACCGAAGGGGGAAGGTAGAGCTTCCCCCACTAGCCTTAAGGGATCCGGGACACATTTGAATTTTTTTATTTATTTACTGAGTTAAAATTTTGAATTTTTTTGTGATGGTTAAGCATATAATTTGTAAGCAAAATCACATTATAAAACTTCCCAAAAAGTTTTTAAAAAATTTTGAAAATTTAAAAATTTTAATAAAAGGGGTAATTTAAAATCGTTATAACTCGAAATATTATTTGTCGAATTTCAAAATTTTTTCATTAATTAAACAGAAAATTTAAGTATTAATTTTAAATCTCCATTTTTTAAAATATTAATTTTTTAAAAATTAAAATATTTAGATTAAAAATTACGAACTAAATGATGTAACTTATTTTTAAAATATCATATTTTCAAAAGTAAATATTTTTTTCAAGTTTTCTGAATCAAAATTAAAGTAAAATAGTTGAAAAAGACATGTTACAAGTTTCAGCCATTTATCTTTAACGGTTCTTGACTTATAACAATTTAAAGACGAGAAATGGGAAAAAAAACCATCATACAGAAAAATGCACTTACAGGTTTAAACAACGATTGGCTACTATTAGAATGCTAGGTGAATGTCTTCGCGACAAGTGCCTCCGCATTAGGAAAAAAAAATAAGAAAGAAAAAAAAAGAAAAAAAAAGAAGGAGAAGAAGAAGAATGTTGCAAAGAAAAAAAATAATAATTTCTCCTGTTCTAATTAAGATAGAAACATGATTTAAACGTCATTTGAAGCGCAAAAGAACACAAAAATTTTTAATGCTATAATATTTTTTTCGAAAATTCAAACAATTTTATGTCCTGGACCCCCTTTAAGGGGAAGAGTTTCAAGCGAAACACAAAATTCATATTTAGAATAATTATTAACACAAAAAAGCAAAAAAAATTATCTTAAATAAAAGCCTGAAGTTTCAAGATTCCGGTATAGTTTTCAAATTTTTAAAATTACTGTTAGTTATTTTGTTACAGTTACGAGGTTTAATTTCCTCTCGTTTTGGAATTTTAAAAATTTAATTTAATTTTAGAAATATTTAGAATTTTTTAAAAAATTGTTTAGCAAAGCCGTGCATTTATTTTGGAAGTCTACTTTTCGATTCCGAAAACGGAATTCAAAAATATTCATTATGGAAAGTGGCATGGGAAATGCTATTTCGCAATTCATTAGAATCGTACGATCTGCGATAATCCTGGAAGATCCGCCTCGAAAATACATTTTATTCAGAAAATCGTACTCTAATAGGAACGGAACTTGTTTCATTGTGCTTGGTTCTGGATAATGTGTACTCTTAGAAATACTCTGTACTGTTTTTACTGTATTGAAGAACAGGCAAGCAAGAGCCGAGTATTATAAATGAATGCAAAAAGACCGCAGCAGAATAATCTGTGGCGAAAGTTAAATACGTGTCCATGAGAATGTGCACCAACATTGATCTCTTGATCATATATATATATATATATATACATATATATATATGCATAATATATATACATAATATATATAATATATATATATATATATATATATATATATACATACATATATATACATATACATATATACATATACATATATATATTACATATATATATATATACATACATATATATACATATATATACATACATATATATATATATATATATATATATATATATATATATATATATATATATATATATATGTGTGTGTGTGTGTGTGTGTGTGTGTGTGTGTGAGGCTAAAAATATGGGGGGGGGCGATCGCGCTACCTTAAATCGGGATATTAGTTAGTAAAATATAGGATTAACAATTTAAAAGTCTGGGAGTTCAAATAAGCGGTATCAGGTTTTGCAGTGAAAATAGAATTAATGGGTTCGACTTGATTCGATTACTGAAGAACCACAGATTCTAAAGGGAAATTCCCCTTTTTATTATATAATCTTGGCGCATCTGTGGTTTGAGCGTCGAAGAGAAAGGAAATGCTTAGTTTAGCAAAAAGATCATACGACATGACATCACGCATAAGTAATGAGCGTCACTAAGCGTTGGTTTTTAAAGTTGAAACAAAGAAAATCTGCAGAGCCATGGATAACTAGGGAATGGAAAGGACGTGTGCAATGGTATGACAATGTAAGGTATGACATGAGGTCTCAGTATCTCGTCTGCATACCTTCGGGCCTTCAAAGTACCATTCCGAATGATATGCAGGTCCGTACGTCCACCTATGCTGATTCCACCCCATACCATAAAACCAGCTCGTCTGTATTGTGACCTTTCATTAACGAATGTGAGGTTATTTCGAGTGCCCCTTTCCCTCCAAACCAAAACACGTCGGGTGTCACACTCCAGACTGAATCGGGACTCGTCTGTAAACAGCACTTGGCTCCAATCATGTAGCTCCCAATCTCGATGTTCAGCCCATCTTCTTCGGGCCGCACGGTGGAGGTCAACGGAATGCAGACCATTGGCCTACGTGCATAGAGACCTCCCTGATGAAGCCTATTACGTACTGTTTGGCTGGACACCATTCGTCCTGTTGCCAAGAGCAACTGTCTTTGCAGCTGAGTAGCATTGTCTGTTCTGTTTCGACGAGCTGTTAACAGTATATACCGGTCATCAGTTGCTGTAGTGGCGCGTGGTCGACCTTGTCCTGGTCGACGTCTAACATTCCCCGTTTCTTGGAATCGATTCCACAGGCTTGCAACGACACTTCTGGTGACTCCAACAGCGTCCGCGACACTACGTTGTGTTTGCCCGGATTCAAGTCTGCCTATAATACGCCATGCCATGGATTCCGGTAAATCACGTTGTTGAGACATTTTCAAGTCAACTTTTCTCAAAAAGAATAACTCAGCAATCGAATTTCACAGTTAAGGCAGTGAAACAGACGTTTCTGCAACATCCCGATTTCCGCCCTTATGTTCTTTTCTGGTTTTTGACGTCATGAACTTTGATTTGCATATGAAGTTTTCTTCTTCTGTTTCCTGCTAGGCTTTAAATTATGGATGATTTATTTATGTTACTTATCGGTGTAAGTATTTGCGTAATTTCGTTAAATATTAATTTCGTTATATATATATATATATATATATATATATATATATATATATCGACTTTATTCTTTCTAGTGAACGATGAACCGATAGTTCAGAGCCATTCATTAAAGCGAACGATTCCCAAAGATCCGGATCTCTCTACTGATCCGTGTTGCCCATCAATACTAAGTATTATAAATTAATGCAAAAAGACCGCAGCAGAATAATCTGTGGCGAAAGTTAAATATGTGCCCATGAGAATGTGCACCAACATTGATCTCTTGATCATAAAACAGATTTTAAATCGCTAAATAAGGGGAAACGGAGCATCACGCTTGACGATACGTCCTCATAGGAGTGCGTCAACATCTCCCCCCCCCCCCTGCAACAATTGCTTTGATTTGGGGGATCCTGCTGCGCAGAGGGATGCTGAAACGTTATATCATCACTGCAGATGATGGAGGGGAAAATCTGCAGCGGTAAAAAAAAGATGCATCGTGGGAAAAGTGGTTAGAAAACAAGTCAACTGAAAAAAGAAAATGTGTTGTACAGAAGGGTTTTAGCCTAACGACAGAAGCCTCTACAGTAATTATTTCAATGAAGGCAACACATGACCTTTCACTGTAAAGACAATGATAGCCATCCTAAAAATGTGACAATTCTTATTTGTCAAGTTTGTACCGATACCCGTTTATATGTGTAAATATAATATATATATATATATATATATATATATATATATATATATATATATATATATATATATATATATATATATATATATTATACATTATATATATATATATATACACTGGTTAACAAAAATTAAGGAAAAGTAAAAAAAATAGCGATTACTCAAAAGTTACGCGTAGAATTTAATGAAACTTATACACATTATACAACATATAGGTAGGTATAAAACAGCATAAAAAGAAATCGCCAGACAATTATGGTGTTATAGAAACTAGCATATGTATACAATGAAAAAATCGGGGGTGTCAGTTTGGTATAGGAAAAGTACCTTTAATATGGCGTATGACCCCCCTGAGAAGCAATACAGCACATACAGCGATGTGTGA